>JBBMOC010000013.1:2437807-2530550 GCA_037975185.1 Centropyge bicolor | reverse complement strand
CCTTGATACAATTACATTCCTATGTCAAATTGGATTCCATGGCTTGTTGCAGCACCACTCGTCCAGAGCATGTTGAGACCACCGGTAGGTATAATCTGACCAGATGACAAGCAGATTTTGATACTTCTGCTCTGAGATCCCTACTTGATGTTGGAGGTCATGATGAAAAATGGGTAAGTAGTGCATCTAACCATAATGCAGGCTGCTGGAGTTTACATTCTGTTACAGAATAATAATAAATGGGTTTTTTTCCATAACCACAAACTCTCCCTAACTTTCACCAAGTTGCCTGACTATACTTTAACTTTATTTCATTTGCAACAATTCTTTCCTAACTTTAACCATCCCATAGTAGCCGTACGCAGGCCTTTCATTTTTCAAATATTGATAAGCAGAACATAAAAAGTATTTTGTTGTTATCAGAAAACTTTGTGTCTGTTCTTCTGGCACGTCTTCCATTAGACACAGCGGCAATTAGCAGGACAATCTCAGCTTGTTTTTTTTCTTTGTAAATGTTTAGGATATAACTACTGTTGAGGAAAAACTCAAGTCTCGAGTCTCTGATGTGTTGTGAAATTAAAGTCTTTTGGACCAAAACTCAGAGGAAAGATTCTCCAGAGGAAGGAGGAACTGTATGTAGTAACAGTGTAAAGAGTACATGACCCTTATATGTATTCTACTTTTTACCTGCTTTATCATTATAGAAATAATTCCCCCGTCTTTTAAAGAGTAACCACAATATCTGTCAAAATAAAAGTAACAAGCAGTGCACACCAGTACATGATACTGTAACAGGAGGGTTAAATGGTACTTTGGGCTACTGGTGTGGCTCTTGACCACAAGACACAGTATATAGAAGATGAAATTGTATCAGAATAACTGCTTCACTCTCTCATTTCACTCACCATTGCTAGGACTCAAGAAAACCTTGGTACAAGTTGATGAGAGCTATTAATGAAAAGTACATGAAGCTGGCAGTCTTTGCGCTCCATGGGTTAAACATTATAAAGTGAAGCATAAGTGTCACAAGCAAACACAATCATAAATAAACAAAGAGATGTTGGTAAATAAACACATTTCTGGAACAGCCGGAGTCATTTCCTGTGTTTATACATGGAAATGTTTATACCTCCTACAGTGTTTAACAGTGTCCCTCTGTAAAGAACTGCCCCTGCTGACCACAAGACATGATGCACAATCATCTGTCCGTCTGTCCATTCTCTGCCCATGAGACTTTTTCTAAATATTAAGAGCCTGTGCTCATGTTTATCAAGGTTCTGAAATTAACACTCAAGACACTTCAATAAAAGCATAATGTTCTGAAAGTGAACAGTGAGACACATTAGTGACAGCTGCTGCTGCACACTCAGGATATACGTCTTTCGATCATTCAAATCAACACTCGGAGAGGAAAAGCCAGTCAGCTAGTCTGACTCATAGTTTTGTGTATTTTTTAATATATGTCATGAAACATTTTCATAGTGATATGATATTCAGAAAAAGCAGGAAATGATTTGAATGTTGTAAAATATGTTATTATTTTTAGCAGTTCGAGGCAATTTATATATTAAGATGAGAAGAGGATGAAATCATGAAGGAAAGTCTGCAGCAAAGAGAAGAGGGCTGACTCGTCGCCATTGATTATAAGCAGGTGGTCACATCTGTGGAGGATCAAGATCAAGATCATTGTGCAGATGCAGATTGGTGTAGTTGATAAAGTTGACAGATTCAATAAGTAGAGTGTGACAGTTCATATGGAGGATGCACCAGCCTGAGAAAGGCTCTATCTATACATGCACAGGTCCTGTGTTCATCAAATTTCTGTAGTTGAATTTGGACTTAAGTGAAGCATAAAAGTGAATATATTTCACATTAATAGTAATACCTACCTCTTGAATCTCTTTTGAATAAAAATGCAAATATAATTAAAAAACAGTAAGACCTCTGTGGTAGCACTTTGTTTTTCCCAGAGAAGATATTTGCCCATGACTTATCTGTGCAAATAATTTATCAAATACAGCTTAATGACTTGGAAGTATAAACACTACACAGCATGTTCTTTGTTTCCATGGGACTCTCTAAGGCCAGAACAATGAACATGGCTGTTTTTTATAGTAGAGCTCTTGGTTTTAGCGCTTTGTCAACAATTGTGTGCTTTTGAGTCATTTGTGCCAAAAGAGCAAGTGAACAGTGCAAGCATGGATGAGTCAACAGTGGCAAGGATATGTAATGTCTGAGGAGCTTGTTTTTCAGCCTGGCTTTGTTAGGTTGGAAACATGTGTCCACACAGCAGCAAGTGCCTGGGAAATGTCAACAAATACTCCACTCCCCTGTCCTTACAAGGTCAGGACAGATCACCAGTAAATAGTAAATTTGGTTCAACAAATGCTTCTCTTCTCGGCAGGCACAGAGATGATGTGAACTTTACCTAGAGTCAAGACGCTGAATGATTCAGAAATGGTGTTACAGCTGAAAGCTCTGCTGGCAATCCTGCAGTGGTTTATCTGTGAGAATCTGGATGAAGTGGATTCTAACATACAAGCATGTGCTGAGAGCAAATCAGATGGCGCAAAATGAGAAGAGGTCAGTAGTGCTAGAGCAAGACAACGAAATGTTTTCTTGCTTTACTTCTGGAATGTCTCTTGAACTGAATTATAAACTATATGAATTGTGGTAATTTAATTAGAAACTGAAAATTTAAAATCATAAGCATTATTAATTATAGTTATTATTTAAATGAAATGTGCAACAAACACTGCCATCCCACAATCCAGTGCCCAGTGAATATAGAGTAGACACTGCTGCAATTTTCTTGTAACATTTCATAATAAACATGAGTCATTTATAATCAGTTAATCATCAACAAAACATTTTTTACGTGTTTTCAAATTATTAATAAATGATTAGCATATCACAATTATGTTGTATGCCATCTACAAAACATTGGGTAATCATGAGATAATCATACAGAAATAATAAACAATTGATAAATAATTTGTTGATATATTCTGAATCACTTAAGTCATTCAAATCAATTACAACCCCAGTTCCAAAAAATGCATATATACTGTATATGTGTGTGTGTGTGTGTGTGTGTGTGTGTGTGTGTGTAAAACACAAATAATCTAAAGCTATATTCAATTGATTACAATAAAAAGACTAATTCATAATATTCTAACAATAATAATAATAATAATAATAATAATATATAACTGGGTATAAAAGTGGGTATAAAGCAAGGATGAGGTGAGGTTCACCTCTTTCGCTTTCTGAAAAACTGCATGGACAAATAGTCCAACCATTTAAGAGCAACATTTCTCAATGCATAGTTTCGAGGAATTTAGGGATTTCACCAACTTCATTGCATTATTACATCAAAAGATTCAGAGAACCAACCTCTGCATGTGAGGGACAGGGCGGAACAACAGCATGGAGTGTCCTTGACTTCAGATTCTTCAGGTGGCACTGCATTAAAAAATAACATGTTTATATAATGGATACATGGGAAGACTTTGGAAAACCGTTGCTGGTAAACACAGTTTATTGCTGTTTGATGCAGATTCACAACAGAGAAGCTACAGCAGGGAAGCTTATGAGGAAGATGAGGAGGGTCCAAGAGGTGGAGTGCAATGTCAGACGCAGCGATCAAAGTCTATGATAAGACATATGTTGGGTGTTTGCTTGGGTTGCTGCAAATACAAGTTAAGATTCAAAATTAGACTGTACATCAACAACAGCCAGAAACACTGCAGACGTCTCTGGGCTGCAGCTCGTCTGAGATGGATGCTAAAAAGTGTGGTGTGTAGAAACATTTTATATTGTTTTTGGAATGTTTTGTGGACATTGTGTCGCCTTGGCTAAATGGAAAGGAAATGGTGGTGATGGTAAGAACTGAATGAGGATGTGTTAGTGTCCATGGCATGGGTAACCTGTACATTTGTAAAGGCACCAAATGCTGAAAGGTACATAAAGGTTTTGGGGTAACGTGTATGCTGCCATCCCCTTTTTAAGGGATGTTCCTGCTTATTCTTAAAATGCCAAGCCCCATTGTGCATGTGGCTCTGTAATAAATGAGTGCGTGTGGTAGACTGACCTGTCAGACCTGTCTCCCATTTGAAATATGTGTGGCATTATAAGGCACAAACACAACAACAAAGACCCTGGACTGTTGAGCAACTGAAGTCATATATCAAGCAAGAATGGGGAAGAATTTCACTCGGCATCATCAATTTGAAAATGAAATATCTTGTCTTTATACTGTATTCAACTAACTATAGGTTGAAAAGGTTTTGCCAATCATTGCATTCTGTGTCTATTTATGTGTTACATCACTGCACCAGCTACTACCGGTTGGTGAGCGGCCTGTGTAGAGGGGATGGACTCTGGGAAATAATGTTTACCTACACACGTGTTATTACCTGCCAGTAAAGGCAGGGACTCGTGACTTTATGTGTGTCAGAACAATATATTCTACAGCAGGTTCAATAGCTTACAAAGGCAAGAGGATGGAAACCCCAACATTCCCTGGCCCCCATGTACACCAATCACTGTGAAGAGAAAAGTGGCTTCCATATTGTCCACAGTCAACCCACACAAAAGGCCCGGACACCACTGAATACTGCGACTAAAAGTTTGGACTGCTGTCATTACTACATAAGGATTTTATTAATGGACTTTATAATATCCAATATATTACACAGCTCCTTGTGCAGGCATTGGCTATTGCTAGACTACACTACTGCAATGCTATTGTAGTGGTCCTGACTGCATGTGTGGTGAGGCTGTTCCAAATGATCCAGAATGTGGTGGTCGTTCTTTATCGGCCACACATGTAACTCCTCTGCTAATTACCCTTCCCTGAGGTCCCTGCAGTTTTTACATACAGACCAAAGCATTGTGAGTTATGAATATAACTGTGGATCTGTGAGACCAAAGGATCTAGACCCAGACTGCCCCCCTGTCCCGTGAGGGAGAACCATTCCTGGCAATGGGTCGTTTCCCTGGATGCAAAAAGATCGACCTGGGCTATCCCGTACCAACCCCAGATTTGGGCTACTACCTCTGGGTGTAACCGCCACTCCCCTGGGCGAGGCCCTGACCTGGACAGAACATCGGCCGCTCTGTTTGCTACACCCGGAATGTAGACTGCCCTTAGAGAGGTCAGTCGAGGCCATGCCCATGCTAGCAGCTCCCCTGCCACCTGGAGACAGCGTAGCGACCTTGTTCCACCCTGATGATTTATATGGTACACTGCAGAGGTGCTGTCTGTTCTCACCGACACATGCTTTTGACTTAGAAATGGCAGTAAACCCTTGAGAGCAAGATGTATAGCCCGCAGTTCGAGCACATTTATGTGCTCCAATGACCAAGGAGGCTCCCATGTACCCCTCACTGTCCTGCCTTCCCAGACGGCTCCCCAGCCTGTTAGAGAGGCATCTGTTGTAACCACCGACCGTCTGTGAGGAAGGCTCCCCAGTGGGGTTCCTCTGCAGAGGAAGGTCCTGTCCCTCCATGGAAGCAGGGCCTGCATGCAGGACCGTGTCACCAGCAGCCCCCCCCTTCTGTCCATTTTTGTATGGAGATGGAAAGAGTTGAACCACCGCTGCATGGGACGTGCTCTTAGCAGGCCCAAGGGGACCACCACTGACGCTGCTGCCATCAACCCTAACAACTTCTGAACCATGTGAGCAGTCACAAGCTTCCCCAGTCGGAAGTGACTCAGTACTCTCTCCAGACCATCTATCCTCTGGGGAGTGAGACATGCAGTCATTGCCACAGAATTGAGGTGAACACCTAGAAAGGTTACCTGTTGCCAGGTCTGCAGATTGCCCTTATTCCAGTTCACTGTGAACCCAGGGGACTGGATGTGAGCCAGCACCGCTTCTGTGTCCGAGACTATCTGGTGTAGAGAGGGAGCACAGATTAACCAGTCGTCGAGGTATGGCAGCCAGTGACAGCCTGAATGGAAGAACCTGGAACTGGTACACTTGGCCCTGGAAAGCAAAGCGGAGAAACGGTCTGTGTTCAATCATTTTGAATGGAAGTACCTTCAAGTATTGGTTGAGGCGCCTGAAGTCGAGAATGGGCCGATGACCGCCATCTTTTTTTGGAACTATGAAATAGGTGGAGTAGAACCCAGTCTGCTGTGCGCTGTGAGGCACCTTTGAAATGGCCCCCTTTTGCACTAGTACTAGTGCACTCTCTAGTAGTGGGTCCTTTACGGTGGTCATTCGGACCCCTGAAAAGGGGGGGGGACGCTGCCAAAACTGCAGCCTGTACCCATGAGCAACTGTTGACAACACCCATGGGTCCGACACGATTCCCTCCCTCTCCCGCAGGGCCGCCGCCCCGGTGTCTTGGCCAGGCCGACTGCTGCCTGAAGGCTGTGGCTGGTTTACGGCAAGCCCGCTGCACAGTTTCCCTCAGTGTAATAGAGCGCTCAGCCCTAACTAGCACATCTTGAGATCCATGATGAAAAACCTGACCTGGCACAACTAGCAGATTCATTAACTCATTCCTTATAGCATCTGGCAATGATATCTGAGCCAGCTATATCTGTCTGCGACACAATACCGCCAAGCACATAGCCTCCCCTACATCACATGTTAGCTGTGAGTGGGCCGACAAAGCAGCATCAACAAGAGCCCTGGAGTTCTGATCCTCTGTGCTCACTGTTTTTCGCAAGGCTGCCAAGGCTCGCAAGGCTGGAGGGACGGTGGAGGGAAGGCTGCCAAGGCTCGCAAGGCTGGAGGGACGGTGGCCTAGAGGTCAGAGAAGCAGGGCCTCGACTGGAAGGTCGCGAGTTCGAGGCCACGGACTGGCAAAAGATACCTGGACCGGGGATGGACCAGATGGACCAGACCAGTACCTGCAGGCCCAAGAGGAGCAACATTCCCATCCTTCCCACCGTCTAAGTGCCCCTGAGCAAGGCACCTTACTCCCCCAAACATCTGCTCCCCGGGCGCTTCCAATATATAGCTGCCCACTGCTCCGTGTGGTCAATGCCTTTGTGTGTTGTTGTGTTGCGCTCTGTACCCACGGATGGGTTAAATGCAGAAGTCAAATTTCCCAAAATGCATGTAGCATGTTTGTGTGCATGACTGAAGTGGGATAAAATAAAGGATCTTATCTTATAGCCAAGAAATTGCCCACAAGAGCTGCACGTGCAGCAGCATTAAAAGAGCGTGAAATCAGGCAGTCAATTTTAGCACACTCCTGGGGCAGCGAGGGTTAGCTCTCCTTCCTGGGGCAGCGAGGGTTAGCAGAAACCCGGGCTGGCCCCAGTACTTGTTCCACTGGTGGCATGTCTCCCAGTCCAGTCTCCGCTGGGTACTGAGCATTAGCCAAGCGTCTACAGCCTGCATTAAATTGAGGTTTTTCACATGGCTTTTTCCATGCCGTTCTCAGCATTGAGACATAATCGTCTGGAATACAAGGTGGGGAATTAGACTGAGATATGCCGCCACCACTCCCCCCCCACCCACCCACCCACAGGGGCTGGGTCACACATAATAATGAAAGTATACTGTGTTCACAATGTTTCACGGATGGAAAACTCTGAAAGACATGCAAAGAAACACAGAAAACTCACCACAAATGCCGTGGATAGCTAGTATGCTAACATGCTAGCCTGGCTACAATACGCTGTGTAGCACAACACTATCACGTAGCAAGGTAATGCAATAGAAAGCAATAAAACCAAACAATTCACAGGGACACAAGGCACCTGCACCATCTGGGTGACGAATTGATATATGGTTCTATTAGAATTAATCAATCCTCCTACTTGTACCTGGTCTCTGAGGCGAGAAAGGCAAAGAGGACGAGCTGGAAATTGACCCCGCTTTTATAGTGCGGGAAGTTCCGCCTCCGGGGGCCATGGACATGACTTTGTTTACATTAGGTCTCGAGAGTAGGCAGAACTAAGGTTATCATTCTATTTAAGACCGTAGTGACGGTTAGAGTGAGGTAGACACAGATCTGTCAAATATCTCAACCATAACAAGTCGTCCAAAAGAAGATGATGTCTTCAGGCTTTTTCTATTCATTTTTTTTGTTTGTTTACTTGATTTGGATTTTCTCAACACTTGGTCATGAGACAGGTTGGCATCATTCAAAATGGAAGAGTTGGACATTCCACAACTCTGTCCAAGATGTTTCAAAAACTCAAAAGTGTGTGTGAAAGGCTTGAAGACAATGAGGAAAACAAAGAGACAAAGAAATGTCTTACATTAAGGTCAACGAGAGAAACATGTGACTGCCCCTTTAAAAGGAGCCCAATTGTTATAAAGACTGGGTTGATGGACTCAAATGCACACACAAAAAGCCAAGGTTAAGTCAAGTCTTTAATGAAAACAAAAGAAGTCTCAACAAACAAAACTCACGGCAGGGACGGGTTCAGGAAAAATCCTAAAGGTCCACAAACATAAATATCTCACGCAGAGCTGATTCAACAGATTACAAAAATAGAACGGGCAAGAAGGTACTGGAACAGGAACAGGAACAGGAGCAACAAAGAACAACTACGAAGAACAGCTATGAAACAACAAGAGACATCAAACATGAAGTGCAACAAAGAACAACAATCCGGCAAGGGCATACTGAAATGGACTGGCTTTTATAGAGTCCTGATGGGTGATAGACTGCAGCTGAGAACACAGGTGATGAGATTAGATGGAAGGGTCTGGTAGGAGAGGTGAGGGAGAGGCGGGGTGAGTGGACAAATACAGAGGCCAGAGGTGAAACTCTATGACAGGTGAATAGTGACTAAACTACAACAAGACTATGACATGACAAGACAATGACAAGACAATACTATGACATGACAAGACTGAAAGAAATAAAGACATGAATTTATACCAAACTGACTGAACTTAAACAAAGACAGAAACTAAGGCAGAAAACCAAGACAGAGTACCAAGACAGAGAACCAAAACACCACCAGAGCAGAACAAAAAACATGTCAGGCAGAAATGAACAGAACAAAACTAAGGCTGACCGTGAAACTAACACAAAACAGAGGCCTGACTGGCATAACTATGACACCAATAGCAGTGTTTGATGTTTTGGTACCATGTAGAGGAGGAAGGCATTGGTATTCAGGATGCTTGGCATGAGGGGGACATGTGGACATCCCATTCTTCGAATGGTTAGGAAGGGAATAGGGAAACCCTTATTCCTCTTATACAGTGGTCATTAAGGAAGCGTAGTATTGTGGTGTGTGATGAATGAACGGCCTATGTTGGACTGTCACAGCAAGGCCATAGGCATGTTACAGTCAACCACAGCAGATTTCATGGCCCCTGCAAACAGGCCTCCATAATTTGGAAAGGGCATGTTAGTCCTACAGGAGAAAAATATGGAGAATGCACCCAATTGGCGTCTCTACTAAGTGAGTGGACCTGCTGGTTGGGCAGAATGCACAGTGATCGGATCTAATGAAAACCCTTCACAGACATCAAAAACAGAAAAAGGTAGCTTTTTTTGTTATGGCTCTTTTTTATTATTCTTATTTTGGATTAAGGTGATATGTTATCATTGAAAAGTGTGTGACATTCTGATGCTTTTGTTCTGCAACACTTTAAACATAGACTGTAGATTGTCGAGGTCAAGTGTGTGGAAAAATAAAAACATTATGCTTCTGCTTCATATGTCATGTTAAAGTTTCCTTGTAGATAGAGTGGAAATGAATAGTCTGTGGACTCTCAAGTAGTACTGGATAAAGAAAAAAAATGAACATAGCCCATACACAGCTTGTGAATAGTAAACAAAAAAAAAAAATCTGTATTCCAGCGCACATCAGGACCAACAGTTTTATTAATAGATTACATTATTTTGAAAAGTTTCTCAGTTCTCAAAATAATGGTTAGAAAATTAATCTATAAAGAAATTATTTTAGCAACAACTGAGCACCTTGGGCAGTGGGCAGCCACATGCGTATCAGTAAATTTGAATTCACAGACAGTTTCACCTTCTCAAGTTCTTCATTGCAGGTGCACAAATTATCATTAATTATACAAATAACAAAGTTTAAAAAAAACTAATACATTCACATTTTCCCTAGATTGCTTTATTAATTTTTTTTTTTGATAATTTTGTAGCACAATTCAATTACTACAAGTTCTTGACTCTGCTGCTAAGTCTCTAATGTTCTTTTGCTCACAAATGAGAAGTCTGTGTGCTCTCACTTGTAGTACATATCTCAGTATACAGTGGCATGTGAACGCTGGGGTACTGCTGGTCAAAATTTCTGTTTTGAAAATGATAAAGTGAGTGAAAGATAAACTGATCTCCAAAAGGCATAACGTTAAAGATGATAATCTTCTCAACATTTCAAGGAAGATTAGCGAGTCAATTTAGTTATCACAAGATCAGAGTGAAAAAAGGAAATGAGCACCCCAACCCCAAGAGATTTGAGCTCTCACATAACTTTTACCAAAGTCTCACACCCAGCTTAGACTGTTAGGGCTATGGCTCATTCACAGTCATCTTTGGGAACGTAAAATGATGCAATTTCCAAAGCTTTATAAATACTCTGACTCTTCAAACCTTGTCCCAATCAGCAGTCATGGGCTCATCATGTACAGAACTCTAAAAATGAAAATAATTGATGCCCATAATTCAAGAAAAAGCAATAAAAGACAGGCAGACAGGAAGATGCATCAGAAGAAAACCTTTCCTGCCTCATCACCACAAAATTCAGTGTCAGAAACTAGTGTGGGAAACAAGTTCTGTGGTCTCATGAAATTGAAATTTAATTTTATAGGCACAATTAGCAAAAATGGAGTGTCTTGGTGACAAAAGGGTGCAGAATTTCATGAAAAGAACACCTCTCCAAACTGTTAAGGCCAAGAGTGGATTGATCGTGCTTGTGATACAGGACAGTAGGAAGAAGAGGCTTTGGGAGCAGCAGCTATCAAAAGCAGATTATTCACAAAAAACTATATCAGAAATCAGATGTGTCTGTTGGTGATTTTTGGCTCATGTGTAGACATTGCAGGAGAAGTTAATAGAAACTGTTTTGAATAATCTGTGTAAACATTTGTACAGCAAAAAGAGCCTTGCTTGGTTTTGTACACAGCTGTGCATTTCAGAGAACACTGAACCAGATAATGCCTCTGTGTGTGCTCATAGCTCGTAAGCCATCTATGGAGCCAAGCCCCATGCTGTCTCATGTGAGCATGAACAAAGCTTTATGGATCAGTATTTATGACCTGTCTGAGACCAAAGTGTACTGCTGCTCAGATCAAACCAACTCATAGGTCAGTATTTTAGACTTACCACCAACCAAACTGACCTCTCACCCCAATTAAACTGACTACCGGAATTCGTAGCCACACAATTGCCAGAGCTCTATATGACAATTTAGAACAGGCCTTTGGTGCACAAGATATCATGCCAGATGACATTGCACCCACAATGAATTGATGTGATGTGATGATGTTGGTTTGGGTAGCAGCATCCAACAAAAAAATCTTAGTGGGAAAACAGGCAGACTCAGCATCAGGTCACTCTTACACCATGTCAACACGACTGCCTAGCTGCTCTCAGAGTCATCACTGCAACATTGTTTCAGAGTCTCAGGACAGTTGAAATGAAGCTGATGTAGAGGGAAAGCTATGTGCAGTTCACAAAAAGCTGAGGTTGATAAACCAGAAGACAAGGTGATTGTGTAATAAAAGTAAAATGTAATAAAAGCGCATTTTTAAAAAATGGTACAGTAGAATCTCTGCAGATCCTGTATGTACTGTTGCTTCATTCACAAAGCTGTAAAAATCATGTTGCTGAGAAGAATCAAAAGCAGGAAAAGACAGTTTGCACATTGATTATTGTTAAAATGTACAGGGAGAGAATTCATGGCTATGTTGACATTGGTACTGATGAGATAGGAAATGTTGTGGCAACACAATCATCGGTCCTCACGGTTGTGCAATCAGTGAGTGTTGGAAGATCCCTATTGCATACTTTCTTATCAACAGCATGACAGGATCAGAGAGAGCAAATGTCAGTTGAGAGAGCTTTGTTAGGCTTCATTCAGTTGGAGTTTGGGTTGTCTCCTTGACGTATGATGGAGCCTCCCAAAACTTTGCAATGATCATCGAGCTTGATGCCAACCTGAACATCATGGACATGTGATCTTACTTTCTCCATCTGAGGATCACACCTAAAATGTGCTCTTAGATCACTGTCACATACTCAAGCTTCATCGCAATGTATTCTCAAAAGTTCTGGTCGGAGAAGATGGCTAGCAGATAAGGTCTCAGTACACCGCGGAGCTCCACAAGCACAAGGAGAAGGAAGGCTTGCACCTTGGCAACAACCTTAACATGGCACGTTCAGTGGCAAACTCAGAAAAAGAAGGTCCATCTTGGAGCTCAGCTCTTCAGCGACAATTCAGCTTTTGCACACAATTGATGAAACTTTTGATATCCTAAACAGTCTAAACAGCTGATGCTGCTTATTGTGCATTATGTACAATTTCACCCAAAAAAGCCATATGAATCCAGGATTTTATCGGTACAAGCATCATTATGAAAATGTTTTTTTACTGGACTGTTTTGTAAATCTTACGTAGGACTTATTGTGGCTTTTGTGGTTGCTTGCCATCAATACAAACATTGGTAACTCCAAGTTAGAGCGAAAAAAGTTAAACACCTTTTAGGCCTCTTGACTAAGCTTGAAAGCCCACAGTAGCAAAAATATTGTGCAATATGAATGTGCCTGAATAAAAAAGAGGAAGGGAAATATAAAAGGAGGAATAGATGAGGAATGAATAATTTAAAAAAACCAGACTAATATAAGATAAAGTTTAACTTACCACACACAAATATGAGGGGGGGCAGTTGAACTTGGTCCATCTGTTCTTCCCTTGCCAGCAATGTATCCTCTACATAGCAAAACATGGTTCTTTCCTTCTCAGTGAAGTAGAACAGGAGAAGCAAAACCATGTCTGTGAGATCTTCAGAGCAACCACTTGCCTCTCCCCTCATCACTTTGTACTTTGTCAGTGCCTGTACGAAACTTTTGCCCTTGTTTACACAAACTGTGTTCATGTAGTTCAGGAGCCATTTCCCCTATGCAGCCACTTTTCCAGTGTGTTCCTTTCATCCCAGGTTCAGAACCAAAATGGCCACTCTTCAAGGAGGGATTTTAGGCTTTTTTCCCCTGGTTGACCTGTTTGTGCTGTGTCTTAAACATCAGCTTCGTCTAACGACGTCTAACCTGCAGGCGATCATGATCACTTTGCAGAGACACCATCTTCAGTCTTTCTATCATCTCTCCAAGGGGCGGGAATTTTATTTTCCATTAGTGCGTTGCATCGCTGCTCTTTGTTCTGGAGGGACTTCATCTGGTTTAGACTCATCAGAATGATGCTTTCGCTTTCTTATTTTTGGAGTTGTAGATCACCTCATATTCTCTATCCTACTTTGCAGTTGCTTAACAAGAGAGCAGTAACCTGGCCCAATCACATCTCCCTTAATGACATCTTGAAGCCATTTTGGATATTTTGTCACCAACCTTTTGGCAACTTTGGTATAGTGTGTATCATGAAATACATATGCAGTCTCCCTGGTCAATCTTTATGTAGATGATTTCTGGAACTGGCTATGTTAAGGAACAGTTCCCTGCATATTTAAAAAGAACATGAAGTTGAACACAGTTGATTTGATTTTACGTTGTAGATATTTAAGTTAATGAAATGGCTGGCAAATGGGTCTTGTAACAAATATAAAAGTGCCTTTTTTTCTCATCAGTCATTTTTAAATATTAATCTCGCACAGTGCTGTTGATAGCAGTACAGTACGTACGTTTCTATCAGTGTCAAAAACATAAATGTGCACACTGTTTGGAAATACGGCATGGTATGGGAATTACAATCTTTCATGTAAACTGTTCTGCACTGAGCTGCAGTGAGAATCGAACTGCAGATGTATGAATTTCTTGTCTTGTATAATTCCTTAAAAAACAGCAAAAAAGGAGGAAAAAAACAACAAACAAAAAACAATAATAATAACTATGGTTAGCTATTCATAACATTAACACATAGCTACAATCCCATTTAACTTTGATCATTAAGCTTAACTTGTTAAAAGCATAACCAAGTGACATCCAAATAAACAACTAATGAAATGTAGTGTTTCAAATTACCATAATTATATATTTCAAAAATAGTGAAGCATTTCAAGCGTATAGTCTCGATAAAAGATAAATCATTATTTCAAGTTTTGTTGTATGGTTACAGGTTGACTCACCTCAAGTAAGGTAAGTGGGATGACTGGATACCAAGCGGGAGCAACACAACCACAGGTCGCTGATTCACCAACTGCATGCCTTTAGCAGCATCGGCTCTTCAGCACAAGAAATAATGGTGATGCCTCCCAGCTCTTCCACATTGTTACTTGTAAACGACATAGCCTTAATATTATCACAACCAGGAAAAGACCCCAAACCAGGAAACTAATATGCACACACATAGTCACTGTTTTTCTGTGTCCAAGGACCTATGTAATTTAAATTATGGTCCATATGACTATACAGATTTAGATTCAGACATAAATAAAATCCAGAGAGCATGTTTTCATGGTGGTGCTTGAGACATCAGACAGTTTCACATTATTTCATGACTAATTTATTATTATTATTATTATTATTATTAGTGACCAAATAGAATCAAAACACCCAAAAACTACAATCATAGCCAACTGGCAAAAGGCAACGATCAGCCAAAACTAGCATTCTGAAACAATTTACAACAAAAGGAAAAAGGCTGAACAACTGAAGGGTGAGGCAATTTTTAAATTCATTTGTACGCAAACTGTGTTCAAGCTTCGACATGAGTCTGGAAGGATGACTGTGTTGAATGCTAAGCTATAGGCCACAAACAGTGTTTTAACATTGTTCTCCCTTCCGGTGTCCAGGTGGGCCAGGGCAGTGTGGATGAAATGATTCATGGTGTCATCTGTGGCTCTACTGGAGCAGTACGCAAACTGCAGCATGTCAAGGGTCAGAGGCAGTGAGGAGGTAATGAGTCTCAAAGCACTTTATCACCATGGAGGTCTGAGCTACTGTCCAGCAATCATTGGAAGTGGATTGAAGTTTCTTTGGGATAGAGACCACTGTCCACTGTTTGAAGCATGTAGGGATAACTGGGCCAAGGACGAGCATGGTTTGATATCATACCTGTACAGAGAACAAAATCAAAACAGCCAAATGTATAGTTGGAGACTCAGTGCTGGGCAGATGGATAAACTGTTGTTTGTCCCACATATTATTCTGTCTTTGTAACTGTATCAAAGTGCGAGTGTGCAAATCTGAATTACAGTACACTATGTTTAATAATAAAGCCATGATCATGGACTAATCTGTTCTTTGCTTGCAAGTCTTTGACATAACCTGTAGACTAGACTAGTTTTCTGTTGTGTGACAAAGAATTTGTAATGTTTTGAGATTATGTCTTTTGTCACCATCTTAAACTTAAAATGTTGGGGGGTTTTTATGTTCAAAGTTATGCAATAGAAATTAGTTAAATTCCAGTGTTGTTGTTTGTTTTTTTTTATTCACTGTACCAGAAACATTTGAAACCTCAGTATGTTACTAATTATTTTCTGAAAGACAAATTATATTTTGTATATAAACTAAAACAGCATGGTATGCAGGAGGAAAGTAAGGCATGTACGGGACTAATGAGAAAGGAAGTATAAAGCAAAGAAGGAAGGAAACAATTTCTTCCAAAGCTGAGAGGGAATGCTTTCCACTGAAAAATGTCAACTTGGCTATGGAGAGTGTGAGAATTTTATCTGATTAAAGGTTTTTGACGTCATCCAAGTCAACAGATGATGGCCAGATGGATAATGTCCAAATGGACATCACAGACTTTCTGATAAGGATAATGGGGAAATGAGCTTTCTTTTGTTGAGGCTAATGCTGAGTGGCTCCCTCAGTGATGTTTACAACATTGATACCAATCAAACCTCAGGCATCATTCCAAACATCCCGCGTGGATGCCACTGTTCTCCAGCCTCACATGCAACTGCATAATGTCAACAAAGTTTTATCTTGCCCTGCAAAATCTAAATACCATGTGCACTCAGCTAATGAATGACCAACACTGATCCCATCTTGTTAGTTCTCTGTGATCGGATCATTTCATGATACAGGAGGCAGGCCGCAGTCCAAGTTGATTCAGGACTTGAAGTGCTGGGGTACAAACACAACTTGTGATTAAGCTCATAAATAACTGCACGTCTTCAAAATAATAAAAAAAAAACCAACCAAAAAAACCCACAAACAATGTGGATAGCTGCTGTTTGAGCAGATTACAGCTGTAAAACCAAAACAGCTCGAGGATGACTCACATGATGTTATGACCCCTCACAGAAAGAAACATGTTTAGTCGGGGCCCATTTCAGATGCCTGTGAGCTGTTAGCAGTTCCACCAAAGAAAGAATTGGATCGTTTTAGTACAACTTTTAGATTGTTGTATTGGTGTACTTTTACTTAAGCAAAAAATCTGAATACTTCTTCCGCCATTGTTCAAAGTGCAGCACAGCGACAGCAGAGACCGGGCTTCACATCCTGTCGTTAGGTTTAGGCAACAGAAGCACTTTGGTTAAGGAGCATGATTTTGGTTAAATCTTAACAAAGTAAATTCACCTGTTATGTTTCAAGTCATCATAAAAGTTTTCAATATTATCTCAAGACCACAATCTTTCCATAACTTAACTAACAGCTATGAGCTATAGAATGCTTTAAATGCAAATAGATAAGAAATGAAATACATTGTTGGTGAATAATTTGCTGATACATTTCCAAACAACATTTTGCAACTTGGCAGATATTAAAATGCTTCCTCATAATGTGGATACCAAGGCTTATCTGAGCACCATTATTTATTTACACCTTTTATTATTTATTTCTCATAACATTTTTGCCATTGCCAGTTAGTATTTTAAAGGTCATTTCTAGGGAAAGGAACTGCAGCTATAAATTGCAGTTTAGACTTAATGATCAGTTCTTGTTCAAAACAGTTCATCTTTAAACCTAATAATCTCCCTGTAATTTCTTCAGAGTAATCTCAGTTTGGTTATAGAAAGTCCAAATCTAGAACACCTGCGTTACAAACTGTAAGGTGTGGAATTTGAAATATGTGGGTGTTTACCAGGCAGAGAGGTTCTGATGAAAGTTGGTATTGGTTGCATCTTAATGTTATAGGACCAGTGTTTTTGGAACTTGAGTCATACTGGGGATTAAAACTCAGGATATCTAGATTTGATTTTGTCCAGTCTCATTCAAATCTGTCTTTCATAAGTTCTCCAACTTTACAGATGTGCAATACAAGAGTACCCTTTAAAAATAACTAAAGTTAACAGAACAAGGCCTTTGTTTTTTTCTTCAGATCTGTGGCTTGAATTATTATTCATCATTCTTATTTTAATGTCTATTTGTTGATGTTGACACCAGTAGCTTCTTCTGCTAAGACAACACTCCTGCTAAATGGGAACTTGTGAAAGTGGAGCTGCTCTCTTCGTTTAGTGCCCTTTGAGTACGACTCCACTGCAGGCCATCCCCTCCGAGAGGTTGTAAATGTTTTTGTTGGAGAACCACTAATTGTGGCAATGTTGTAAGCAGACATGCAGATGTTTAGCAGATTTTGTTTCCTGCTTTAGAGAAGATTGCTACAGTCAGATATTAACACTCACAGCTGTAGAGTGTTATGGGGTTGAGTATAAATAAACAAGTAAATTGTGGGATACACTCACTGCTCACAGGAAGCATCCATCACCGCAGATACTTACACATGCCTTGCTCCTGTTCCTGTCTGCTCGTTGAGGCCAGCTGTTGTGTAATATGTTGTTTTTGCTGTTTCCTTGCAAATACTCATCTGCAAAACAATTCAATTTGTTTTGATTTTTTTTTTTTAAATCGCACCTTTAACCTTTCATATAGGTGAAAGGTGTTTTGAGGTTAAGGCCATACTCTTTATAATATGACAACAACTCCCATTAAGAGCAAGCACTTCGCAACAACAGCAAGCAAGCAAACTTCCTCTTAACAGGCAGCAACCTTAGAACAGAGCCAGGCTCTAGAGAGAGCCTGGAGAGAGAGAGAGAGAGAGACAGAGAGAGAGAGAGAGAGAGATTTGGTGGGGAAGGGACAGGAGAAGAGAAAACATGCAGAAGTAAAAAGCAAGTATATGAGTAATGCATAATAATAATAATAATAATAATAATAATAATAATAGCAGTGGGTCTTGAACAGGGACATGGGGGCAATAGGTGGCATGATCTCTTTTCCTAGTTCTGGTCAATATACATGCAGCAGATTCTGGATTAGCTGGAGAGTTGTTAGAGATTTATTGGGTTAACCAGATAAAAAAGAAGCTGCAGTAATCAAGCCTAGAAGTAACAACGACATATATGAAAGCTAACTCTGACATTTCTTCCTTTGATGCTGGAAGCCAAGGCAATGTTATCGAGAGTAACTATATCTTTAGATAATGTGCTTTGGAGGTGCTGCCAAATACAATAACCTATTATTGCAAATTGAATGCGATAAGTTAGAGCAACAACAACACGCTACAATTAACACCACAACCAGAAACGAGGTGAGGATGACAAAACTGCAGTAATCCCCGCCAACCACAAGTTAACCTTGTTAAGTTTCCTTAAGAAATATAGCAGTGTCTGAGCTTTCTCTACCAGTGTGGAGATGTGTGATGTCCATGATAGGTTCTCTGTGATGATGATTCCCAGGAACCTGAAACACCTCAGGTCCACTAGTGTAGACAGCCATTTGACACACAGACACAGCTCTGGGGGATCTAGTGTTGAGCACTAGAATGGAGGAGATGCAACCACCAATCCGCACTTTCTAGGACTGGGTTTCAGGAATTCCAATAACAAGTTACAGAGTGTTGTAGTCAATCCCACACTGCCAAGTTTGGTAATCAGTTTCACGGGGGAGGTTGAGTTGAAGGCTGAGCTGAAATCAACAAACAACATTCTAATGTAGGTGTTGTTATGTGTGTGTGTGTGTGTGTGTGTGTGTGTGTGTGTGTGTGTGTGTCTGTCTGTCTGTCTGTCTGTCTGTCTGTCTGCCTGTCTGTCTGTCTGTCAAAGCACTCCATCTGAATGGGGGCAATGAGTCATTTTGACCAGACACTGCAGACTCTTCAGGTAAAGGGACGATGGTGGCTGTTTTGAAGCAGGTGGGAACAGTGTAATAATGCCAAGACTAATCACTGTATATATAATTATAATAATAATTGATTAAGATTGAATTATGTGATGGATAAACTAACTAACCCAAAAGTAAACTGACAGAAATCAATAGGTCATATATCTACTTGTTTAAAATACCTTGACATTTTGACAGACTGGACCAAAATTCATTTAGAAAAATTACTGCTAAAATTGATTTTGAACATAATTATCTGTTTATTTACACTATGTTATTATGATTATGATTATTATTATTGTGTAAGATAAGATATACCTTTTTTTGTCCCACAGTGGGGAAATTTACAGGCATATTTATAATTTATGCATATAGGTAAGCTAACAGTTGTGTTGACTCATTAATTCCTTTCAATAGGAAGGTTATTTACCCTCATCATGTATTGCAAAAAGACAAATTAAGGAACAGTTATTTGAGCAGTTAATTAACAACACACAACCTTATGTCACCCCTTCTTTTTCTACCACCACTCCTCCACCTGATTCATGCACAGTACACCTCACAAGATACACATGATTTATGCACAACCCATGGGCTGCATGTGCACTACATGTGCATGTGACCTGAATGTATGCATGCAAGGTAACTCACCATTACTACTAATGATTTACTTTTTCAGTTGTCAAACATTAAATGGCTCTGAATGTGGATGAGTCCTTGCTGGTTTGGTGTGTCATTGAATGTTTTTTATCACTACATTTTAAATATCTTGATAGGTCTCCCATGTGGAAAAAAGCACCCTCTGACGGGCTTTTACCTACTCAGACTGGGCAAAACATGGAAGAAAAAGATAGAAGAGATAACTTTTTAATGTCACTTTTTATGTTCTCCTGTATCTATAAAACATTAATCTGTTATAACCTTAAACGCCAGATAATGATGGTCTGGAGAATGGACAGGTTACAGGTTCTTAGTTTTGAGAGGAAGTGGCCTCTTCACCAGTCATTCATTTTTTCACTGAACACACTTTACTCCTGCAATCAGCGATTAGAAAGGAATGGATGGAAATGATAAATGTGATACATGTGCCTTCCTAACATCTAATTTTATGAATATTTTAGATTTTTTAAAAATCTATATCCTTAGAAATTTTAGAATTGTAGCATTATTCAGGTTCTCAGGTCTATATTGCAAATTAATTTCCCTACCTGTCCACTTCTTCTGTTTTTTGCTTTTTAGGAATAATCTTATGTCTTTTCCACAACGACAGATCGT
The DNA here is from genome assembly GCA_037975185.1 of Centropyge bicolor. Classification (NCBI taxonomy): domain Eukaryota; kingdom Metazoa; phylum Chordata; class Actinopteri; family Pomacanthidae; genus Centropyge; species Centropyge bicolor. Next base: position 2,510,099 of record JBBMOC010000013.1, on the reverse strand, counting down.
TTCAACTGCTGACAGCAGAAAGGTTATTCCTAAAAACTGGCTTGATCACCAGACACAATTTTACCTGGTTTCCTTTTATCTTAAAAATGTTTTTCTTAAATGCTATGTATTGGTATATTTGAGATTTCTAGGTCCACCGTCAAATTTAAGCAATTTAACTCATTTGTACAAAAGGTCAGATTTCCTTGAGTTGTATCCCTTCTATTGAAGTATGCATTCAGACTGTGACTGTCATTAACTTTCCTCCAGTCACCTGACCTTACAGAAACAGTACAGAATCTTAAACATTTGTTCTTCATTTTACAGGTCATAACTTCTTCTTTTTAAATGTCCTTGAATCCTCAAACTTTGCAATTATTTCCAGGTTTACATAAAAATATTTTATTTTAATATTTTAATTTTAATGTGGTCTCCAACCTTTGGATCCCACTGTATATGCCTGTATGTATGTGTCTGTATACATATACTATACTATACTACACACACACCAAACAGTTCCAACACTAATATAATAATAAAAAAAATCATCTATTGTTGTTGGTCACAGCAGAAGTGTGTGTATAATTCAAGATATGATGAAGAAATGATATGATGAACACAAATAGGATTAAGTTTAATAAAATCACTATAAATTGAATATTGGGAAAAATATTTAAAACATTGATATTATAAATCACATAAAATAATTTAAATACATACACTACGGTCTCCATGAAGTCACTACACCCGACCAGATACCAAAAGTCATGATAGTAATATTATACAGAGCTTTAAAGAAAGCAAGTCAAAGTGTGGTGCTTTGAAATTGTATAGAATAAATCTGTTTACCTTCAGAATATTTTACCCAAAGCACAACTAAAGGAAGGTTCTTTAGTCTTTACTGTCTTTATTTTGTTTCTATAAAAGCTTTATCTTGAAACTCTGTATGAATAATGTAACGCAAATGAGAAAGAGTTAGCTAGAAAACTAGTTCACTAATGCAGAGTGAAACTTTTTATCATGCAGTCACTACTGTTTATGAAAAGCATCTCACACGGCCTTACAACACAAAAATATACTTATCTATCATAAATAGCACAATGATTTATTTCAGTTCCACTTTCTGATGAGGAATACTTTAGAGGGGATTAAATAATTAGGAACCTGTGTGTTTGGTCATGTAATTTATTCATGAATGTGTCAGTAATAAACCAGTACTAAAGAAAACTTTTGCATTTATAATCCTTCAGCAGGAAACTTGCTTTGTTTTAACAACATAAAAAGGAATAAAGGAATATAACATTTTTGATCATTATTCATTTAGGTTTTTTTTTTTTTTTTGCCTCTCTGGCCATTGGTTCAATCAGACAATCTTCAGTTGTCATAAATCTTAGTTTTCCTGTAATTCATTGGGATGACAGTCAGTCATTAAATTACCATAATCCAACTCAATTTGGTCTTATTTCTGGCTAATTACTGATCTGAAGAATTAGTATTTCATTTTTTTTAATAAAGCATACTTGGTAAACTATGCCTTATCAGAAAGTAGTACCATTTCTTATGCTGGCAGAAATGTATTTTGTTAAATATACTAATTTCAAAAGGAAATGCTGTAAATGAGGCAATCTAAAGGTATCAAAGAGATATACTTTCAAGACGATATGTGACCCAGTGTTTTTCATTTTAGGAGCAATGTGTTCAGAAGAATTCGAAGTAGAATTTGATTTTGGTCCGCTGAAAACCTGACAAAATCAGTAGCTTAATATCAGTAGCTTATAGCGTATATTTATAGAGCCAGCCTTATCATTTTTATTTGGTTAGCTCAAGTTGTCTCATTTCCCCAAAGTTTTGCTCTGGCATTATTGTTTACCACCCATAAACATGAGGCCTCTATTGGTCCTGTCAGCTGCAAAATTAGACCTCACCCACCTTCCTGCTGCAGGCCAGTGTAGTACACTGTCTGCTCTCGCCATTCACAGTCATGGTAACCCCCACTTTAATTTTTTTTAAAAAGAAAAAAAGATGGAACAAATTCTTTAAAAAAGAATATTATGGCCAAAGCTTTCTATACACCAATACAATCATATACCTTTGTATGGAGGAAAATCCAAGTAAGTGGTGCTTTGTGACTGTTACAGCTGTCCTGAGTTACAATAAGTCAAAACATTAAAAAGGACACAAACACAAAATGTCTCATTCTTAACAGCATGGCTCCGCTGGCAACCAATGCAAAGTCTTTGGTCACATTCCGATATGTGAATTTCGGTGAAGGGGCTGGTGTAGCTGCCGGTTATGCTGCTGAGAAGTTCGATCTGATGGAGTCCTCTCGTAACTGACGGTGCTTCCCAGTGTCACACTCTTCACTATGTGTGCGACGCTCGATGGTAATCCTGTAGTTTTTTCTGCACAAGAATAAGTCACATTAAAGGAAAAATCTGTTTTTTCAACATGTTCACTGTCATAGTTATTTCTTTTAGTTATCATAAAATCTTCCATTGCAAAATCACTGAGCTAGGCAGCAGGGGCTAGAACAGAGTTTTAGGCCTGTGCACTTCTTTTCTATATACGATTATATTTAACAGACATTTGGGTGCGCTCACTTTTGCTGTCAATTCCAAAAAAGACATTCAGATATTATGGTTAACATGTGACCAAAACCAACAGGATAGATGAGCTATGAAACTAAGTGAATAAGATAGAAGTAAATTGTAAAAACAAAATGCTCTTTAAGAATTTTAGTTGGAGGGCAGTTGGATGTGTTTAATTGAGAGCTGAGCCACCTAACAGCACCTGACAGACAGTACTTAAATGTGACAAAATTAGTATAGATGAGAACATAAATATCACTTAATGTTACCTGAAAAAGTAGAAAGCTATAAGCATTGCAGCTCCCAGAACAGCTCCCACTATGACTCCAGTCAAAGCTGATACTCCTAGTCCACCTGTTTGGAAGAGCAATGATAAGTTAAAACCTGTACTCTATCATAAAAACTGTGAGAAACATACAATTCCATGTCAAATTTCAATAGTGTTCATTTACATGATTTGTCCGATATCTCTGTGTGTGTTTGATATCTTCCTCTCAGTGTGAAATGGTCAGTGCTGAAGGCAGGCAGCAGCTGAAATGTTCCATTTACACCAAAGTAGTTGGCCACCACCTGTAGCATTACAGTACAACATTATCCAGATGAATTTCCACATGCACAGTTATGATCTTCTGCCTGTTAAGTAAGGCATTTCCACCTTGGGAAAAACTCATCACAATCTGGGAATTTGACTTCTCCTTACCTCATACGTTCCTGCCTCAACATTGGTCATGGCCATCAAAGAGAAATCTCCGTTTCTGTCACCATTGACATCCATGGACACCTGGCCAGTGATTCCTGTCCATCATCATGAAAACAATAAGATCGTCATGTAGGAGTCCATTTTTGTCCAGCTGATAGTAAACCATGACAGCTTGCCACCCCTAACCCCCTAACATTTTTACCCAAGAGACATAGGACTATTTAACTTTGAAACTCAGTGCACAGATTGTGTCAAAGAGCACTCTCAATCTCTATCATGTGCTTCTTCATGTCCTTTTTAGCTGGGAATGAACGAAGCAGCTAAAAAGCCTGCTACTGGTATTTTGCTGGAAATTGTGTTTTAGTAATTTAAGTAATTTTCCGTAAAGCCTCAAACAAGTAATTATCTATCCATCTATCCAGAAACTGAGAATAGACATCTCTGAACCATGTCTGTTTCTGGCAGAATGCTAATCTGCTGCCACTTTGACAATTTTATCAAGAGCAAACTAAGCATTTGAACAAAGTGAGCAGTAACAACAGAGGAAAACTAGACCTATGAACCAGTTAATAAGTTGAAATGGTTAGATGGTATCCTGTGGAATTGTTTGCCCCCACTCTGCATTTCTTCACCAGCTCTTCTTCAGCACCTGGTTGTGCCGCCATTTTAGGCGTCCCTGCACAAGCATAACCTTGCACCCTGACAGAGTATGCTGCAGTGTATTGCCTGTGCTGCACAGGGGTCCTCACTTCTGAACTACCTGCTCTCTTCTGTCTCTGAAAGACCTGTCACACATCCTCTTCTCAAGTCATGCATGCATGTGGGGGGTCAGTGGGGGTGAGAGGGCTGCAGGGACTTAAGTAGGTGGTGAGATGTCTGAGTCTAAGTAGGTGAAGACTATAAATATTTGGTACTCCACAGTGTGGAATTTGTGTTTCAATTTGTGTGCAATGAAATGGAGAGCAGTGGTTGTATTGATGATCTGTCTTACAAACAGACCTATGACATCATCAGCATAATTGGTGCAACTGGGCAATCAGCTGGCACACTTGGTATTTATAGCCCTACCTGCTCCTGATAATGGTTGATGAAGGGACTCAAAAAGCTTGAAACAGCCAATGTGCCACTGGCCACTGTCTTTTGGAGTAACTCTCTATGCTTTGCAAGGATGTATATTATTTTCAGGATATTTGAAATAACTCCTAACTAACATGTTTTGTGTTAGATTTTTACCACACCACCCTGAAACATTGGTCACAGTGGTGTAGCAGTCATCATTGATTCATTGCGAGCCGTATGTTTTACCTTCAAAGGTTCTGTTCCACATACGAGAGGTGATCTCTATTCCGTTCTTCTTACTGTATCCATTCCTCATGGCTTCATGCAAGGCGATGGCATACAGCAACACAGCATCGTGGAATCCTTCAACAAACATGTTGACCTGAAATGGAATATATAGTCATAAAGAGTAAGCGATTGCACAATACTGCCACCTTTGCACTGAAATTACTCTGCAGGATGCACAACAGCCACAGCATCTTCTTAAGTCAGTTTTATTCAAATTTAGGAGAAATGTTAACTTCAGCACAGTAAAGCAATTGTATTAGCCTCTCCCAGAAGAAACTGGCAGTGTTTTAAATATATTATTATATTTATGTCATTGTGATTTTACAAATGTTTTTTGACCATATTGAAGTATCTATCAATATTCAGCTATGTATATTATCTATTTTATGTTGTAAATTAAAGGCTCACCAGGAAGCTTGGTCTATGGTAGTGCAGTGCAAGTTCACCCTCTGCTGGCTCACCACCTTGACTTAATTGTTTTATAAAGCATACACAACTGATTTTTTTTATTTTTGTGTGTGGTTCTTCAAGTCTAGATAGCATTCAGTTTTCTTAGTATGAAGGGTCCCACAGTATCAAAAGTAAATCTGTAAGGGCTAATGGCCAATGTAGCTCATGTCTCTAAAGCATGAAACTCTTCTGTGAATGTATATAAATAACTGTATTTAATAGCACTTTATTATAAAGATATTTTAAAGATACATTTCACTTGATATAGACATGTGTAGGAATTTGTTGTGTTTTAAGAGAGAAGTAGATAATGAAATTATTATTATTATGTAACGATAATGACATCGTCAGACGAAATAAACAAAATTACAGAATAATGGTTTGTCAGTACAGCCACAAAGAACTTGTTCTTGAGTCACCTAGGATCGGGTGACATAAACCGACCTCCAAACAGCTTTCATCCTTGTGAATACAGAGGGTGTTGAGGGAGTGCAGCAAAACAGTGTCTAAGTAATTGTAAAGTGATTGTTCTGGGGCAAAAGAGGAAGCATGCGTCTGTCGGCATACAGAAAAAAAATGCACAGGGGTTGTCAGAGATGCTTGGCTGTTCTTGTATCGACTTTGTATGCTTGTTTTTTTCTTTAACATTTTAAAGCTGCCTACTGATAGGAGTTGGATCAACCAATCAGCTTGCTTGAATGCTTAGTTCTGCGCAATGCATTGTTGAGATTTAAGAGCTTGTGCGTGCGTTGGCTCCTCTGCGCAGACCTGCAACACATTTACATATCCTCGGAAGAACCTGTTTCCTCAAGTGGCTGCCCCCACCAGTTCCTCTTCCACATTCTCCCATGGGCTTCTCTCCCCTAAAAGCACTCCATGGCCCTAATCCCAATGAGATCAAAAAGAACGATAATCACAACTCAGATGGTGAGGAGTAAAAGTCACCACACTGCATCCACTCTGGCCCTGATGGGATCTGTGAGAACTGTGTGTAGTCCTCCAACATATCTGTAATCTCAGATGAACCTCAGAGGAGGATCCCTGCAATCGGGAATCCCCATACCATACAGAAAACAATACCCCTAACAAATACAGACCAGTGGCTCTGGTTTTCCCATTCCCATATCCGGATGACCCTGTGGTGAGCCATGGAAGCACTTTGAGTCACCACTGTTGGTGAAGACAACAAGTTCCCAGGAGTCCACCTGGACATTGGACGGGACTGGGCTGGGGGTAGCAGGTTGGAACACCTCTTACCCTCTTCATATCTTTGCAGATGAACACAGGAGCACCTTACTAGTTGCCAATATTACTAGTATAATGCACAGTTATCAAATACTTCAAACACAAACCACTGCTGTTAACACCTGTTCATAGTAATAATGATGTGCATGATGTACAATTTTTTGCCATGCTAGCAGATTGGCTATAGAGATTGCTATGTCAGTCCGTGTGTTGGTCAGTCCACCACTTCAATCATGGAGGATCAAGCCTACTGACACTGATGATTGACTTTTCAGCTTGCATCATCATCAGGTTGAAATTGGCATGTATAATCTCCACATCTACAAGATGGACAGAAACAAATTTTGGCACAGATATTTATGATCACCAGAGAATTATTCTCTAACATTGTCATCAGGTCAGATATGTTCAATACACTAGTTTATAGCCAAATACCTCCAAAACCATGGAGCTATCAACAATCTCCACCACAACTGGACAAATGCTATTACAAAGCACAAGCAACCCACTCTGACCAATCACAGATCTTGTTATCCCTACATGGGATATCACTGATAGTAGCTGCCATAGTGCTGATGTGCAGGTACATCTGTGAAGTTTGGCAGGTCAGCTACAGTGCAGCCCTTGCTATAGCTATGGAGCCTACACACAAAGTGCCATAAGGTTTTGAATTTACACAATAAACATTGTGCCATCCTATGGTGATTGATGATTATGATGATGACGATGATGATGATGATGATGATGATGATGATGATTATTCGGACATTGTGTTTTCTCTGTATATAGAATTCATAAATTGATAGAAGTGTCATTTTCTGTCATATTGTTTCATTATTGTAACTGGAGCAAATTTTTTTGGGCTTGTATACATGAAAAATGTATCATTATTAAAACTTTTGGTGGCAAAATCAACTTTTCTATGTGCAAAAACAATGTGCTTTTCTAATGCAATGTCAAATTTGAAAGCTCAAAGGTTTTTTTAAGGTGAGTTCAGAGTGCATGAAGGAAGTACAGCTTTTCAAGAACTAAAACGTTTTAGTTGTTTTTTGTCATTGTTTCACGTGTTTGCTAGTTTCTAGAATTTTATTGCTGCCTCAGCAACTTTTTCCCATCTTAGTTTGGCCACTATTTACCGCATAAGTCCTGGGCTGCCTTTTGCAGTTACTCGTTGAAAAGACAAACATACTGGCAGCAGATTATATGAGCTGGAGGTAATGAGCGTTAATTCCATGATTTGACAACAAACCAAACTTAAACTTGCTCTTGTCAGCTGCTGGTGTCTGTACTTAGCCCAACAGCACCAACAGCACTGTTAATTTTTTTGCAAATTATATCAGAGACATAATTTTTATTCAGATTAATACTTAGTTCTAGAACTTCCAGCATGTGAATCAAGTAGCTGTTGAGAAATAAGGTGCAAAGTAGGATAGAGCTTCAGGTAGTGAACACGAAATAATCTGACAGTTAAAACTGTTTCTGCCTCCTCAGACAGGCGACCACTGATTAGTGAGTTTTAGTTATTTGTAAATCTAGTACCAAGTGTTAAAAGGTGACCTAAACACAATTTTTTTTTTTTTTTTTAGATTTTTGTATTTTCATTCATTCCTCACTCATTTTCTACAGTCCAGCCTTAAACAGTGTACATATTGCACTGACCCACACATTGTGTTTTTAGTGGTCCCACATTTTGTTTTGCCAATGCAGCCCCCATCTGACTAATCAGTCTCTGCACATTCATCATATATGAATCAGTAATGATTCCATAAGATGTGTTCAAGGCTGAGACATGAAAAATTGAGTGTGAGACAGACAGACATACTTACACTTCCACAGTCTTTGCAGTCATGAAGTCCAGCTTTTGTGATGGACTTTCTCATTTCCATAGAGAAGTTTTCAAACTCGGGCTTGACTGTCCTGAGCAGTGTCACAGTGTTCAAGGAAGCATAGGCTTGTCTCGCATCGTTGTCATATTTATCTCCTCTCTTCCACGAGCCATTGCCTAAAATTTCATTTAAAAGGAACAGAACATTGTTGTTAAACATTGTTGGTGGGTCAAAATCCATTTTAAAGCTACACTGGGTGCATCAACAGTAAGACATGACAGCTATGCTATAGCTAGATACAGTGTAGTCCTTGCAGAACAGAGACCTTTAAGAGAAAAGAATTTAGGGGAAAAGTAATCAGTAAAATGACAAAACAGGAAACAAAACATTTTACTGAAGCAGAGGTAGCTGTTTTGAAGAACCTTGCCCAGATTTCCTTCAGTTACATTCATAAGCCTTTCATTCAGTGCCATCTTCATTGCCATCTGTGAAGTAGGGGCCCTGTTTGTAAAGTGGTCAAAGTTACAGTGTGAGTTGGGGAGGTCAGTGGGCATGTAGGATGTCTGACTTTCTTGTCAGATTGTAATACAGAGCGTGTTAGCAAACAGTTGTCTATTTCCACATCTAGCAGACACAGAGCAGCTTCTTCAGTCATTTGGAGTCTTGCTTGTGTCCATCTCATTAATGTATGTCCAGCTTCACTCGACCTCTTTGCTCTGGTTTAATCTTAACTCTTGAGAGAAAGATTTTGAACAGAGAAGCAGTACAACAACAAGGCTAAAACTCCGGCATTTTTCACTCCCAGTTGGATGGTAGTGTCTCAGCAGGTGGTCTTTGGGAGCCTAATTAGATACAGATCACAGCTTGGTTGGTTACCTCTGCAACTGAAGTTCAAACTAGTCCTGGATTTGCATGGAAGAATACAAGAGTAAGACAGGAGCCATCCCTGCGGTCTATCTATGAACAGACTGGTCTAAGACAAGCCAACAAGATAATCACTGACCAATCCCACTGAGCACCAGCTACTACCATCAGGGAGGAGGAATAAAGTATCCTGCTGCTGACAGCTCTTTAGTCCCTATTCCAATAAACATGTTAAATGGCAACATATCAAATAAGTATGAAATCAGTACCATCAAAGCTTTAATTTCACTTATTGATTGATTTTTGTTCATTTGCATATTTGTACCAGATTTTATCCGTTTTTTAAATTTAGTTTTCATTTACTTATTTATTCATTTTTCTTTTTTTCTTTTTTTTAAACTGTGTTTTATTGTTACATTCACCCACAAATTAAAGCTGAAAGTAAGCCATTATTTAAAATCATATGTCCCAGATGTCATGATCACAGGTTGTCATTTGCCATTTTCACATTCTCAGAGAGTATGGGGCCAAGATAGCAGAAAATGTGTAGGAACTACACTGTAGATAAACAGAATGCTTATTCATACATTAAGACTTAAAATGTATAATACATCAGCTGGATTTTCATCATTGCTTCAGTTTAAAAAAAAAAACTGTAAAAGTAATGTGACATGAACTTTACCATAAGAGGAGGCGTTGAAGAGTTCGACATTAAAGAACATATAATTGCCGTTGGTCAGTCTTCGTCTGTGTGCAGCCAGCATGATTTCTCGTATTTTGTCTGCTCCCATGCACATGATCACCACTGCAGGGAAATGGCACAGAGACAAAAGCAGATACAGTCAGCATTTTGTAAGAACATCATCAAACACAAGTCTTTGTAGTGACAAGATTCATGAGATCTTTGAGGGCTGAAATGGGAAGAAACAATGTCCGACCTATTACTGACCAAAAGTTTAAGAAGAACCCAAGAGAACTACAGTTTACACACTGATTAATTATGACTCAATGGATTCTGGTAGAGTGGCTTGCAAATTCTTAAACACCGTTTTCAATGTATTTCAAGTGTATTTATGAATGTTTTTTCACGACGGACATAGAAGATAGTGAAATCCTTTGGAACTGTAAGTGGCACTGAATGACAGCCCTTCCCCCACAACCTGGTTCACCTACTGCGACAATATAAGCCATTGTCCAATGGCAACTTGTGACTACCAGGACAGCCAGAAGATGGTCACCGGTGACGCACTGAGGGACTGTTTCGAGGACAGAAACTCAGAAGTGCTGATTGAGCCTTATGGTGAGGACATCAAGGGACTCACACACTTCATCATAGGGTACATCAACCTCTGTGTGGTGATTGCTGTTTCAGCTCTGACTGCAACCTGCTTTCCCAACAATAAGCCCTGAACCACCACTGACGCCGAGACAAGCAAAACCAAGGAGGATAAGGACATCAAGAGAAAAATGAATGATTACCTGATTACCAACCCCCACATTTCTCAACTGGTGACCTGAGCATGAAGGGAGGGATGCTCCCTGCAATGGGATACTGTTCTTCCTAACCAAAAGGCCCCAGTTTGTAAAAGTAGACACCCATATCTCCTCAATCCACACCCCGAACATTGGTATACCACAGGGCTGTGTGCTGATTCCTTTCCTCAACTCCCACTTCAACTACATCTGTATGCCTCTACATGGTTCTAATACCATCAATCTAATACCAAGATTGCAAACAATATGATGGTGGTTGGCCTACTTAACAACAATGAGTTGACCTAAAGGGAGGAGGGTCCAACACCTGGCAGCAACAACCTGGCCCTCAACATCAAAAAGACCAATTAGCTCAAATAGCTTGTGGACTTCAGGAGGACCAAAGGCACACACCTTCATGTGCCTCAATGTCATGGAGATGAATGTGTCACCAGCCTTAAGTTTCTGGGTGTCCATATCTCTGAGGACCTCTCTCAACACGTCAACCCAGGACAAGAAGGCGCATCAGCATCTTTTCTTGAGGACACTGAATAAACTATGTTTGCCATCTCCATCAATAACCAGCATCACGTCACAGTACTTGTCACAAGCATGTCCACTTGTATTAAAGTCAGCACTCCAGTCAAAACTTTGGCCAAACTTGTCATCTTCCGAGTTTTTACTGTCAGTTACAAAAGGAGACACCAGGAGAGAATTGCAACGAACATATGGTGGTTGTGCAGTAGAGCACAAATGTGTTTTAATTGGACTGTAATTTTTCATGCCACTGCTTTTGATGGGTCCCCTGCATGCCTGTTCATCATCATTATTCATAACCAACAAGTCTGGCATGCACATAAGCACAGATGTCTCTGTGGTTAATTTGCAAGAGTCTGATGCTGGTTGCACAACATTTAAGTAATTCTGGCATTCCAGTGCACATCACAAGCCTGCAGGAACAGATACCTGCCAGATTCAGATGGATGGCTGCAGAAAAAGTTAATCAGCTGAAGTACTCTATACAGCATAATGCCTTTGTGTTGTCTTGCTTGCACAATCAATGTCATAATAAGATTTAAACTGTTTATTTTCTGTGTGATCACAAGGCAGCTGGTTCAAGAATGTAGAATGAAAGTGGAACAGACAAGCAAAATAATATAATGGGTTGTATGTGATTTTAAATATATTGAGAGGTGGATACAGCAGAACAAAAAAAAAAAAACATGACCAATGATAGGCCAGTGAGGCCACTATCCATAACTTGTTGAAAACTGAATTCAGTAGAGAGTCACTTGGAATAATTCTGTCACAATTCCAGTTCATTTTGATACAGTCTATCTCTGAGTATCTCCTACTGCTTACATTCATGAGTTCTGCAGACAAAAACACTGAGGCAAGTGAGTGACAGTGAGGGAGAAGGACGCAGAGTGCTCAAATAGTTAGAATTCTCCCTTTATTTAGTCATGTGATTCCAGGTTTCAGGCACAGTGTTTAGTATATTCATACACTTGCTGTGATGGGAATCAAGTTGTGCAGCTGATCTCATTTGGAGCTCTATTAGTTTTAAAGTAAACATTTCATCAACGAAGCAGTGCAGTGAGCAAAGTTTTTGCCAAAAAATATCAAATGTAAAAATTTCTTTCACTGGGCTGGTATAAATGTTGGTGTCCCAGTGATTAAAAATAAGCCAATAAACAAATAGCTACACAAACAAGAGTTGCACTTGAAAACACAGTAACCCCAGCGTCCCTGTTAATAAGGAAGATTCAGAGCCTTGCTGGAACATTCCTCACAACTCTGTCACTTAAACACACCTCCTGAAATATCCCTTGAGTCAGTGGGACAAACTTCACCTCAGTCCTGCCAGTACTATAGCACCCTTTAATTACACTGGGCTGTACACACACTACTGGCCCTGTGTATGCTCTGCAAGCCATTCCATGGGGCAGCGCTTGCAGCCAGCAATATTTCAAAAACTTCTAGATTTTCCTTTTTGCTAGGGCACTGATGCTAGTTACAAATTAACTCAGGAATGGGGCAGCACATGTTGCACATACTGAGTGCCCACAGTGTATTTCAACTGTCCTGTGTTGACTCTAAACTTGTAAAGTTATAGCTTATGCAAATAGGGGACTGTTGTACAAATTTGTAATGCCATTACACCAAAAACAAGTATTTATGTTACTGGATCTGTCCAACAGAGAAGTAAACAGGAAAAAGAAAATAGAGTAAGGTGGAGCAAGCTCCTTTTAAAATGAATCTAAAATGAGTCTAAGTTGGACAGAGCCAAACTGACAGAATGAGTGCTGGATAAGACGACTGGTGATTCTCATGCCTGTTGGTATTAACAGTATTGTCTTTGGTCAGATATTGATGGCTTTGCCCATCAATGGCTGGACTTTAAGACATTTGTGTTTGTACAGTAAAAGTGAGTCATTGCCTTACAACTATGCAGGAGTCCAAGGGGAGTTCTCTCCAAACACAAAGACTTCATACAGGCTCTGGATGGGAGTGCGTGTCTCATGAGGATTAGCATCAGAAATGGACCAATCACAGGAGAGGTGCTCTATTTTGCTTTCTAAGTGGTTGTTACAAGTTGTAATATTGTGCAGTGAATGGTACAAGAACCTGTAGCAAATTGATGAAGATTTTTACAGGCATGACATGGTTGTAAAATGACTGAAAGAGAAATGAATACAATTAAGAATTACGTGCAGTGTCAGCTGCAAAGTTTGTGTCATTCTAAATTGGCAACAAACAGGTAGGTAACATGTAATGCTTTCACTTCAAATGTGTCACTTCATACATCTTTTCTCAGTCATACATCCCTGTTAATTATTGTACAAAAGCATCAAAATGATGGAGGGTGAAGGTTTTTGTCATAAGCAGACAACAGTCATTAAAATCTCTACTCCTCAATACACACTATTGCTAAATTGTTGCCTCACCAGGGTGGTATTCCAGAAGAGGTTCAGTGAGCAAGAAATGCCAAATCCGGAACAGATCATTTTGAACAGGGTGCTGTAACTTGAAATCTCGGTCACAATTGATTCATCACACATCAATACAAGTTACATAATCAATCTCTGAAAGTAGGGTTGAGGCTGAACTCTCACTTGTGGAAAATAATGAACTTATGGATGGAATGTATTCTTCACCTTCTTCTCATCTGCTATTTTCACATATCAGATCACCAGGTGTATTATTGTCTTGCCTCCTGTGGACAAGTGTTGCAAATTAGCACGTGTGCTTCACACTCAAACAGTACATCTGGTTTGCCCAATGTAAATGTGATGTCCACATCAAATAAACAATAAAATAAAATAAATAAAATAAAAATGGATAAGTCTGGCTCTGTTAGGGATTAGAAAAAACTATCAATAAATCGCAATAGATCCTCTTAGTACCTATAAAGCACTGCATTCTTCACTGAGACACACTCATAGTTATATGGACAAATCAGCCTTGAAAGGAATATATGACTCCCCAGTTCTGCTTTCATGATGAATTATTTACAATAACTCTTAATAATAATTCTTTCTTTAAAATACTTGATAATGATGTACAGTTCTACTTAAAGTATGTGCCCTAGTTAAGTTTTAGTTTTTAGTGTTCTTGTATTAACAAATGCAACTACAGTCATTCCTTTGCAAATTCAATTAGGTTTGGTTATTCCACAGGCAAAAATAATGTCACCATTTACATGACTGTCCATAAAAACTGCATAATTCAACAACAATTATTTGTTTCTTGTCCCACCACTGTCTGGGTTAACTGAAATTGATTCTGCTCTCTGACGTCATGTTGTTTATCTTAACCACAGGTCTACCTGTAATGGAATTATTAATGCTCAGCCTCAGGCACCAGGTTTGCCAGACCTGTTGGAGAGAAGCTGATGATGCACTCACTGCCACATTTGGTAACCTGTGTTTTCAGTCGAGGATACATAATGAGGGACGGACAGTGTTGCGGATATTTAATGCTGTAAAGAAAGGAGTGCTCTTAAACCTTAAAGAATAATTATTCTTTATTACAACTTGTCTCATTTTTGTATTTCTCACCATCAGTCCAATAAATTATGATAATCTACTAGTTAATTATCAAGATCACCTTAAATGTGGGGAGGCCACAAAAAAAGTCTGACGTGAAGAAACATGAGAAGTAAAATAATCAGACAGTTTGGAGGTCAAACCAAAAGTTAGCACACAAGAAATGAAATGTTGATTACAAACTAGATAACTGTGGGCACACAACTACAGTAGGTACAGTAGGTCGTTGTGAAAACAGACAACAGACAGTTTTGGTAATAGTTTTACCATTTGCCTGTTGGACAAACAGAAAAAATAGACACGTTATCTCCACTGTATAGAAAAGAACTAAAACATACACTCAGTGATTAGAAAAACAAGGGCCTGTCTAGGGCTTTGTTCTGACAAGTGGTTCTGCTTTGAATCCAGTTCCAAGTAGATAAAATCTCATCTCTCACATCTCTTACTGAATCATTTGACTGGTCACTGTTCTTTTTATTAGTAATGTATAAAATACTACACAAGAGTCTCACATTTAGCAGCAATAAATGTAGTAATGACAACAGATTATATCAGCTGCAGATCAGTGACACTAATAATATAATGATACTGTTGATGCCATAAGTTATTGGTTAATGTGCTCTCTGTAAGCCAGCATCTATTTAGGACAAGATCATTGTGTGTCTGAGTGAGAGAGACATGGAGAATTTTCATCTAGCTGACATGTAATTGCTAAAACATTGTAGAGAAGCTGCTTGGTAAACTCCAATTGTTTCACAAAGCTAAGAGCAACTTAAAAAGTTAAGGGTGAAGATTTCTCCTCATCCTAAAGTATATACCCTCATGTCAATGAAATGAAACAGACACACAAACCTTAACCCATAAGAACCCATGGTGACACGGGTGTGACAACAACTTAAACAAGATAAACTAGCCATTTTTTAAGCATATCTCCACTCACCTCGCCATCTAACTGTGGAAATTGCAGACAGTGCAGTCAAGAGATCTCGAGATCCAAGAGGGACAGAGGCATATCTACTCACTGACCAGATCTGGTCCGGCTGCCGGCAGTGGAGATCTGGATACCGAAGTCCCCTGCCATGGTGTGGCTCAGACGCAGATAGACGATTGCTTGATTCATCTGAGTGCCAGACCTAAGGTCACACCAGCTTTACCTTACCACCACTGGAACCTCAGACAAGAGTAAAACCAAAGTCCCTGGCATCGTCCCAGAGCCAATCATGGACTGCAGTCAGCAAGGGTGGCCAGAGCCAGCCACATGTCTCTGCACCTCATCATCTTCAACAGATTCAGCCAGAGTGGATGAATTGGAATTTCTCCCACTGGTCGAGCACCTTTGTGTATATATACACACTGATTACCACTGTGCTGGATAGTAAAAGGCAATGTGTTGTCTCCAGCCCTGCTTTACCTTGGTAAAGGAAAATCTGGAAATAGCATTTTTAAAGAGGCATGATTTATTTGCCCATGATATCGACATCTTAACAAAAAAAGGCAAATTGACTTCTGGCCTGTAATATTGACCTGAAGCTGAAATAAACTATTTTCCCTTCCGATATTGAGTGGCATTGTCATTCCCATAAGGATCGTTCTAAGAAATAAATTGACAACGTTCAGAGCAGTCCATCGTGGTACCCAAACCTAAAAACAATTCCCCTTCAGTCTACTGTCTCTTCTCCACTTAACTCCAAATCATCTTCTCTGGGCCTAGACAGGCCTCACGCACTTTGAAATGCAGAAAAGGAAAAGAAAAAAGTTTGATGATTATTTATTGCCCTGAAAACTGAATGTGGATCTAACCATTCTATTGTGGTGGTACGGATCTATAGGCCTCTGTCAGGTGACTCGCTCCATAGCTACACTGGAGGGCCTACTCTCTCAACATGTTCCCACAAAAATAATAATCCTGAGTGACTTAAATCTTGATTCGTTCTCTAATACTTCTGAACACCTTAAGAATTGTGGAGTAATTTGAACATTTCACAAATGATATTAAAAAAAACCCATAAGTCCACCTTAGTAGATCAGCTTTTAACCATGAGAAGTCCTAAAACTGTTGCCAGTGGTGTTTGCCATCGTGAAATAAGTGATCACTGTTGGTTGTGTTAGGGAAACACATTTGAAGAGAACACAATCTATAATTGCTGTCAAAAGAAATCTAAGTATCTTTAATGAACAAGCATCTCTAACTGTCCTTTATCATGGTGACATTCATTTTACCTCTGAAATCCCTGTTGTTGAAATGGCACTTGATTATTTCTCAAAGAGCCTTTCAAAAAGTTCAGAATAAAAGACAAAGGTTAAAGGCTAAGGCTAAAGCAAGAAACAGAGCATGGTCCCTTGTTAAACATTAAGCATTGCCTTTAGGCAACTGAGATATAAATGCACAGCCTCTGGAAGGAAAGAAAAAAATAAAACCACTAATTCTTTACCTCCACACACAGAACCGTGCATTATCTGGCCAGAAAGCAATCTGCCCAGCCATTAACAAGCACCTGTAATAGTGCTTATAAATACCCTGTAAGCCACACTTCTTAGTTCACAGCACATTAATTAATATTATAAAGAGTATGGTCGAGACCTGCTCTGTATGTCAAGTGCATTGAGATGACTTGCATTATCATTTGGCGCCATGTGAACATAATGGAATTGAATTGAATTTGCCATTAAGCCGAGGAAATCAACTGGAACAGAAAAACTTGATTCACTCTTTTAAAAATTTTCCATTTCATTTATCACTGAGCAAATAACACATTGATTGAATCTTTCCATTTCACCTGGTATCATTTCAAGTATCTGGAATCTGGAAATCTACTCATGTGATTCCTTCATACAAGGGAGGAGACATCAATCTCAGTAATTACTGGCCAATATCCAAACTTCCCTGTCTGATAAAAAAACTGGAATTACTGGTGAATCACAGTTGGGAAACCAACTCAAATTATTTCTCTCAAAATATTCAGTTTTGAATCCATACAGTCTGGTCTCAGACTAATGCACTACAATACTAATGTACAGTAGCATCTCTGCTGTTACAATAGTTATAAACAATATTGTTTCTTGTATTAAAAAATGAAGCAGTTTTCATTGACTTCTCAAATGCAATCGATACGGTTCCCTGACTCATTCCCTGACTGGTAGCAATGTTCAGTGTCACACAGTATAAACATCTCACAATCTGCCTTTAGCCTTTGTGCACCATACATATGGAATCATCTACCACACATGCTCAAGATGAGCACCCTCACTACTCTGAAGTGCGAGCTGAACATCAGCTGCCTCACCATGAAATGAGAGATTATGGTGGACACAATCCATCCTCACCTCCTTCATCACCATCTGGTGCGCTGCTGCCACTGCAAAGACAAGGGCAGATTGCAGTGTATCATTTGCTCTGCTGAGAAGGTCATTGCCTGCAGGCTGCCAGCCAAGAGCTACATCCCTCCAGGACCCTGAGGCAAGCAGAGAAGATTGTTCCTGACCCCTCCCAGCCTGGACGCAAACTTCCTGAACCACTCAGGACAGGATGCTGCGGTCAATCAGGACCAAAATCCACCACCATGAGAACAATTTTTTCTTGACTGCAGCTGGCCTCATCAACACGGCCAGAGACCCACACTGACACTGCTTGCATAACATCTTGCACGTGTCCAATATTCCTTATAGTGCATACTGTGAACTTTCGCACACGGTGCACCTTAATGTCAGGTATTCACCAGGGATTTTCTCCATGTGCATAGAAAAACTGTACAGTTAGTTCATTTAATAAAATTTTGCATTATTTTTTTTATTTTTTTCTTTAGAAAAATCAAAATTGATCGATTGACGGAGTTTCTTTAGTAACAATGCTGGGGACTAATTGGGAGAAATAGAAAAAAAATAGCTCCATGCAGGTTCAGTCTGATCTGAAGCAAAAGTTAAGCACAGTTAAGATCAGTGTCAATGCTGAAGCTCTACTCTGGTGATCTTGCAGCTCTTGAAACACAGTATCAGGCTGTTGCATATCACCACTGGACAAAAAAGCCAGGCAGGAGGAAATGTTTGGGTTGAAGTGCTCCATTACAAAGACAGCAGTGGAGAACGGACCTTTCAAGAACTTGCCCCTTTTGCTTTGTCACTACTGGCAATGCCACTGAGCAGTTTAATGTTAGAGTCTTATCTCGCCACTTGTTTTTACCGTTATAGAGCATGGTTGGAAGAGACATCCCTTTTGTGTTTTAAAAATCATACTGCTAACAAAGACAGTCAACAGAGCAGACACATCCAGGGAGGAAGAAACATAAAGAGGCAGCGTGGGGTAAGCCAGTGTGTGTGTCTGTCTTTTGTTCAATTTGCCGTGTCAGCCACTCAGATGTGAACAGGTCTCATCATATCAATGGTCAGATAACACAAAGAAAACACAGTTAGGAATGCTTAGAAGTTCCATCAAGGTGAGAAATACATAAGTTAATTTTACTCAATCAGAAACTACAATTTATGACTTTCATATAACCAAGAGACAGACAACCTACTTACACTAATGAAGGCAGCGATACTCAGATCTGTATGTCCACTCACCAGGTCTGGTTTGGATCAGTGTTTGAGAGATAAAATGTCATGCAGGTGGAGATCTGAACCTCAACTGGTTCTTGTTCAAGTTCATAACAGAGAATGTCCACTCACACAAATATGTGGAGCCAAAAAAATCATTTCCTCTTCAAATGTTTGCATTTCTGGGATCTGCCTTTAGCCTTCAGCTGCAAGTTCACCAGTGACAGCTGCTGATATTGGCCACTCAACTCTTCGTTGCGCTGCAGCTCTTTTCAATAACAGCAAAGTCCTGAAAGTGCTTGTTGAACACTACATAGAAATGGATGCTGCAGACCTCCTCGTTTACCCACCAACATTGCCTTGTGGGAAACTGTTCATGACCCCACGCAACACACAAAAGGGGAAGCTTGGTTCCAAAGACCTTGTAGTGTGCATATAGCTGGCTCACCACAGCACACCATACATCTTGCCCCTGTAGGCTGATGTTATTGCATTGTCTCCCTACTCGCTGACTTTGTTACATATCAATGTGGATAATCCACCTCTCTTTCATTGGCTATGGTGGGGACGTCATTGGTAACGATTCTGTTACTTTACTCCATGGTGTTTTCATTTCATCCACAGTGGAACACACAGAGTTAAATAAATCTGCTAGCCTTTGAGACTATGGAGGTCAAACAGCTCTTCTATTATGTTCATGTCATTAACAACTCCTCTCTAAAAAGAGAGTAACTGGACAGTGTCAGATGCATCTATGCTGTCATTACAGGCTAAAGAAAAAAAAAATCACTCCTCAAACATGTAAACATGCAAACTGTTGCAAATATTTTCCACCATCTTTATCACACAGTCATTGGTGCTGTTTCCAACACTGAGAGTCGTGAGCGGACATTAAGGGCTGCTGGACAGGGAGGGGGCAAGACAGCTTTGAGGTCGCTCCCGATCAACTCGTTACTTGTATTTCAGCGCTCATGTAAGTGGTGTCCTTGTTACCAACCTTTCTCTTTTTAGCTGCAGCAGCCATGACAAAAACTATCAACTAGCTGGAAGCGGACAATGACACAGCCAGACAGAGCTACAGAATGGTGCTGCCACCCTTAAGTGAAGAGAGTAACTACTAACTTTCTACAATTTCTTTGATCTTATTAATGCTGTTTCACAGTGTTGGCGGGCCATACATTATACATCATGTCAGCCTCAGCTATCACAGGAAAACTGTGTGCATGTCTGGGCTGAAGTATGTGTCAGGTGCATACATTCTCACTCATTCTTCTTTTATGAATACCAGTTAACCAGTGTCGAAAACATGGTTTGTATGCACATGGTTTTTATGCGTACACATTGTTTATATATTTGGCCCCTGCATCAGTACTGTTTGCAAACCACCACCCACTGTGCACCTGCAAACCTTGATGCCACTTCCCTCAGTTATTGAGTGTGGCTTGAAAACATGCATCAGTTCTGTGTAGCCATACCCACAGGACCTGATTATTTGTTTAATGACACTCAAGTGAGTTAACTTGATGTCTCTGTACCTCATGTAGAGCCAACCTGGACTTGAAACGTTGTGCTCTTTCTAAACAAATGAAAGAAAAACCAAACTGAAAGGCAGCATTCCACAGTGTTGCAAGTCCTTGTGAAACAGATAGTGAGCATATATACACAGACACATCATGCTGTAACATAGCATCTGCTCCTCCCCACTAACACTGCTCCGTTTCTGCTGAAAAGCTGAACAGTCTTTGCTGAAACCCTTCACATGTCTCAGTTAAGCACCTTACATGATGAAAATACTAATTTAATGCCATCAGGGGCACTTTGTGGCTCTGCAGCATTTAGCATGTATAATATATGCTAATTTATTCAACAGCCACTGCTGTGATATGAGGTGATGTAATCAGCTATGACCAGAGGACTGTAGCCAACAAGCTGCTTATCAGCGCTGAGGAACCAACCTAGAAACAGCCTTGGCATACATTCATTCTCATGTGCACTTTTAAAAAGTGACAAATGTGTCACCAAATCATCCAGGTTAATGTGTAGTCAGATAACTTTAATACAGCAAGTGCAGATGAGTCCTACTATGGCTATAATTGCCATTGTATGATGATAAGAAAAAAATTACATATTCAAAAAATAGGTGTTATGGAAAAAGCCTTGTTAGCCTGGGTCTCACTTTTTACCCAAAAGAATGATATGGTAATTTATTCTGACTGTCATGTGGATGCATCTTAATTTGTATATGTCAGGGATTCTCATGGGAAAGCTTAGAGAACATTTTAACTGGCTTGTTTTCTAACCAAGAACATTTAGTTAGACATTGATTTCTCACTAACCCATCTAAGAGACTGCCATCTGTTCTGAAAACGGTGCAGGATAATACAATGACAGTGTTTAAGGTATTACATGACTGTAAGAGCTTGAATCACTTGCAGCTTTAGGCCCAATATGGAGAGAGGGAATCCCATTTTGCTCAGTCTCTTTGTCTCCAGATTGAAAAATCCTCTAAACAATTTAAAACAACTGAGCCATGTAGCTTAGCATGCAGGATGCATGTTGTCAGTGTTGAAGGCTTCAGATGGAGTGAGGACAAATAACAAAACAGAGGTCCATCAGCTCAGTGTCAGCTCCTGCTACATCAGGGCTTGATCAAGTCACTGCAGCTAATGACTGTTAATACCCTATCCAATTTTTTTTTTTTCAATTATCAATTCAATCTAAAGCTATCACAAATGTCCAGCCATCATCAGTGTGGAGCTTCACATTGTTTATTTTGTCTGTGTAATAAAACATTTAGTTGATGAATTGATTTGTGAATGGACAGAAAATTAATTACCAAATTCTGACAGCCAATTTATTTTTATGTCTTTTATTCAAGCAAGGGTTAAATGATAGCTTCATATATCTGTGAACCTGTGTAGTCAGACTGTCCACACTGTGTCTGAACAGATCTCTTCTTATCACGATTTCAATGTGAGTGGAATAAAATCCAGACCATGAATGCATCCTGAGGTACAGCTGAAGCTCATATGAGTCTTAAGGAGTCTATATACATCAAGTGATTATCTTCCAGATTTGCTCTGTATAATGCAATATTCCCTGTGTTTTCCCTGAGTAGTGTTTCCTTGATGAGATGCAGCAGAGGGACACTCTGAAAAACAGCCATTTAGTCTAAGTCAGTCTGCTGAAGCCTCATGCAGGCTCGGCCTAAACATTACAGTGTAAAGCTACTCTGACAAAGAACTCTTAATAATGTACATGTGAGTATCATTGTAAGCCATTTTTTAAAAAGTGTAAACCTACCCTTTAATTGTGAGGGTTTTTGAGATCCTCAGCTCTCTTCTTGAGTTTTGGACAATTTTAAGACTTTATCAGAAAATTGTGATGGTCATTTTTCACTGTTGTCTGAAATTTTATAGACCATCATCAGAAGAATCCAATAAATATATAATACTTAGCTGCAGCCAGAAGTCAGTTCATTTGAGATACAAACATTTGCTGGTTACAGGTTGGTTACACACACATATGTATAATGTTAGTGGGTAGATGATTTGACAGATGAAGTGACATTTAATGAGTCTCCTGATGAAGGAGACATGAGATGACAAATTCTTATTTTGGTAATGAATCATCTCATTCATTCAGGTGACAGAGGGGGGATTGGAAACTTCATTACCTTCAGTGTCATAGATGTTGTGCAGGACGTCGTCCGTGTCGAAGCGGTCCCCTTGAGAGAAAGCATATGTTTTGATGTTGAAGTCGGCCATCAGGTGGTAGACCCCCTCCAGAGTGAAGTAGCAGTTCCGCTCCTGCTTGTCGTCCTCGTACAGCAGCAGCGCGCTCTTCCAGGTGAAGTGCTCGAACATCGCGGTGAAGGTCTTGGCCATCTTCACGTAGGACGGAGCGATGCGGGTCAGCTGGGAGAACTCGCTGTCCTTGTTGCTGAAGGCGGCGGCCAGGGCACCTGCCGAGATCACCGGGATGTTCCAGTGGGACGCCAGCCTTACCACCGCCGCAGCCTCGTACTCGCACACCGGACCCAGGATCAGATCCGGCTTGCGCCCGCACGATCTGTCCACCAGTGTGAAGAGAGCATCATTGAGGCAGTCGGAGTTTTCAAAGTGGAAGTTGAAGGTGAAGCCGGAGAAAGCTCCTCCGGCTGTCTTCAGGCTCTGCTGAGCGTACAGGATGGCCGGTGCCACTCTGGTGTGTGAAAACAGGTAGGAGTTATTCTGAGGCAGAAACACCAGGACGTCTACGTCCTCGGTGATGGTGTCTGTCAGAACTGGCTTCAGGAGCATCAGAAAGTACACACACAGTGCGCTGAAATATGGCATGATTCACTCTTCAGATCAAAGTGTTGGAGAGATGTTCTTTAAATGTTTCTCTCCCCAACTTGGCTCCACTTGGTGGTGCACATGTAGCTGCAAACAGTGAGCCCTCTATGACTCAATGGCTTAATGATTGTATTTGTCTTTGAAAGAAGCGAATCTGCCCCAATGTGTGTGTTTTATTCTACATTGAGAGTTTCCTTCGAAGGCTCCTGAACCTGCTCAGTCAACAGTTGATCCTGCCAAGTTGGGCGATTGTTCCAGCTCCGCCAGCAGCCGCCACACACGCTGGCTCCGGCCCGGAGTTTGAAGCATCTCTTCAGGCTGACTCCTGCGTCATCGCAGCGCTGCCCACCTCCTTCTTAAAGCTACACTGCTGCCCGACTCACAATGAGCCACTTCACCGCAACGTGAGTCCATACAACCAGTGGGAACTACGGCTCTGTAAGCCTCACACAAGCACCAACACATACAGAACCCTGTTCTTGTGAGCTTTTCAATCCACCACAGGTATATAAATTGAATAGCTAATGTCGGCAAAATGCATGAACACATTTTAAACAATGTATCAAAATGGAGGCTTGACTCAATGAAAATCTTAACTAAAAACATTAGACGTACAAGTTATATTTACTTGTTATATTTATGATTGAGTTTTGATTCCTTTATTAAATGACATGTGCAGTGTGCTGTAAGGTTAGATCCAGAGGTAGGCTGATGTTGCTTGTGGACATATGCAACTATTTCTAGCCATGTGAACACCTGAGTGCCACTGCTCAGGCATATTTCACTTATTTTAGCACTGTGTATGAAAACAATGGTCAGAGTGTAGAAACTTAATGTCAAATGTCAATACCTCAATAGAACACACATACATAAACACACACACACACACACACACACACACACACACACACACCGACAGATGATGGCAGCAACTATTTTTGGAGAACACAGTCCTGTTTGGTGATTTTAGTGCTGTAAGAGGATAAATCCTACAAAATGTCCAGTATGTTAAGCACAGGACCAAAAAAGCTACATACATTGTATTTAATATAGCCACTGTTAAAGTGTTATTGCTACAAATAAGATTAGTGGTGATGGTGTATAAAGAGATTTTATTATAGTTTTTGTGACATAACATTGTCTTTTGAAGCATTTTTAATACAAAAAGATTAGTAAGTGAGCTTTAAGGTTAGGTATATTTTTACACTGTTGTATTGCTACTTTCAGAAGCAAGTAAAGAATGGGAATGTAATGTGAAAGGGGCCACACTAGTGACCAGTTAACAGAGAATTATCACTCACTCTCTCATTCTTCTCAGCTCTACAGGGCTTTTAGCCTCCTATAATTCATTGTTTAAATGTTCTTCAGGCAGTTGTTTTCAATGGAAAAACTCTGACAAACCTTGCATACACTGGCTGCACCAAACAACAGACACAATTTGAGAGACTATCTGGAGAGCATAGTGGAGCATTCAGCAGCTAAAGAGGCAGATACTTCCCTCAGGACTCAGTAGAGACCAAACCGGTGCTAAAAAGTGGTGGTAGTCATCAGGTGGGCACAAACATGATTCCAAATAAATGGCAATGTTGCCTGTAACTGCTGAATGCGTATTTAGTCAACTGTTTGTCCACATGTTCACCATAACAGCATCTTGTTATGCTGCCCCCAAGTGGCTAAAAATGTGTTAATGTAGCTTTAAGTGAAGGTCTACATGGATTTCAGTAAAATGTTCTTATAAATGAGAGTCAGTTTGTTGTTGAATAGTTTACAGATTGTTTTGTGTGTTAAATCTGAATCTTTAAAATAGCTAGAAGTAGGAGGAGTAGGAAGTACAACATTTCAATCTGAAATGTAGTCATAAAAGTATAAAGTAACATGAAATGATAAAGTACAAGTACATCACAACTGCTGTAATGTTCATTACATGTAGTGTATTTAGTTACATTCTATTTACTTTATAGGAAAAAATGTTGAGAGACGTTTTATGGAGAACACAGAACACAGCATTGTTTTATACAGCATAGAGGCTCAATCCTCCTCTGTGCAATGACAGAATGAAAAAAAATAACATAAACCTCAGCTCACATCCTCTACTCAAATAGCAGCCTTGCACTTACCATGGCTCATTAATATGTGTCACTAATGACTCACCTACAGAGTCTCTCAGAAGACACATTTTGTTTGCTGGCAAGTGGAGTGGAATTTGCTGACGTACATGGCAATGTTTTCCACAGGTCTCATTACACTTAAAATCATTAAATCATTACATGAAAAGGTAAAGTATTATACTTAATGTGAAGCATAATTCTGTGCTATCTTTATCTGAAATGTCCAAATTACACCAATAAGCACAACTTGGAGATATTCTGCCATTATGGTCACTAAGGAGAACTCAACACCTTTTCATGTAATGACATCTTTTAGCTGTGGATTTAGTTCTGTGGCAGCTCAGGCTGATCATTGCTCAACATGCCGCTGCACAAAACCTTCAGAATGTGCTCTGTTTGTAAGTTATAGAATCCTCTGTGCAGGCCACTAATGCTATGTTTCCTTTCTGGCATAATTATACCATTTTAATATTCAGTGCAGTGTGCACCTATGCTATATTCAGTGTAAGTATATTGCTAAAGTACAGCCAGGTCCATAAGGAAATTGTTTTCCCAGTTTGGTGTGGTGGAACTTGTCCTGACCTCAACCCCATCCAACACCTTTGGGATGAACTGAAACACAGACTGTAGGCCTTGGCTTATCCCCCAGCCTCAATGTTGGACTTCACTAATGCTCTTGTGTCTGAAGAGCACTAGTGAGGAGCAAAGTGAGGAGCAAATCCCTGAAGCCACATTCCAAACTCTGGCAAATCCCTGAAGCCACATTCCAAAACTGTGGTGGAAAATTTAAAACTAGAAGAGTGGAGGCTGTTAAAAGCAGCAGATTAATACCCATGGTGTCAGAACCACGTGTTCAACTATCACATACGGCTGGAATGTCCACATACTTTTAGCATGTGTATAGTTGAGGAATCCTTCACTTTGTATTGTGCTTTAAGCATCTAATTTGAAATAAAGAGCTGAAATAAGTTGCTATTTAATTCATTAGCTGAAAAGATTAACGACACTAATTTTGATAACTGATTGGATCATTAATCAAATATGTGAGAATGTCATATTTTGCTGCTTTTTTCCATATGTTTTTATTATTAGTTTAACACCCTCACATCATCACAGATTACCTGTGATGCTCATTCCAATTATTTTTCATACTTTGTGCTTTGTATATGATTGATTAATTAAGCAATAATAGTGGTAAAAAATTAAATAACCATTCATGCTACAAAGAGGGTTATTTTGTTATTTTGTAAAGAAAGATTGCAAATGGGTCAACATCATGCTATATTTTACTGCAGGTTCCATTCACCAGACACCCTCAGATTTTTCCCAGCGACTCACTCATTCCTCATTTAATTACCCCTATACCAGCCCATCTCCACCTGCTCCTGGTCATATTGTTTATGTTGCTTATGGCAGGAGACTTAAGTAAAAGTTGATTAGTTATAAAAACCAGCAAAGTCAAATGTTTGTCATGCACATACAATTCTAAATGACCAGTCATCCATGATATAACATGCACTGCTGTAAGTATCCATGTAATGGAACAGATTTGCAAGTTTATATGCTGATAAACATTAATAACAACATCTTGCATAGCATCAATGGCTGTGTTGATATGCAATTTCTACTTTGAAATGTATTCAATTCATGAATTTTATAAAGGCACGTGCACATTCGCCAAATCATTTAGTTTAGAAAAATAAAAATATTGCAACATATTATTAATATTTATATTTTTATAATATTTCTATTAATATAACATAATATTTGACTGAGCTGTCAGAACAGGTTTACACTCCTGTTTCATGGACCACACACAAGCTTTCACTTGCATCCACTCACAGATTCAGTCCTCGTCCTCTGTCAGAAACAGGATTCATTCAGCTATACTCCTATTCCTTCAACTTGAAATGTAGTTGACATCCTTGCCTACAATGTGAAACTGGCCAGTATGGATCTTAATGTCAGAAATGGGATATCTGCATCTTCAAAGTACGTTTCCAGCCATTTAGGTGAAGGTTTCTGGTTTGGTCAATTTTCTTTTTTACTGCTCCACACTGCACACATTGTAAATAATGTCATCCCAATATGTCCTAATGTGACTTTTATTGTCTGTATCCAGTGTTCAGGTCATGCCTGTCAGAACATGATAAAAAAGGACGAGCTTTCTTGGTAATTTGCTTTTAAATGTGATACTTAAATGTAATGACACTAAACAGATCTATTACATGTACTGAGAGATTGCAAAGTGAAGGTGAAGATGAAAGCAAATCAATAATCCTCTCCCACTTTTATTTACATTTAACAGTGGTAGCCATAATACCACAGCAGGAGTGGGAACACACGGACTACCCAGGACATTCACAAGTTAGTGGTTCCTCATCTATCTGTGTGCTTTCACTGACATCTGGTGGTCATTTCTTACACCTGGGCACTATCATTGTAACCAAGTTGTGTAACGTGTAAGGTGTTCCATTTTTTATTTGTGAGTAAGATATAATGATAATGATAGTTAGAAGCTGCCTGTAAAAAAAAAAAAAAGTCAGTACCAAAATTAGGTTTGCCTGGTGTAAGACAAATTCTTTTATGAAATGGCGAAACTTTAAGTGCAATGAAGTAGAGCTAAAACATTATCTATCTATCTATCTATCTATCTATCTATCTATCTATCTATCTATCTATCTATCTATCTATCTATCTATCGGTGTGTGTGTGTGTGTGTGTGTGTGTGTGTGTGTGTGTGTGTGTGCACGCACAATATATGTATAATCACAGAATAAATTCAGCAAGCAGTGTACTGCTCAGTATTTTAGAAGTCAAATGTTAATTCATAATAAATAAGACACTCATGGAGAGAAATGGCATGACTATGTCCTGGGGTTAAACTGAATTTCAGATTCTTTGCTGTTTTGTCTGCAGCTAAACTTTTATTGTGCAGAGGCTGAACGAGACAGAGGGACAGAGGCAGAAGATTAGTGTTAACTATAAATGGTGTGATGAAATTAATGGTCATATGGCATTACATAAAATTACATAAAATTCATTAAAAGTGATAACATTCATCAGAAATGAGATGTTCACCTACGTAAAAATACTCAGGTCTTGGTGTCAGATGAGCTTGAACGGTAAGGGTCATGTGCTGTTTCATTTTATATCTACTTCCCTTGACCTGTCATTATCTCACATGCTATAACTTCATGGAATGAACTGCTCTAACGGTAGTGCATTTCATTTAAAAAAAAAAAAAAATCAAGTTGGAGAGTCTGTTTAGATTTCCCTTTGACAGTAAGAACGGTATTCATGCTGCTGAAGGAGTCTGTTGACAAGTGACTTTAAGTGCCCAGTGTAAAATCTTGCATAGGTATTACTCACACCAGTGAAATTTCATAGCATCATTACAAGGTGTATGCATGAACAAAAGTTCATATACTGCAATTGAGAGACAGCAACATGCTCAAGAAAAAGGAAAGGAAAGCAAAGTGCAGAAACCAAAATTAATCATCAGCAGGTTAGCTGAACTAGGGCGGCTATAGCTCAGGAGGTAGAGCAGTTGTTAAGCAGTCAGAAGGTTGGTGGTTCGATCCCTGGATACTGAACCCCTAATTGCCCCCAATGGTTGTTCCATTGGTATGTCAATGTATGTTGATGTTCAATGTTTGGATAAAAGCGTCTGCTAAATGAACTGTAGAACTTTACTCATTCAAGAGTCATTTTAATACTGTTGATTTTGTTCTTATAGTAATACAGATATTCACACCATCTTGCTGGGCAATTTATGCAATTGCTGAAATATTCCCATTCAAAAATCTTCAATAATGTATTTTTGTATTTTGTACAGTAACAAACAAAATATAGAAAACAAGTAAGTCAAAATGTTAGGTGTGAAAACCACTGCTAAAGAAATGGCCCTGCCATAAATACAAATCTCAAAAGAAAAAGATCTTTACAAGAAAAATATACAGAAAAGTGAATAGTGGTAGGCTATAATGCACAACTGGACTGTCTGCACAGAATAAAATGCAATGTAATGCATTCTTGTCTTAATCCATTGTAATTGTTTTGAGATGATGATTAGGATTTTCTTGTTGAGAATCTTCTGAAGAATCTTTGCTCATTTAGTTTCATTTGCTGAATAAAGACTGATGGCACGCGACATATGAACGCAACAGAGAAATAACAAAGATTAACATACCGTTAGATTTGGTGAAGTGAGGGAATGTGCTTTTGCCAATGCTTTCAGTTTATGTAAAATCTACAGTAAGTGGTCGCCATCAGTGTTTCACATCTTCTACCCAATACCCAATAATACTCTAATAATGTTGTTTGCTTTCTTTCTCCTGAAGTCAGTGCGTGATTTGTCAAATATCTTTTCAAGTAAAACACTTTCATATCATAATTCAGACTTCTTATAATCCATTTGTACCCCAGAAAAAAATGGACTTGAAATCCCATAAAAAAAGAGGGTGATCAAAAAAAGCAAACCTTACGCAACAAATAACAGAATTACCAACATTTGTACGAGAGGTTTTGCATTAATTAAGAGAGAGAAAAAAGAAACAAAATCAGCAGAGTGTTTGAAGACTATAGATAGAATGATCATAAAATGAAACGGTCTCTTTCCACATTTCCAATTCCTGATTACTCTTGTACCATGAATACCCAAACACTAGTCTAATGGCCAGTTCACACAGTGAACCACAGGGAAACCAAAGAAAAACAACATGAAACCACAGCAGGGTCAACAATGCATATAAATGTTGAACGTATTGTCATCATTAAACCCCACTGAATTTCCCCACTGTGGGACGAATAAAGGCTTATCTTATCTTATCTTGTCTTAAATCATTTCCACACTTGGTCAAATCCCTTAACAGCTTCAAACCAGGTCACTGCATGGAAAAAGAACACAAACAATATTTCAGATTCTACAAATGTTTCTTTTCCCCTTAGTGCAGTTTCACAACATTATGGTAGAAACATATTTATGTATTTACGTAATTAATGTAATTTGGTAATTAATGTAATTTGGCTCATTATTATGTCATTACCGAGCTGGAAATCCTAGTATTTATGCACTCATGTTACTACCTGTGAGTAACTCATACTACCTCATAGCATGGAATACAAATATCTCATTACATCATCTCTCTAGAATTCTCTTTGTTAGTCTTTCCTTTCAGGAGATGATAATGTCTGAGTGTTAAGTGTTAACAGTACGCATGATTGAGTAAAAGGATCCAGATCCATTAGACCTTTGGGTTAGACCTTTGGGTGTTCTTATGAACTGTTGTTCAATGTCACCAAAATTACTGCATTTCACAGTTTAACTTATGTAATAATTATTGAAATTTTTTTATGCTTTACCTGACCAGTGGCAATGCAACAGGACCCAACCAGACCTGACTTGGGCCGTGGCCAGTTACTAGGAACTGAATGGTCCGATGAAGAGTTCTGATGTAGCATTAAGTAATATTGAATTAATGCAGTGATGGATTAGAAATACCTTGCAATTACAAAATTGTGAATATGTTCTAACACCAAAGTAGACAACAAGGTAAAAGTTTTGAAATGTTGTTGGAATTTGACTTGTGTGTAGGACAGTTACATTTCCAAGGATAAGAGTGTTTAATACTTGTTGAGATACTTTTTTCCCCATTTGTGGTAAGTGATCTCACCGGTTCACAAGCATGAATGCTATAACCACAACCAGCCATGAATCTACATATACTTACTTTATTTAAAAAAACAGAAACATCTTACAACCATACTGCTTTCTGTGGCGTTCCAACATGAATCACTTTTAAACAAACTGCACTTCCAATCTGAAATAAATCATAATTTAGCATTGTACATCATAATAGTTAGTGGTCAACCCAATCCTATTATCAATACTATCAATCCTATTTGTAAAACAAACACATGTAACAAGACAAAACACATAATCTCAGACGAAATCTGTCATAAAGTTTGTGGGAAATTGTGAATATGTTTTTACTGCTGCTTCTCCATACCCTGTTTTGAGGGGCTGTTTCACGATAGTCCTTATCAGGAAGTTTCTCTGTCCTTGTTCATTACAGTCAGGTACTGGGCTTGCGGATGACAAGGTGGTTTGACTCTTTGTTAGTGGATTTGATGATTTTCCAGACATCATGGATCATGAGGCCCTCCAGAGAACAGCCATTGATAGAGAGGACCTCATCGCCAACTTCGAGCCCAGAGAGTTCTGCAGCACCTCCTGTTGTAGAGAGTACAGCAATTCAGCCTTACGGACACTCTTTGATTTTGTTTTTCCCAAAATTTCTTTTCAGCTTGCTAATTGATATTTTCAATTATTTCACTGCAGCTGCCAGAATTCTCACCTAAAGAGCAAAGAACCAAAGAATCTTTACTAAAAGAAAAAAGAGACCAACAGAAAATGCTGACATGGCAGTTCACATTGGAATATCATAGGTCATAGTCATAGGTTACCAATTGTCATTTTTAACTGAAGGCCAATCTCAAGAGGGTGGTTCTTGCCTAGCATTAGCTTGCCAGAGGGCAGACAGCAAAGAGAAGAGAGTAGAGAAAGAACAGAGCAGAGTGGTGTGCTGCAGAGCAACAGGCTGTAAACAGTAAGAAACCAGGTTGAGTCATCACACTAAAACATCTATGTGCATTCTCAGTAAGCATAGCATAAGAATGGCCATAGTGTAAAGTTGTAAAGTGTAGAGTGACATTCAATATGGTGTGAGTATAGTGGCAAAGTTCAACAGTCATATGGCCTGTAGGATGAAGCTGTCCCTGGTGGCCAGATGCTGTGGCACCATCTGCCAGACAGTAGCAGCCAGAATAGTTTGCAGGGTTTGGTGATTTAGGGATCTGATAACCTTGCTTGCTTGACCTTCTCCCTGCGTGGCTGTGTGTAGAGGATGGCAGCTTTGTTCTGGTGTGCTAAGTCTGCAGTGGTTGAGGACAGTGCAGTTGCCATACTAGGTGGTGATGCAGGCAGGATACTTTCAGTGGTGAACCTGTAGAAGTTGCAGAGTACCCTGGAGTTCATGTTGAGCCTCCTGCTCAACCCTTCCTGCTCCTGAGTCCAGTTCAGGTCCTAAGACATATGACGTCTGAGGAACCTGAAAGTACAGGCCCTCCCCACTGTAGTCCCATCGATTGTGATGGGGACATGTCCTACTCCCTGTCAATTCCAGAAGTCCACAATCAGCTCCTTTGTTTTGCTGATGTTGACACGAATGTTGTTGTCCTGGCACCAAAATGTCAGGTGCAGCTCTGACCTCCTCTCTGAAGGCTGCCTCATCCTTGTTGATGACCAAGCCTTTAACAGTCACCTTGTCAGCAAACGTGATGATGGTGTTGGAGCTGTGGATGGCCATAGCGTTGTGCATGAAAAGGTAGCACAGAAAAGGGCTGAGCATGTAGCCCTAATGGACATCAGTTTTAGGAGTCAGGGTGGAGGATATGGTGGTGGCAGACTGGTGTGTGCCCATCAGAAAGTTGAGGATCCAATCACATATGGTGTCAATTCCCAGATATCGGAGCTTGGTGACTAGTTTTGAGGGCACAATAGTATTGCATGCGAAACTATGGTCAGTGAACAGCATTCTCACATATGCTCTTCTGGTGATGAGGGTTTTGACTAATGGTTCAAAGCACTTCATGTTGGTAGACAAGAGTGCTACTGGGCGGCAGTTGTTCAGGCAGATAGTCTTTTTGAGGATGGGACAATGGTGTTCTTTTTGAAATGTCTGTAAAGACTTCTGCCTGACATGTTAAGAACTCAGCCAGGCATGCCATGAGGTCCAGATGCCTAGTGTGGATTAAACTAAATTAATTCTCAAGCTTACATAGAATGTCTTTTGTTCATCTGGATGAGATGTAGACATTATCTCTGCACTGCTGGTTTCCCCTTTGTGGCCTCTGATAGTCCTGCCCACATGTTCCAGGTGTTGGACTCCTGGTAATTAGACTCCACTTTGTCCCTTTATTGTTTTCTTTTGGCACTGCTAGCCCTCCAGAGCGCATACCTGAATTTCCTGTGTTGGCCCAAATTGCCTAAATTTTATGTGTCAGTCCGTTTTTTAAGTTTCACACCACCTTCTGACGGGGGAATGTTCATATAGTAGTCCTTGATAGAACGACACCTATGCATTTAACCTATATAACCTATCGTCACATTTGTGTATATCCTTCCCAGGAGGGAGTGTAAACATGGTCAAATGTGTTTCCATGGTGCATAGGGCCACTGACATACGTGATGTACTGCATGAAAGTGACCCTCGGGCACCAGATAATCCAAGACATGGACATTTCCTTATTGTTTGCTGATGATGGTGTGAAAGCTGTACTCTCTCATACTCTGATAGGGTTCACTTGGGTTGTGCACATTAGGAAAAATACGTAATAAATAATAAACAAATAAAAAAATAAAGCAAAGAAAATACAAATGTATGTTCTGTTACAAATATTAGTCCAGTTCACTACTGTTCAGGTAAGGCCTGTCTCTTTCCAGTGTTGGTTATCAAAGCAAAGCAGCCCAAAAACAGTCAGAGATTATACGAGACAGTGCTGAAGAAACATCTGTCAGTCTAGCAGACACAGTCTTTCCAGAGTTAAAAGACACAGATACTCCAGCAGAAAACCCAAACTCTGTCAGAGTTACAGCTACAGCTCTCAGATGCTACTTTGGAAAGGACTCAAGTAAAGGGGGCAGCTGTAGCTCAGTAGGTAGAGTGATTGTCCACCAAACGGAAGGTTGGTGGTTCGATCCCTGGCAAAGTGTCCTTGGACAAGATACTGAACAGGATAGATGCTGAACCCCCAAAATTCCCCCATACCTGTTCCATCGGTATGTGCATATGTAAATGTATGTTGCTTTGGATAAAAGCGACTGCTAAATGTAATTGTAGTTGTTACACAGGTTGACACCTGTGACCCTTTAGCCTTGGTGTTGGTAGTGAAGCATTTTGAGCTTTATGTTGACAGTGGTGATAGGATTATAGTTTATTCAGACCACAATCCATTAGCTTCCCTGTGTGCCACTACTCAAGTGTTCAAATAGAGCCTGGTGTTGCAGATGAATAACAGTCAGGTCAAGCACATTAACACGAAAACAGGATGGGAGTGGGCCTGAGAAGGTTGGCCCCAACCACGTGTGAGTGAGCAACACTGTGGTCCAGATAAGGCCTGCATCATTTCTTGTGTCGATAATCAAGGAATTAAATTTATGTTGCAGCCTGTAAGTATTTGGCCCAGTCAAAGGTTTAGTGGTACTCCCCAAGACTTTAAATAATTTTACCAGTACTACCTGTACCCAGCCACTATTGATAAATGTTTACAGATTAATAATTATTATCAATAATTTTCAAATTACAAATTAACAAACTTGGCATTATAAATCAGAGGAAGATCATAGATACACTCCAGCCCACTGTGAATACACCTACAGGACTACAATGTCACTTCATTAGAATTCAAGCTAATATTAAGCTTGAACATGTCCCTTTTGAAACACTTTGAGAAAAAAAGATCACCTTTAAAGATGCGTTTCACGATGAAAGGCCTGTCTCCATGGCTTGGGGACTTTCCTCCCTCCAGACTGAAGCCCAGGCCAGCAGAGGATTTGTGAAGCTCCACTGTTACAGCACCATCTGGAAGCACATCCATCACTGAGAAATATTCAACACCCAGAATTAGAGAGGTGAAATATAAGTATGGGTAGTCTATGAAAAGTTGTTACTGCTTACTACTGGAGCCAAGAAAACTTGTAAGCTGATGACAACCAACAGTGCAACAGCAAGAGATTAATAATAGGCTGTATATTTAATTTCTGAAACAGTGAAATGGTCTGCAGCTGCTAGACAAGTACATCAGAGTGTTTTGAAATTAGTTTCATAGGCAACAAGTATACAAAAGTAGCATTACTGAAGAGGATAATAACAAAGACAGGTAAGGTCCAAGTTAACGGGAAACCATGGAGGAAGCTACATTGCTGTGGGGGAAAAACTGCTTTATCCCCATGAAGACTAGAAGGTTTGCAAATATTGTCATAGATATAAGCCCAGTTCTTACCTGCTCCAGCTTCCAAAGACGTCTTACTGACAGAACACATCCTCTTTGGCAGGTTAGCTGAGTCATGTCTCAGTTCACTGTCCTTGTCTCTCCAAATGACTACTAAGGCTTGATTGAACAGCCTGGCTTGATGGAGGCAAGACACAGCCTCTCCATGGGTCTTACCCTCCAGACTTGCTCCATTTATGGATAAAATGC
This sequence comes from Centropyge bicolor, assembly GCA_037975185.1. Lineage (NCBI taxonomy): Eukaryota > Metazoa > Chordata > Actinopteri > Pomacanthidae > Centropyge > Centropyge bicolor. The sequence continues at coordinate 2,474,340 of JBBMOC010000013.1, read as the reverse complement.
GGTCACCTCTCTGGATTGTGCCTTCAAGGCTAGCTGCACCTTTGGTGAAGACCCGATGAACCTGGGCACAAAGGTATGCGTAACACTATTACCAAAAAACTGTACAAACACAGTCACTAATCAAATCTGTACATCCTTTCTATGTCTTCTGTTTTCATTCATTCTGTTGAATAAAGGAATAGCCAACAAAACACTTCAAATATAGCATGTGATTAAACCGGAATCATGTGAGAGTCGTCCTGTCATCTAATGCTAGGGCACGTTTAAAATAGGCAGCAAAATTTGCTATATACAACTTAATTCAAAAATCACACCCTCGCAAAGATCAAGTTTCAATGAAATTTTGAAATAAATTTAAAATCCATCAGTGATGCAGCCTGTGAAAGAACAATAACCATTCTTCTTCCTTGGCATGGCAACATTTTTAGCCAACACATCTATTGGCTGGATAGTGTTTAATTAAATGTTTTTATTCACATTTTAAGAATTAGTACTTCATTTGTGTTCATCCCAAACATTACTAAATATATAAAGTTCATGTTAAAAATGGTCAGTGGGCTGATCCTCTGTAGTTCATTCCATCTATAAGGTGCAAGGCAGTGGAAGGTCTTCCCAAAATCAGTATTTATTGAAGTTAGAGTTAAACACTCCTGAGTTCTGGTATGGTGAGCAGTGGTTTTCAGTTTGAAAGGAGAAGTGATATACTGAGACAGCTTTTGCAGGAGACCTTTAGAAATAGAAATGATAGAGGGTATTTTTTTTCTTGTTGGTTGAGAGGACCAGCTAACTTTTTCATAAATTACACTATTATGAGTACGATATTCATCTCCTGTAATAAAACGCAAAGCACAGTGATAAACTATATAGCAAGTTGTTTTGAAGTAGAGCAAGAAACATTAGAATAAAGGATCAATTTGCTTTATTCATTTGACTGACATGGGTCTGAGACATACTGTATTTTCTCAGCGCAAAAGTAAGACACATTTTCCACCAAAATACCAGCAACTGTCTTACTCCTGCCTCCTATGAGAATGGACCTTAGATCACAACTTTAAGAGTCTGTTAGATCAATTAGATCACAAATTAGATCTGGTGATCTAGTGACTATGTACTGATGCTTTTAATCTGGGGGATCTTCTTTAGAACATATCCAGTCGCATGGCCTGCATTGTTTTAGATCATAACCCAGTTTATGATTGGGCTCCTGTAACAAAACTTGCAGGAGTGATCAAGGAAGTGCCATCACAGGAAATTGTTGAAACAGTAGAAATTAAAAATTCTATTAAATATCTATTATGACAATTAAATCAATCTACTGTTGATCATTTTATCAGATACACTTCCATACTACATTCAGTTGAAGCGCCAACAGTATGTGTACGTTTGAACAACTTTGTTACCCCCCCAGTGGTAGTATCAAGAAAGACACAGTGGCAGCTAGCAATGCACATCATCATTTATCATTTATCATCATGTCCAGCAGTGCATCTGAACAGCAAGTTCCTGAGCCTCTACATACTATACTTACAGTTATCGCCTTCTGTTCAAGGTCAACTCCACCAGCAATACTAAATCCAGGTCCTGAGCCTTCTTCTTTACTCAGGAAAACAAGCTGAGTGTTATCGTTAACCTGCAGAGTCAATGTGAAAAATTCATACAGAAAGTAGGACTGAAACTACATAGTCTATGGAATGAGTTCGATATTGAATTACATGTAAAATAGGTCAGTGTGGTGTTACCTCTGAGAGGACCTTAGCCTCCTGTAGAAGGGCCGACACATATGATTTAACCGGCAGGGAGGACAGCAGTGTTTGCAGTTTATGTTGACTCACAGCAGAAGTAGCCAGCTCCCTTAAACTGCAGACAAAAGGAGTCAATATGAGTCTAATAAAGGACATTTGCTGTATTTCTTCCCATGATTACCAGTTCAAACAAGGTTCTGTTGGAAATCAAACATGAATCTATCAGAAAGGAACACAATGAAATTAAAAGGTGTGCATATGTTATTGGTTGTCATGTCCATCTTCACAGATACCCAAAGCTAATATGCAGCTAATATGGCCAAGAAAATACATTTTTTCCATTCACCAATTTCTATAGTAAAAGCTCCTTTACACTGCTGCCTCATTAATATGAGAATGGACCTTAGATCACAACCTGAAGATTATGTTAGATCAATTAGATCATAACTTAGATCTTGTGATCTAAATACTATGTACTTATGATTTTAATCTAGGAGGTGGACAAAAATCTTCTTTAGAACGTATTTGGTTGTATGGCCTGCATTATTTTAGCTCATAGCCCAGTTTATGTTATGTTTATGTATGCCCGGTTTAGCAGAAAGTAGATACACAGGAAAGTGTTGAAACAGTAGAAATTAAAAAGTGGAAATATCTATTATGACAATTAAATCAATCTCCCTTACAAATGCTGATTAATGAGATCCATCTTACCAAGTCAATACCAATACATACATGTTATGGACCAGGAAATACCCACGCTCTAACTCAGACATTGATAAAGGCTGTCACCTTCTATTGTCTCCTTGGCTTTTAGATAAAGTATTAAGATTTAACACCTTAAACAGTTACAAACTGTACTGTGTAGGTTCATATTTCACCAAGTCTATCTTCAAACAGCATTTACATGGCCATATACATTATAAGAACAGGGTTACTGGATGCTGTATTGTTCCTCTGGCCCACAGAGATGGGGGACAAAATCCACAGTCCTCTTTCTGTGTAAAACTGTGAAGTTAATACTGAAAGTTTGAGAAAAATCACCCCTTGGTATTACGAAACAAATCAAGACTTGATTAAATAAATCTAAATTACAACATTGTATCAAGTTCTAATTTTTTAATTTCAAAGAAAATTGTCATAATAGTTTGCAAAAAAGTTTCAATGTTTTGAGAATAAAGTTGCGCCATGAGAAAAATGTAATATTTTGTCCTAAAATTCTAAAGTTTCATTTAGCAGATGCTTTTATCCAAAGCTACGTACATTCACATTCCGATGGAACAGCCATCGGGGGCAATCTGGGGTTTGGTATCTTGCCCAAGGACACTTCAACACATAGACTGCAGGGGCCAGGGATCGAACTGTGTAATGAAAGTTGCTTTACGATTTGTGATTGTGATTGTGATTGTAATCACAAATTTATTACAAACTTTCAAAAAATCTACCAAATGATGTTGTCTGACATCTGTTTGGGACTTTTTGGGCTTGGATTGTGCTTCATTTGTAAGTAGCATTGGAAAAGAGCCTGTGACAAAATAACAAATGTAAGTGTCAAATGAATTTTTAGTCACTATCAGTCTCAACAAAGAAACCCTTTTTCTATAAATATCATGCCTTCATCCTCAATATTTTAAATTTTGTTTTCATAAAATTATATTGTCATTATATGATTTTGTCTTGTAAGACCAATTAATTATCTGATTTTTTTGCCCACCAAGAATTCCTCTATTATAAAAATCTATTGTAGCTTCACTGCAGTCTGCCACAGTGTCTTCATACGACCACTGAGGGCAAAAAGTCAGACACTTTCAATTCCAACACATAGTAGCATCAATGTATTTCTAATACAAAGGATTAAGAATGAGCAGGTTTTAATTGAACTCCTCACCTGATGGACCAGCCAGGCTGTTCATGGCTCTCTGGCATTCCTTGAGGAGTTTTTTCAGTGGGTCCAAGATGACCTTGACTTGTGCTGTTCACATCTACTGTTGTCAGGCTTGCAGGAGGTGGAAAGCGCTCAGTGACTGTACGTTTCTTACGTATAGTGGGTGGATGCCTATGGATGCCAGGTTCAGATTTATCTAAAGCTGAACCAGGTCCTTTACTAAAGTCATCCGTGCATAGTTTTTCCAGTTCAGGCAGACTGAGAGCTCTGAGCTGCCGCAATTTGTGGGCGAGTTTGCCATGTTTCCTCCGCAGCACCTGAGACATCTGTGGTGTAATCCCATCTTGGGCTTTTTGATCTTCAGTCTCAGGACTGTCCTCAGGCAGGGCAGCTGTGTTATGGCTTGAATGTGGAAGCTCATGGTTGATCAGTGCATTGCTAGATGAAGATTTACTAAGAAGAGGTGAGCAGGTTGGGATAGGAATTAAATTCTCCACATGAGAACTAAAACTCATTTGTCGCATCTGGCAATCAACAGCATTAACCAAGCCCATATAACCAGCAATCCTTTGGTTAAGTGAGGCTCTATATGCCAGAGCATAGGACTGAATGTCACTGCTTTTAGCTACAGGCTTGTCAAAGTTAGCCAGGTTTTCAAAGGACTTGATCTTATGCTGAACAGAGAAGGGATTGTAGTCTGCTGACAAGGCAGAGTCTGTGGAGAAGCTTCGCCTTTCCTTTGTCTTGATGTATAATCTGGATGTGCTGGACTTCAGGCTCTCGCTTATCTCCACAACAGTACTGGGTTTTGAACCATTACTTGTGGTTAAATCAGTAACTTTAGTAGAACTAAATACTGTGTTACTGACCATGCCATTTGTTTTTTCTACTGTGGAGCTGGCATGAGAAAGTACAGATGTTCCTCTTTGAGTGAGTTTAGAGTCTTTTAAATGATCTGTTTGATTGCGTGCCATAACAGGTGATGTTGGACCAGAGCAAGACAGTTGAACTTCTATAAATGTTCTCTGATTGGTGGGTGTGCATGATCTGCCCTGTGCTTTGGCTGTTGCTTTAGAGCCAAAAGAGGTGTCCTTCTCCTTGGCCAGTTGTGCAGTTTGTAATGTGCCACCTGATGGCCTGCGCTCAGCTTTAACTTGCCTTCTGTCACTTACTTTGGGCGAGGCCAGGCATCTGCTCATATCACACTGCTGACTGGCCTTTGAAAAGTGTGATATGGATGCCGTTGGTGGTAACTTTGTTGACTGGTTCAAGGAAGCGCTGGTGTTTGAAGGAACTGGATTTTCGCTCTTGATCGGTGTCAGCAGGGGCTCGTCTTTTGGTTTGTTTGTACTCTTTATATGTAGGCCCTTCAGTTTGTACACACTAGTGTTTGGTCTGCTTTGAGTTTCAACCTGCAGTTTAACATTACTACTCCATACAGGACAGTCTGCATTATCAAGTCCAGAAGTCTTCCTAAGCAAGGATATAGCATGGGGATTTCTGCACTCCAAGACTTTGTCTTTGATTGTCATCGATGGTGACACTCTTGTATCCAGCCTGCCAATGCTCAAACATGAGGTCACTGGTGGTGAATGAGGAGTTTGTGTATTCAAATGTTTTAATAAATCTGAGGTCAGCAAACCACCTGCACGCAAATTTGCAGTAGAACCTTGAGTGACACTGAGGGTATCTGGTGGGAAGGGATTGCTGTAAATGCTTAGGCTTCTAGGACTGGATGCCACACAAGCTTTAACTTTGTCATGGGATTCAATGGCACTATCAATGTGGGACTCTATAGAAGATACAGGTGTTGTACAGTTGGAAGACTGGCATGATTGCTCTGTAGGAAAGACCCCTAATAACTGAGAAGGTTGTGAGCACTGGGTAGCTGCAAGAGAGTTTTCTTTGTTTATCAGTAAAACATCAGAGAAGACTTGCAACACATCAAAAGTCTGCCTCAGGTTTGTGTTTTGAGTGTTGGCTTGCTGAAGAGGTGAAGACCCATTTGGTGACTGGTTGAAATGAGAATGTCCGACAACATAAGGTTGCTGTGTCACACTGGAACAAACCTCCTCTTCCTTCTCATCTGAGGAGGGCTTATGAAGACTACCATCATCTCCAAAGGGGAACATACATTTGTAGCTAGCATCAGAGGTTTCCAGACTTGATCCACATGTTGTCTTTACAGGGGGCGTGGCACCTTTTTTATTTCCTGTATCCAAGATGGAAGAGTCCTTGGGACAAGACTGTGTCTGAACCTGTATGCTGGCCTTGTCAGACAGGCTCATATTTTTGTGGATTGAACAGGACACAGGCTCGTTAGATGATGTTTTGTAGGGGGATTTGGTGTGTGTATTTTTATCACTGCAGAGGCTTCCTTCTGATAAAATGTCATCAATATTTGTGATGGGCAATTGAAAGTCAGGGTCTGTTTGGGTTGTGTGGTTGGAATTCCCTGAATTTGCATTTATTGCTTGTTCTTCATCAGATGTCTCCTGAACAGATCTGGCAGGGTTCAGTCTGTTGGAAACTGTCAAACTGGACAGTCGATCTACAGCTGGGACCAGAAATGAAAAGTGAACATTTAGTTAGAACTGAATGAGAGAGATTGGCAAGCACTAAGTTAATCATTTGAAATGAAAACTCAAAATTGTATTTTATGCAGCACAGTGACGTTATATACATGCCATGCCATAGAACAGGCTAATTCAAGAATGCCCAGGGTGATGGCTTTTCAGTTAAGCAGTAGTATATTAGTTACAGTTATATATTGCACACCTCTAGGTCAGTCACAAAATAAAATTAATTTGAATTAAAATTTCAATTAATTCTTTGACACGCACAATGTTTGCCAAAGCCCATGAAGAGGTTAAAGGGTCTATGAGATATCCTGATGATACATCAATAAGACAAACTCAAAGCCTCTTTAAAAGAAGCAACAGAAGGATCAGAGAGAAAGAGAGAGACAGAGAGAGAGAGAAATTCAAACTAACTACTATTCCTATACTAGAGCAATTTCAAACAGCACAATTCAAATCACAGGCAGAAATACCTCAAGTTGAATTAAAGTTCTGGTAGAACAGATCTGTCCATAGCAATGTAGCTATAGTTAATTAAGGCTATGACTTAATATAACAAAGAAAAGCTCTAAGTTATACAAATTACCATATTATTTAAATTGCTATTGTAAATAATAATGGGAGATGTATATATTCTTATCACTCATTTTTATCTATAAAATGAAATGACATGTAAAGCGCTACAATTCTTCAACATGTCAACTGAGAATTCATGAAATAAGGTCCTGCTATATTACAGGGCTAAACTACAGACATTGCTGTGCTCAGCTCCAGTGTATCACCTGAAAAGGTCTCTTGTATTACAGATTAAGCTGAGGGAGACATAAAGATTAAAATAATATTTTCACAGGAGTAATAAGTCCTCAATGTGGTGAAATCGGAGAAGTGATTTATTATTATTTTTTCTTTTACCATATCAATCTGTAACTGGAGCCCTATTCAATTAAATGCAACCCTTCACCAGCAATCCCAAACTTTGGAATTGATGGGTAGATCCCAAAATGATGATATGGGAATAAAACATCTCTCTTTTGTTGACCAAGAAACAGCGTTCCACAGCAATGTCTATACTACACTAAATGAAGATTTACACTACTACAAAATCAAACAGAAACACACAAAGCATAAAGGGAGTTAAGCTACAAGGTAGATCTAGTATGGGTAACTAAAGGTAAATATATTGTATGAGATAGTCACCATAGATAGAAAGCCAGATGCTTGCAGGTTGCTTTGGGGTGATAGGGGGAGGGTGGACCCTACATCTTAGGTCAGCATAAAAGGGAAAGACATGGTGCTCTATTTAAAGCTTAATGAGTTGCATTCAAGAGGTATTGTTTGAAGTCTATGGTTATTGTGTTGTGTAAGACTACTTATGATAAAAAACTGACATTTCTGCTTTATGCAAGTATGAGTTACAATGACTGTATGTAACAAAAACTCCTAAAATAAGGTAATACAGAGTTGCCAGTTAACCTAACCCACGTTTTTGACAATTTTATTTCAGTTTGATTTCTAACAAACCATGTTTGAATAATGCAGCCATGAGTTTTCAAATTTTTTTCCTCAGTCAGAACAATCGCCAAGTAAACAGCAGATTTATAGTAGAAGGCCAATGTTAACACTAGATCCTTATAGAGAATTTCTGGTATATTTCAACCTGGCTATTATCACTATTCCCCCTAAATGTTGCTATTGCATCTATATGGGTCATGCTTACTTTGCATTCGCCACCTTCATTGCAGACATTAAGAAAAACAAGAACTCACACACCTTCTATGTACACACAAGCTGCTTAAGCCTCCAACAGTTTTCCAATAAACACTTGTCTCTGAGTCTGACCAAAAATTAAACAGAGAAAGTAGTTGAGTGTGTGAGGCCTACTTTCAATGCAGTTATACTGACTCCTAAAGAAACTCAAAAAGCCTAGCAGAATGGTAGTCCTGTGGGACCGACTGATGCTAGACAACTCAGAACACTTCAGCTCTCCATACCATAAGAAAAGCAACAACAACACATAGTACAGCCCACAGGGAAAAACATGGGAAAAACAGCAGGTTGAAATATACCTACATTTTCTTGACATTTCATTGCAACATTGCATATGCACATTCCCTGTGTGAGGAGTCCTGCTGTACCAGTGCAGTGGTCTCATTCAAATGAATGTGTGAGTATGCTTTGTTTTTTGTGCATAGTGTTATTTTCACTCTTAACAATGCCCAAGGCAAAACCTAGAACCTGGCTACACCAGTTAGGAAGCACTAACTTAATCACACAAAAGACCACGTTCTATCAAATATCAAATACAGGTTCCTATGGTAAAGGCACAGCGTTAGCATAGACACTGATGCTGGATGACCTATTACTATGAATAAACTCATTTTAAATCAAACTCTCACCTGAAAGTGGTCTCTTAACCTCCAAGGACAGTGTCATAGGAAGGTTGTGCATGAGTTCCCAGATTTCTTGGTAGCTAGAGGAGCACACCAGTTTTTCTCCAATTTTTACAATCTCATTTCCAGGACACAGCTTGCCTGTAGATTCCTGAAATACAATTAAGTCACAAATCAAACCACAAATGCCATTAAATGTTGAGTTTGAATTTTTCCTCTTTAAATTATTCAAACTGAGAGGTTCAGCATTAGGTCTGAAGGACCAATTCATTGAAATTGGACTGATACAAAGATAAAAACCAATCAGACAAACCCTTTCTGCTGCACATCCAGGCTTTAATCCAGAGATGACAACTTTAAGAGGGGATGAAATAATCTCCAGGTCAAGCCCGAATGACTCGTCCTCACTTCTCTGCAGCGTCACAGTGTCGATGGTACAAGCACCCACAGGCTCACTGGCATCTCCCTTCTTACAGTGCTGTTGAGGTGTTAAACCACCAGCAGTCCTGGGGTTTCTTCCACAGTGTGTGTGTGTGGCCTGGGACGGGGGCTGTGATAGGGCCACGTCTGGAGAGGGCTCTTCAACTTTGGACTTTTGCTGCTGGGGCAGGTTTGCCGCTTCCACACTCATCATACTTTTAACCCGCGTCACTGCTTTATGCTCAAGCTTGGGGGACTTCTTTGACTCTGGCTGTACATCACCTTGATTTGTCTGGTTCACAGTACTAATGGTCAAATTATTGGACAATTGGATTGGATGACTGTGGTCAAAGGAGCAGTGGATAGGCATGAAGGGTGACTCAGAACCAGGTGACTCACACTTACTTGTAATGCCTTCCTCACACTGTGAGAAACAACCATAGAGTGGTGTTTGCACATCACTGTTCCCACACTGCTGCAAATCTCCACCAGTTTCACTGTGTTCATCTATATCTAATGATAATGATGGAGCTTTTACAACTGCTGAATCAATTTTGGAGTTAACAGAGTTAGATTTTGTTGGCCTGTGGAAGAGCCCAGGGTTTGCAGTGTTATCGGAGTACTCCTCATCACTGAGCTCTTCCTCAAAGCAGACGATCTGTTGCTGACGGAGAAGTGGGCTCCGCGATGAGGTGGGGCTGGAGACAGCAATGGGCTGGCAGATTGCCTCTGCATGGCGATTAAGAGGGACAGGGCTTTGGTCTTGTGATGCGTTGTACACAGGGCCACTCTCCACGTCCGTTAAAGAGGGGCAGAATGCTGAGGATAAGATGCAGGAAATGTGGTTTATTAAAAAAGAAAATATGGTAACAACAATTAACAGGTTAACATAATTAAATCTTTGGTAACAAATCTAAAACTATGTCCCACACTGTATACTGACTGTCATGATCCCGTTTTTCTGTCACTGCCTGTTTCTGTGCTGATTAGTATTTTGCTCTCTCCCTGCAGGATGCACGGGTAGGGGAGGGGCCGCTCTCCACAGGAGTGAGGCTCACCTGGCGCACCTGGCTGCAATCCGGTCATCAGTGCGGCTATTTCAGCCAGGTTCCCTTGGCGCTCTGTGCCAGATGATTACCAGTTCTGCCTCAGCAGCCTGTGTGCATCTCACTCTGTGGAAGCTCTCTAGCCCTGATCCCGTGTTCCTCGTCTCTCTAGTGTCTTTTTCTTAAGTGAGTTTTTGTTTCCTGGACGCTCTTAGTTTCCTCTCAGTGTAGCCTTGTTCCCCTTGTGTTGATTTTTCGTTATCAGCTTTCTGTTGTACTTTTTACCTATACGGTGATTTTGTGTTTTGATCTTTCTACGTATTTTTTCCCTGTAAGGTGATTTTCTGTTGAACTTCGTCTTTTGTGAATAAACCCTTTGAAACACCTCTGCTACTGGGTTCCGGCTCTCCTTGCATCCCCCGTAACACTGATGTTATGATGAACATCAGTGTTACGGGGGACAATGACAACATTCTCAAAATGTGACTGCTGCTCTCAGCTATGACCACAATGCAACTAGTTTGATTTTTCTTTATCATTTTTTTCATTTCATATCATTTTTCATCCAATTTTTATGATGTTGCCAATTTTTAGGGGCAAGTAATAAGATTGGAAGAGCCTCTGTAAAGACTCACATTTTTCAGTCATGTTGAGATGGCTAAAAGGTACTAATAAAAAGTACTTCAAATGTCACTACCAACTTAGGTGAAAATACACCAGTCTACTGCATGATATAAAAACATTGTCGCCTGGACACACTCAGGTCTTCCACTGAAATCCTTCTTAACAAAAGAATGTGATCAAAATATTACACGGACTGCCCTTAAGCATTTGTGAGGTGACACTGCTGTTGGATCGTCATGGAAATAGTTCAAATAATCAATGTGTACTAAGGTTAAAACTGTGTCCTTGGAGGTTTTTCAAGTCCATCATGAGTCCTACAGTGACTCAACATTTTCTTCAGAATCTCAGCTCAGTTATTTCTGGATAAATCCATATCCAATAGTAGCATTTCAGTTATCTGCTTCGCTTTACTCTAGAGCTAGGTTTAATCCCTGCCTATGCAACTAGTCCTAAAATTGTTCCATGGAATTTTAAAGGAGTACGATTTTACCATGTGGCTGTGATGAGTTGTCATCTATGGAGGCACTGCAGCTCTGCTGGTGGAGCTCCTCATCACTGTTTGAGGCCATCAGCATGGATTCAGACAATAATGAGTGGCTGGAAATGTCCTGGGAGAAGTACTCCGATAGCTCTGTCTCTGAGCTCAGGGATCCCTGCTAGAGATTTGTGAAAATGGAAAGGAAGATGAAAAGTGAGAAATATTTAATTAGAAGTGTAAAAACGTTTGAGAAACATTTAATTTAATCCTAACTTTAATGACATTAATGCTTCGCATGAACATAGTCTTTTTCAGAAATTGAATGCTACAATAATTTTGGACCATAAAACTCAAAACTGGGATTTCACAGAACAGGCAAACAGCATCACAACGTATTAAAAACTTGTTAGTAAATAAACTACTTTAAACAAAAAGGAGAAAGTGAAATATAGTCATTGGTACCAGTACAGGCACCAACCGTGTTTTACTTCAACATTATTTAGACTGGAATATCCATCCATTTTTTTCAGTGATTTTGAAATAAAATAAGAATTTGTTTTGGGGTTTCCTTTTTCAGAAAAGATATGAACTGAACTTATGGTATGATTTATTGGAACAATGACTCAGTAAGTGCCTGCATTAGAGATTAATATTAATTGGACCAGTTAAGGTGAAAGAATGATAAAATTGACTACTTATAGATTGCATTATTTTAGTCTTATTAGACCACTCAAAGCACTTCACAAAGCAAGTCAGCATTCAGCCAAACACACATACATTCATACATGGTGGCTGATCAGAATCTGACAGCCACCACCATTAATAATGCACACACACTCACACACCAATGGCATAGCCAGCGCTAGCAAGTTGGGGTTCAGTATGTTGCCCAAGGATAACCTGATCTGCAGATTGTAGTCCTAGCAATGTCTCTGTGCAATCTAGGCAATAATAAATGAATGTTGAATGAATTCTTACTCTGCTGGCAGGCTCAAGGAATCTCTTCATGGTCCAGCTGAAAGCAGGGGAGGTATCTCCCTGTCTGTCCCTCATAGATGTGTAGGAGCTCTTGCAGGACACACCTACAGATTACAACCAGATGAGATCAGATACCTGGATCATAAAAAACACTTTACTTGGGCATTTGAGCCATTTTTATTATCATTATTATTATTATTTTGTTGAATTTCTTTTCACATTTGTTTGAACTGTGGTGCTTGTACTGTAACATGGGTAAAATGTCTGACTTGTAAAAATAATTGCAGTGCTGGAGTAAATAGAAGAAAGGGAAGGTGAAATGTAAATGTAGGTGAAGATATCTGACCTGGGGAGTGACCTCTGTTTTTGCTCATTTTGTCCCTGTGTGTGGACCGAGCTATAATGTGATCCATCTCCTGCTCTGACACCTGAGAAAAGACAATGATCATACAGTTTTATCAAAACTGGTAGACTACCCTGGTCACTACTAGAAATAATCACAACAGTAATGAAAATAAGAACATAAATTTACATGAATATAAACATTGGACATACATATATAGTATACAAAACTCCTCACATAACTACTTCTGTCTCTTTTCATTTGAAAAAGTGAGTGTAACCGAAAGAATGCCTTCAAGGAGAGAAAACATATTCACAGTTATTTGTACGACTCATTAGGTTGTGACAGAGTTTTTGGAGAGAGACCGGGGAGGCAGTGGGTTGCATCCAGGAGGAGGATATAAGAGCAAGCTTTTGATTCCACTTTCCAATGTGGACACAAGTCCACAAGTAAACAGGTACCTTTGGATATGGTCAGACAACATGTTGCACAAAACAGTTCATTTGAGGCGGACTAAAGGCTCAAGGCATGTGTTAGAATCTGAAACAAAGTAGAAGAATGCTCTATGGCTCGACCAAAATTGACTTTGGCTTTGCCCCATTTCATCATTAAAAGCCATTAAATGTCAACTACAGAGTGTGTAGAATGACAGACAACTGTCCCCGGGGGGAAAACATTGTTTGTCAGTAAAACAACAAGCCCAACAATTTCTCTGACATTCCTCAAGTACCTTGTGGGACACTTCCTAGTGTGTTTTTGAATAGAGACATTACTAGATATATGATGAATATCATAAAAGAGAACAGACAAATCAATGTAAATAGAGACAGACATCCTCTCTTACCTTAGGGTTAGGGTGTCTGCTTATAATGAGACTGACTGGCCCGGGCCCACATTCACTGAGGATGGCATAGGCCTCGCTGAGCGCAGCATGACGAAGACTAACTGAGTCCACCTCCAGGATCTGATCTCCTCGGCTACACAGAGCACAGTGTGGTCAAAAGATCTTTCTTTGTACATTTCCCAACATAAATGCACACATATTATAAGTTCATATGTCACCATGATATGACCATTCATGATTCATGAATACATGTTTAAATCATTGAGCTCTGCTCATTTGCATCAGTGCGACAATATTTTAACTTTACTTGCATCTGGTTTCGAAATCGAAAGATGACCGTGTAGTTTTTACCTGAGTCTGCCATCCATCTTTGCCACAGATCCCAGTGCCAGACTGTGGATGTAGATGCCAGGAGCAGAGTTCTCCAGGGTCAGACAGCAAACTCCAATTCCCAGACCAACACCAGGCTCTAAACGACGAAACATTCACTATCACTAAGGCAGTCGTCACAAAAAGGGAGGTAGCCATTGCTGCAAAAGTAGCACAGTACCTCACTCTGAAGTTTGACAGTTGACAAATATGTAATTCATGAGCAAAAAGCAGTAAAGGATATATTACATACCACATACATACAGGTTGTGGACATACTGTCACATGAATCACATGAATCTGATCTGGGTTTTTGTTTGCACCCCTTAGAAATGCTTGAAGCAATGTTCCAACATCTGGTGAAAAGCCTTTGAGAGGAGCCTGTTATAGCAGCAATTAATGCCCATGGTGTCACAATCACAACTTCAACTATGAGTCATGGCTGGAAGGTTTGGGTGTCCACATACTTTCTCCAGAGATGTGCACCTTTTTTCACAGCTGCATTGTCTTTATGTCGGTGATCAATTTTAGCTGTTTGCCAAATGTACTCTTTTTCTTGGTGTCAGGAATAGACACTAGCAGGTCATCTCCAAGCAGTTAAGCCACCATACAGCTAACCTTTATTCAGTGTGACCTCCATGATGATGCAGTCCTTTGGACCGGGGCCATGGCCTCTGCGGCCATCAACTTCTTCAAACCCTAAGGGGACAGGTGTTCCCCCACTAGTATTGGAATTAGGTGAGCTGGAGCGGCTGAGGAGGGTGGGGGTTGGACAGGGTGTCAGGCTGGGACTGCGCAGACGAGTCCGAATCGTCAGTGTCACTACACCTTTTTTCAGCTGCTGTTGGAAGAACATAAATAAAGGAGGTTTAATAGTTTTACCTATTACCTTCTAACCGAGATTCAGACAAATTCAAAAGACTTTTCCTAAAACAATTAAAAAAGTCATTGGTCTCTTCACCAAAAAAGTTTCAAAGTCAGTTTACTTGCCAGCACTGTGAGCATAAAGACACACTGATAAGACATTTTTTAGCTTGAAGGAAAAAAATGTGACAGTTTGACATGCCATATTCTTCAGGTGGATTTCTCCAGTGTTTCATGTGTGATTTAACCGTTTTTAGCAATACTTTTAGACAGAAGCCAATGTGGACGTGTAGTTCACCTTGAAGGTCTGGATGGCCTGTTGGTGTGTGAGTCCCTGAAGAGATTCTCCATTCACTTCCAGAATCTCATCTCCTACACAGGGAAGCATACGATTAGAATGAGATGGGTGCTAATCACAAGTGTAAATGAAGATCATCTGTTACTTTCTGACATACTCTGTCAATTCAGTAAAGCAGAAGGAAAAGTAATAGTTACCCTCTTTCAAACGTCCGTCAGCTGCTGCAGCTCCGTGAGGGAAGATGGTTTTGACAAAAATTCCCATTTGACCACGTGCTGAGTCTTGCCCACCAACAATACTGAATCCTAAGCCCTAAAAAAGTTAAATCTCAATGAATGTCAGACAGGATGAGTTGCACCGTGGCAGCCCACTGCTCCTAGTATGTAGGGTTAAAGGTTAACTATAAATGGGTGAAATGCAGAGAAGAAATTTGCCCAAGGGGATCAATAAAGTATAGATGATTATTATTTCTTAAAGACACAGTAGTCAGTGGTTATTCTAAAGCAATTGATTTTGTTTGATGGTGGTGAAACATGAACATGATGACAAAAAACAGAGATCCTTCCTTTAAACTCATGCTGCTTTCAAATGCCTCCTGACTCTGTGAAGTCACAGAAACAAAACCACGTTATTACTTTCATTGTCATTGTAATCTTCATCCAATCTTTACAGAATTAAACACATCAACCTCTACATTCCCGTTGTCTGTAAATCCTTTGATTCTCTGGCTGATAGAAGAGAAAAATACCATCAACTCAACACACTACATTTATACTGTATATGATCATTTAAAACAGTGAAGGTAAATGTGGGAAAACCACAGGGTATAAATACAACAGCGATGAGAGAGAAATATAATAGGAATATTCCAATATATTTTAGAGACAAGTTACACAGTGTTAACATACAAGCTGTTAACATACATAACATACATTTGAATTTAACATGCATTTTTTTTAGAAATGTGTTTCTCAGTCCTGCAATGCTTCATACCTATTTCAGTGTTGATACTGTTTATGGCATGTGTTTATGGTCCAAGAGGTTATTTTGTAGAGCACACTGAGCTGAACATATCCAGTTTAAAGTCAATCAGATGTAAAATGTAAAGTGAGTGGCCTGTCCAAAATTGCATTTTTGGGCCTTCATTACAGTGCCACCATCTGGCTGATTGGACTCATATTTCTGAGGAAGCACTTGCACATCATTTCCAGTTATTGGGCTTTCATGTTTATAGCTCACTCCAGCTCACTGCAATTTGAGCTGCTGCAGCCCCTTCGGAGCTTGAAAACTAATAAAAACAATACAACAACCAGCACCACTGTAGAAGGGTTCTGACAATTCAGGGTCCGAACCCTATTGAGTTCCTTATTTACTGTGTAAATTACCACTGGTTTGGCACATATTACAATGAAAATAAAGGCCACAAAATGCTACAGGGTTGTTAAATTAAAAAAAAAAACATCCCCCACAGGACTCTCACAATCTTAAGTATATGTATGTATGTAAGTATGTTGTAATGTTAATTTGAAAAAAGTATAGTACTGAGTGTCCTGATAGCTGAATTGTTAGGGGGCATATCACATAATCAAAACATGAGCAGTTCTCTCTCACTCTCAGTTTTTCCCTGTCTACATCAATATCTAAAAAAGGCACAAAGAAATAATTGAAATGCATATTACCTCCAGTTTTAAAGAAGTGTGCATATTTAAAGGAATGACAATATGAACCTTGTTTTGAAACCCCTTCACCAATATACAATAAAAAAGAAAACACATAATCAAAGTTTGCAAGTCATATCAGGATACATCAAAACCAGACCTTGGCTATACAAACATATACAGATGCATCTATTATTGAGCTGACATACATATGTTCAGAGTGCATTTTCTCAGCTCTATTCATGCATACATGTCAAAGGAGAGCACTCACCTTGCCCTGGCCTTTCATCAGCACTATACTGGAGATAATGGATGGCTGGGCCAGTCGCCATGGAGACTCCACTTGAATGGTGCTCAGGGAGCGGGCTGATTTCTTAATGATCTGATATTCCTAAAGAAGACATTAATATAAAGGCAAAAAACAAATTAATCATTTTAAAACAACATGGTTATTAATAAATACGATTTTTTCTCTTCACTAGTTTTTTCTAATGGCATATTTGTGTGATATTTAAGGCTAATGTGTGTGTGTGTGTGTGTGTGTGTGTGTGTGTGTTGCTGTCTCCTCCTCTGTACGGCCGTCTCATTAATGATTTTTGATGCATTAAGGTCTGTGTATCTTGATGACTTAACCCTCTGCAGGGTTTATGGGGACACCCACGCAGCCAGGAAGTGGCTGTGATGTTGAGTGTTGTTCTCTTCTATTTTATTCCCTTTGCTTAATTGACCTCTCATTAAGACAGCAATTAGTGCAGCTCTCCTCGACATTGTTGTCATGACATTTAGGGCAGAGTGAGTGGCCAGGCTTTGATCTGCGTGTATGGGTGTGACAGGAGAAATCAAAATATCACACAAATCTATGTTGATTCATGTGGCCTAGTTTTAGAACCCCATATTATTCATGATGGCTATGTATGTGTGTGTGAGTAAATGTGCCATGTGTTGTAACGTAAGGGAGAAACAAACAGGAATTCTCAGAAGACTTTTGTTCCTGAGTTTAGTTCATGTGCCTGCGTAGTTCCTGGAACTATTTACAATTCTACAACTATTTATTCAACAGAGGCATAACACAACAAGTTTGAAGACCAACTCATCTTTCTTCCATAATATTTCAATATATAATATAAATAACTACAAAGTACAATGTATGTTCTTTATGGACACCTATATCTCGCCTGCAGGAAGAGGTAAGGTCACTCACCTGTCTCACTCCAGCAGTGTCCAGTTGTTGAGGTAAGGAGTGTTTTCGTTGGCCAGGTGGGGGCTTCTCCACCACTTCACAGCTGCTCACACCATTCTCCACAAACAGCTCATCATCTTCACCCACTGATTCCAGTCGACTGCTCCCACCTGAGCCAGGAAAAACGAATGAATTCATTCCTTTGAACAGAAGTCGTGATTTCAGTTTTTCACTACGTTTTTTTTTTTTTTTTAATAATTTCAAACAACACATACTACATGCCAGAGGTGGGGGACTTGAGTAACAAATTTGAGGACTTGAGACTTGCTTCAATAACACTGGGACTGATTCAGGACCATGTAACCAGTTAAACTATGTGGGCACATTACTAGCAAACACCACTGCGTGCTCATGGCTAAATAGTTACAGGTGTATGTATGATTCTTCCTAAGGCATGCCACTGGACTTCTTTCTCTGCTGTTTTAACCTCTTTAACACACCATTAATTTCAATTTTGTACCAGTGCTGTTACAACTTTGCAACAAACCTATCCACTTTATGTTATCTTACATTATCCACTTAACTTTAGCCTATGTTAATAATGCATCATGGTAACTGTCATATTAGAAATATTCCGAAATGGTTTCCACATCGAATATAAAAATTATAAGACCTATAAGTAAGATTTATAAGCTGTAAGGAGGCTGCAGCAGTTATCATTAATGTTGAAAATAAAAGTCAACTTTTCATGATGATTTAAACTTGGAAACTGGGGCAGCTCATCAAAGAGACTTGCTTCTGACTTGCACATGTTACTTACACCCACCTCTGCTACATGCATGTCAGATAACATCAGTCCAGTGGTTCTTAAAACATGTGCAGGGCAGCTTGCAGCAGGCTTCTAGGACAACTTGCATTGTTCCAGTACTAAACAAAGGATGTCCCAGCACTCTCAACAGCTATAATAATAATAATAATAATAATAATAATAATAATAATAATAATAATAATAACAATAATAATAATAATAATAATAATAATACATTTTATTTGTAAGTGCCTTTCAGGTCACTCAAGGACACTGTACAGAGTTAAAAAACGAACAGATAAAATACAGTCACAATACAATCAACAGATAAAAAACATAGTAAAAAGTGTGAGGGACCGTGTGACAGGGTCAAGGGGAGTAGGCAAGCCGGAACAGATGGGTTTTGAGTTTGGATTTGAAGATGGAGAGACTAGTAGAGTTACGGAGGTCAGGTGGCAGTGAGTTCCAGAGCTGAGGAGCAGAGTGGCTGAAGGCTCTGCTCCCCATGGTGCTGAGGCGGGCAGTAGGAACAGACAGGTGGATGGAGGAGGAGGATCGGAGAGAGCGGGATGGAGTTACAATATGCAGGAGGTCGGAGAGGTATGGAGGGGCAAGATCGTGGATGACCTTGAAGGTGTGGAGAAGTATAGACCTGACCTGAAGACCTAAAGACCTTAAGCCTCATTACAACTAAGCAGTCCACGTCAGCCCAGTTCAGTTCATTATAGATTGGAACAGTTATTTTTGCATTTCCACTGTGGAGGGTACCCACAGAACCACTCCATTCCAAACTGTTTTTTTGATCACCCCTCTACTGATGCTGCACACAAGCTTTGCCAATACTCAAAGGTGGAGTTAGACTAAGCTAAAGTTAAATCACTTCCGATCACAGATTGGTCAGAGAAAATCGAAGTAATCACAGTCATCTCATCATCAGGGCTCTCATAGGATTTCCCAAACTCCTGTTTTTTCAGCAGCCTTTTGTCTTGGTCCTTGTAGCCTTTCTCAAACAAAGTTTGAATCCTAAGCTAAATACTGAGAAGAAAGAACAGAAAACAGTAAATGTCCTCTATTGTTTGTGTGTAGCAAGTGTGTAGTTAAGCAAGTGAGAGAGAGCAAGTGGCAAAACAGTGACGGTGGAAGCGAGCAGAGCAGGGGAAACGACTTGCAGTAAGTTGTCAGTCTTGCAGTAAACGTTGTGTTGTAAAAGTGTAAGGTATCAAAATTTAAAACAGATCTATGGTTTTGGTCAGTGTAGATCCAGGTTAGACACAGGTTTCAAGGATACTATACCAAAGGTGCTTGGTGGAAATGCAGCCTGTGAGAGTCTGGTCTTGCACCACATGATGACCCTGCTAATTGCTTTCTGGGAACTGCTGCAATTTGCTTATCAATCAAACATTGGAACAGAGGATGTCATCATCAGGATGCCTGACCTACAAGGTCCTCTGACACCTGCAAAGGCAGGGGAGTACTGTGAGGGTCATGTTTGACTTTGCCAGTGCTTTCTATACCATCCAGCACTGACTTCCACAGGTGTCATAATGCCATCATCCTGGGACTAAGATTTTTCTGCAACAGCCTAATGAAGACTTTCTACCAGTCTGTAGCAGCCAATGCACTGTTCTTTGCTGGGGTGGTGGCATCAAGGCTGGAGAGACCAGCAAACTCAACACACTGGTAAGGAAGACCAGCTCTGTGGTCAGACTGGGACTGGAAAGTCTGCAGTCAGACAGAGAGAAGGATGATGGACGAGATCTAAACCATCCTGGATAACCACTCTCTATGATGAGCAGATGGGAAGCTCATTCAGATGCTGGATCATCCGACTCAGGTGCAAAACATAATGCTTCGTGACACTCGTCATACCTTGTTTGTTCTAAAAAACATTTTGGTGTTTGTGAACGACCTGTGCGTGTGAGGTACCAACCCTGGGATCGGCTGCCGAGCTTGATGGGCGTCGGGCTGCAGCAGGACCCTTTGGGTGCCTCTCCCTGAATTTGTTCTTCTAGTTTCTCCAGGTTAGTCAACTGTAAGGACAAAAACACACTCACATTTTCAGTTCATCTCTTTTGGACCATGAGGTGTCTAATATTTGGCACTTCCACAATATTTATTTAATTCATTTTCATTAATAGATTTCATGAACAGTCCTTTTATTTATTTTTACTTAAATTACTACAGAACTTATTTCAGATTATGCTCCACTTTGAGCAAGACATGTCTTTATATGTGCATACTAAATATACTGTGCAGACCTTGGTGTGTGAGCCCTGCACTATTACTAGATGAACAGATGTTCCTGTCTGCTGTACTGAAAGGAGTCCATCAAGGTGACCCAGCCATGTGATCAGGATGCATCCTAACACCTCCATCTGGAGCTAATCTGGATGTATTCAAATGGGAATAGAGACCAGGGGCAGACCTGGAACAGAGTCGAGGAATTATACATCCAGGAGTACAAAATAGTGCCTGGTCCACTGACAAAAGCAACCTCTGCCCAGAAGACAGGGTGCTACTTTAGACAGGAGCAAACAAATCCGAGTAGGACACACTCCTCACATACATACACAAGCAGATAACTGAACATATTGAACATTTTATTTGTGCGTACCAGGCAGGGATTGTGCAGACTGGTGCTGCAGTTGGAGGTCTGGGGTGAGCGAGGGGGAGCAGTCTGCGATAGGGAGGACAGGGAATTGCAGGTGCTGACTAGGTCTGGTAGACTGGTGGATGGGAAGCGCTCAAAACCCACGTCTGACTCCTCCTACAAAAACAGGAAGAACATTATCGCAGTGACTGTGTGTATGTGTATGTATGTGTGTGTGGGTGTGTGTGTGTGTGTGTGTGTGTGTGTGTGTGTGCGCGTGTGTGTGTGTGTGTGTGTGCATTTAGTATGTTCCATATGTAGCTTTGACAGACTGAAGAACTGCAACACTGTGTACAATTAGTACAATGAGTGATGAGGTGCAAAGCATTTGTGTTTGTCTTCAGTCAACCAATTATAGTCTTAGCTGCGGTCCAAGGTGCTGACTATGGAGCTGTTCTGTGTGTTTCCCGCCATTTGTACTGATATCCCACAGGCAGGATGTGTGCGTGCACTTACCCTGCTGGCCACCACCAGCTGGACGAGACCCGTAGTGGAGCGGAGGATAGCAACAGCCTCTTGATGGGTGAGACCCACGAGAGACTGACCATTAATCATCAGCAACTCATCACCAGCATGAAGACGACCGTCCCTGAAACACAAGTTATTCACAGACATTTACACATACTGTGCACACAGACACAGACACACACACATACACACACACACAGACAAACTAGCTTAACTGAACTATTCTAGCCTGCAGTTCAATCTGGACTAGCATTGAAAAAAACACAAGACAATAATGGGATACATCTTCCAAATATGTTTGATTTGAATATGTGCAGTAGAGTAAGTACCAAATATTGTAGAAACACCAAAAACTGACTGAAGCCTGACTTCACACCAAATGTAATTATAATCTGCAAATCAAAAGACAAACAGACAAAATAACAATAACTAAGACTATAATTGAATAGTAAATTTCCCCACTGTGGGACAAATAATGGTTTATTTTATCTTATCTTATCCTCTAAACTTCTTGTCACAACATAAACAATCAGGACCATGAAATTAATAACACAGAAACTGTGAGCCCCTTTTCCGGTATTTGTGTTAGGCACAATATAGTTCAAGAAGAGTCAATATACTGTATGGCGAATACATGTGAATGGCTGGTTTTGTCATATAGACATATGTAGAAAAGTATAGTAGAAAATATGTAGTTCTGTAAATACATTCTGTGGTTGCAATGTCCCACGACTGTAGGTGTGAGGCTACAAAGCAGGAATTTTCTCAGCAGTTTCTTAAAACCTCTGTTTTGGCTCAGCAAATTCTTCCTTTCTTAAATAGAGGTTTAAAAATATGGAGAGAAACTTGGAGAGAAAAGCGCAACATTATAGCAAATATAGCAAAACACTGTACTGAAGCAATGTCCTCTTATACTATAAACCTGTTATTGCATTTTCAGAGTTCAGATAGAGATAATGGAATATGAGCTTTCTATAACTTTTTTCAGGACTAACGGTACCTGTGAATGGTGCCCCCTTCCTCTACATGAGCTATAACGATGCCGTGAGGAGAGCGCTTGGAGCCACGACCCCCTGTTATCTGTATGCCCAGGCCCTCCTGACCCTTCACCATATGCATTTTCCAGATGTGGCTGCCCTCTCTGGGCTATGAAAGAGCACAAAAAACACAATATATAACACAGGGTTGAGATACAATAATACATACTACAATTGATCAAAAAGCTGAAAAATAGTCGAACTAGGAATTGAGGCTTATGTGAAAAGAAGAGTCTGGTCCTTAGATGACATTTTTTCTACATTATTATGTTATTCAAGAGCACACAATAAAAAAAAATGTAAAAATACATTTGTATAAGGCATTATGGTGCCTTACAAGAAAAGTCATAAGGCCTTAAATACAGACAAGGAGCTGTTCTAAAGGTATTATATATTACATAAATGTATTTTGACCAAATCTGAATATGGGATAAACATGCTCTCATCAATAAACTAATGTGACTAGTCAGATGTGACTAGTCTAAAGACTTAGTTTAGTTAGGCTTAGTTTCATGCATGCATACGTCTGTTTCACACACAATACACATAACCACCACCTGAAGCATATTTTGATGCTTCAAGTTTTTTGTCTTCCATTTTACATATGCAACTACAATGACCATGTGTTGGGCTCTGAGTGCTATCAAAATAAGGGTGACCTACAGTCAATACTCTGCCTGAACACATTCTGCGTAGACATTGCTGGAGGACTGAAACTGCACCTGCTGCTCCACTACTGTGTGGCTTTCATTACGCAGCCTCTGTAGACACTGAGTAAAATCCAAAGTTTATGATGGACACCTGACCTTATGTGGTGTTGACATAGAAGAAACTGCCAACTGCTCCAAAAAGACTCCAGCAATCAAACAGTTGCTGTAAAGCTACGTCTTAATTCACAAATTGCACGGCCACAGCTCACAGCGACATTAGCCATTTTAATGACTTGTGGACAGAAACATCCTGTCTACAGACATTATTCATTTACAGTCTCTCTGAGATGCTGGGACAGTACACTGTCTGGCTCTCTTAATTCTTTTTGGAATCATTCAGGTGTTTCCTTACCACATAGTGCTATAACAACTATATGTCCATAAAACACATTGGTGACTTTTTTCACCTCATGTGTTCTGACACTACCCATCACTTAGAAGATACTGAAAACAAATTAAAACTTTTTTGGAAAAGGCATTTAAAGTGGCAATTCCCCTCAACTTTGAGACAATGGGTATGACACCTGTTAAGGACCTTCTAAATAAATATAAGTTTAA
This sequence comes from Centropyge bicolor, assembly GCA_037975185.1. NCBI lineage: Eukaryota > Metazoa > Chordata > Actinopteri > Pomacanthidae > Centropyge > Centropyge bicolor. The sequence continues at coordinate 2,450,414 of JBBMOC010000013.1, read as the reverse complement.
TATTCTGTTGATAGTGAGTAAGAAAGCTCTTATGAGAAAATGGTTGGTAACAGAAGCACCCAAGGTTGAGGACTGGATTAATGTTGTTCATGTTATTTATGTGATGGAGAAACTGACATTTACTCTAAGACTTGAACAAGAGAAATTCAAGAGCTGTTGGACACCTTGGACTGAATGTACATCCTCATTTAGGACGGATTTTACTTGGCCTAAGAAGATGAGATCAACACATCACTTCCCTCAAGTTTATATTGATCCACTCAAGTGTTCATAGATTATTTGTTATGCTACGGTTCTTTTCTTCTGTAACACATGTACACAGCTAGAACATTTTCTAAACTATTATCATTAGTTTATTAATAATTTTCTTCTTAATCAGTCATAATTATTTACAAATGTTCTTTTCATGTTCTACCTCAGCCTTTGAAAACAGATAGCAAAGGGCCGCTGGTTAACATGCCTGTTCTAATTGATTTCTCTCCCCTCTCCTGCCTTCTCTAATTCTAAGAATACCTAAGCTGGTTTTACTTTATGTATTGCCTTAACTCTCTGACACACCAGAATGGGATCGGGAGTGGAATGGAAAATGTATGTTCATAGAGGTACAAGAAACAATCTGGTTTACAGTGGGTTTGTTTTTACTTCTTCCTCTTCCTCCCCACTTCTCTTTGTTCATTTGTTAGATTGTTTGCTTCTTCCTGTCAAATATTATTAACTGTATCAAAAGGTGAACTTCTCTCTCCCCTTCTATTTCTCCTTTTCTTTTCTTAACATTTTGATTTATTTTAACCTTTGAAAAAATAAATAAATAACTAAACAAAACAGAATTATGTAAACAATCTGTGAGGAACATCATTTTAACTATGTTGCCAATAAAAATTAGAATAAAGAATATAATTCCTTGTCTTCAGAATAAAGGTGTGTGAGTGAGAGCCCCCAGTGCAATTGTGTATTAAATTGGAGTCTTGTATGTGAGCAGTGTGTCTTACCTGGCTTGAAGTTTCGCTGCTGAAAGAATCAATTTTGCATTCGAACAGCTGGCTGCGACCCATTACAGGCAGGGTGGCAGTGCCTCCGCTGTGCAGATGCTGCGAAACAGTTCCCAGCTGAGGAAATGTGTCTGGGCTGTCCTCTCGTGGTGCTGAGAGGATACAGCCCGAGTCATCACGTTGAGGACTAACTCCTGCATCAGTGGGAACAGAAGAATTGTAACCATTGTAACAACTCTGGAGTTCTGAGTCAGTGCTGTCCCTGTTGTCTCGGTTAAAGGACGATCGTGATATGACACCAAACTTGCGTGTGCGTTTACAGTTTGCTGAAGTGTCTGAAGGCTCAGAGGCAGTGCTGCCCAGCTGCTGGTCTTCACAGCTGTGACTGCTCACAGGGCTACTGACACTGTCAGTGACATCACAGGGAGGGGGAGGAGCCTTTCGCTTGACTCGCCGCAGCATGATCAGGTAGATACAGCCTCCACTCCAGCACTGGTCAGCCAAGTAACTATGAAAAAGTATTGATGGGATAATGCTGTCAATTATATACAGTTTCAAATATCATAAACTGCAGTCCTTCAATTCATCAGCCAACTTTTCTGTAATCTTGATAATTTATAAAATAATATTACAGTATTGTAATACTGTATATGTTTTTAATTAAATAATATTTAGTTTAAAAAACAAATGTATAAAACCATTATTGGTTCAAATGTGTATTGTGCAACATTAGTGTTATTGTTCCTGTGGTTATGTAGCTGTGTCTATAGAGTTGGAGCAACATCCCTGGATCTCAGCTATGGAGTTAGTGAGTGAAGTGTCATAACAGCAAACAGAAATTCCTTGCATAAAGTCTGCAAAAGACCCAACTATAAAATGATCAAAAATGCAAAAAACACAACATATAAAAATAGTAAATAGTGATACTAAGGATGGAGGTTAAGGTAACTATCTTGCAGACTTGACAACATGTAAACTGACATGCAGTTCTTAAAACGTTTATATGTCACATTTCATGCAAATGCAAGTAGAGAGTTGATCACTCTTCTTTTTGTCTGTGATTAGAACATGAAAAAAGTGAGCAGGTCATGTTAATAGTGACACCATGATGACAGATGCTGTTTTGTGAGCAACCAAGGACATGTACATTCAGAAGTAGTAGTTTACAACGGCAAACAGTTTATATGAAGGTTAAAACTCTTTGCCATTGAAGCCATGTACCTGTTGGCCACAGCAACTAAAAAAATTAAAAACCAACCTATGTCCTTTTAGATTAGAGCTGTAACATAACCATGCACAGTAAACAAACAAGGGAGAGGGAGAAAATCGATGCATGTAAGTCCCTCCACTCAAAGGTTAAAAATATATATACAGCATGACTAAAATCTCCCTGCCTGTGAATGTAAATTACACACACTCGTCCTCCTTCTCCTTTGTCCCCTTGATTTGCAGGAGGCCAAGTTTTGAGTTCAAACTGTTGCAATCTGGGCTAGTTGATACACCAGATGCTCTGAAATCCAAAGAGAAACATACCTCCACAATTCACTCTCCAACAACAGAAGCTGCTTCTGTGTGCTAAAAATAGGGGCTCAGTAATTTGTAGGTTACAAAGTGGCTAAATTAATGCTGGAGGATGGCATTAATGCTTATTGGATGAAGTGCTTAATGGATAAAGTGATAGCACCCCCACTTCAAATCATCTTCCAACACATATGGGTAGCAGTCTCTTTAAAACCTGGTTGGATTCAGCCATTGCTATATTAAAGAGGTAATGTCATAAGTACAGCGCTTTGTCATGTATTCAGCTGAGTGGACTTTTCAAAGCCATCCTGTTTGTCTTTAACCATTTACTTGCATTTTGCTTACAGTACATAATGTAGTTCATCATTGTAATTATTTCCCCTTCACATGACTAGTTCATGGCTTCTGTTGTCATTAAAGTAGTCTTACCTGGCTCCACTGACATCTACTCCGACCATCAGCTGCCCGTTCACTGACAGCACTTCGTCTCTCAGTTTGATTCCCCCACAGCGGGCTGCTGGGCTCCTCTTCCTCACCTCCGTCACCCAGATGCATCCCACGTCCATGATAGGGCCCTGGTCCCTCCTCCTCCTCGGGCCGCCTTTCTTTCGTCTGTCAGGGTCCCCGAATATAGGGATGTTCCCGAAGCTGAGGCCAAATTCAGGCGTATCCTCCTTATCTTTACTGAGGGAAATGGCATGAACCTCAACGTCTAACCCCTCCCTGCAGGAGGACGGGCTGACTAATGGAGCTGTGTCACCCTCCATGAAGTTCAACTTAATGTACTCCACCAACTTCTGAATGGCAGCCAGACACAGGGATATGTCCTCCACATTAGCACTGTTGACACTGCTGCTACTGCACACACTGTCCCCTTCCCCATTCTGGTAGGAGTCAACATGCTGTAGGAGGAAGATGAAGCATGACCACTCATTAAATGAAGGCAGATGATCATCATATCTTCACTTGACAGCATTTATATTTGAGACTTATGCAGGGTGTGTACATATAACACATTTCAGTGGCATGTCAACAGTTACTTGTGTTCAACAGGTGTAACTGTGTATTTTTTCAATATCGCAAAGTTGATAATTCCCCGGTCAACTAGCAGTGCCAGTAACAAAATAAAATCTGACAAAACAAGCTGTCAACAACCACACATATTACACACAGTGAGTGGAATAAAACCTTATACTTGTAAGAGATTAAGTTTGATTAATTAATTGATTAAGATTAAGTCATTAAGTTTAATGATGATAACTCTGAGAACATTTTGTTCTGTTGGTGCTAATCTTGGTAAATATCATTTTACGTGCTGTTCGGAATCTATGGGTAATATTTGATGCTAAATGCTGTTTTGCTGATCAAGTCAAAAATGTTGTGAAGTCATGTATCTTCTAACTCTTCTATGTGTTACATTCATAGAAAAAAAGCTAGGACACTTTGAAAAACGTAAATAGAAATGTAAATAGAAATGATTTTTATTTACTGTTTACTGACAGTTTTACAAAGTGTAATGTGAATATATTATGTACCTTCATGCGTTTCATGCAAGTGGTGAACCTCGCCACATCCTCACTTGTGAATGACTGAGCCTTTCCAGGACGAACCTTTCATACTCAGTCATGATACTATCACATGTTCCAAACAAGACTTTCCCAGTCTTTGGTTGCTCCTGTCCCAACTAGACTGAAACATTTTGCTGCCATCAAATTCAGAATAAGCAGATATTTACAAAAATCAATGAAGTTGATAATGAAAAAAATATTGTCTTTGTACTGTTTTCAATTGAGTATATGTCTAAAAGGATTAGCATTTAACTATATTCTGTTTTATTTTTGTGTCAGCATCCACACTTTTTTTTGAAAATTTAGGGTTAAAAAACAGGCTGTACAACAGTATAATTTGTCCAGCCTTTATGCTGTGCTGATATTAAAGACAATGAAGCTTCCTGTTTACCCTTCTGAAGGGCAGGGGCAGGTTTAGTGTAGGGAAGTGTACAGTGTATCCTGAGTGTATACTTTAGCTCTCTTATTCCATGTTATCTTTATTTTTGTGTTTTTCATAAGGGTCCATCCATGGATGAGTGGGGCACACAAGTGAGTCAAAGTAGCAGGGAAATGTTAGCAACTCTGGCCCTGCAAGTGGTTTCAGGGGGATTAAGAGAAAAAGAGAATACCTTCTGTTTTTACAAAGGAATGCTTTACTTCCCCTCTTGCTTTTTCTTCGGGAGTGCTCACTGTGATAACTCTGTTTCACTGTTGAATGCTGTGCAGAATCAAGTATTACCTCAAGACACAAGCTGTATGTTGTCAGAAACTTTTTTTTTTTTTTTTTTTTTTGTTTGTTGTCAGAAACTTATGTTCAGTGTTAAAAGGAGAAGATGGAGAGACTGTAGAATACATCATTTAGAAAAAATACAATGACTGGTTGAAATATGGTTTAAGTTTAATGTTTAGGTAATTTGATCCTTGGGGCATGGCCAGCTGAAGCACCAGGGCTGTTCCAGGGCTGGCACAAATACACAATCATAAGTCAAATTAACCTGCACAGGAAACTTTTAGAGGGGTTACTATATTTTTGTCCATTAAAAAACTTATGTAAAGCTATACATGAGTCACTAATACACTGCTGTTTGATATTGAAGTAGAACCATGAGGGTTTGGAAGGGACGGAGTACCTTGTAGTCAGAACTGTCCCGATTCAGGCTGTGGTCCTGCTGTGATCTTGTGGTCAGAGCCCCATGCCAGTTCTCCAGTAGTAGAAGGATGCTGAGGGCGTTGTCCTTGGTGATGGGCATCCTGGCATCCTGGGCCTACTGGGGGTCCCTCACCAACAGCCAATCTGATACTTCAACAGTCCAACAGTGAGACAGCCCCAAATCCATCTCTGAAAAGGGGGGGGGGGGGTTCAGAGAAAATACTCAGTCTGAGTCAGAGATTTCTAGATGAACTGAGGTGTAGAATATTTGAGGAGTCAAATGATATCTCTGTTGTGGTGTCTGCAGCATCAGACAACAATGAACGAAGGACTGTAGTAGTAGATAAAAAGATAATTTAAAAAAAAGATTTATGAAAATGTTTTTGTTTGTTGTTATTGTTACCTCGCTCATCCTCCAGAGTTAAGCTTTAAACTTTAAGCTTAAACTCCAGAGCTTTAAGTCATATATAAGTCATATATAATTTGGGAAGGTTGTCCTTTGACCCCTTCACTTTTCATTTTGGCAACTGAGCCTGCTTTAGCCAACAGGTATGAGGAGTAATTAAACAAGGGACTTTGGGGGAGTTCAAATAGGTTGGGATTAAAATTTAAATAAAATCAAGACCACTACCTGAAAATGCTCAAGACAGCACTATACACGTTTGCACAGCCATTTCAAAACTACAGTAAAGTTACACATTACTGTACTTAGTGAGGTCACTGAGAACAACACACTGAATACGTGTGTTTCACATTTTTACTGTATGAGCTCTTTGCAATTCCAATTTGTTCAAAGCATTGTGCAAAAGAAAAATACACATGCATTTACAACAAACATGAGAGTTGCCTTTGGGTAGAGCTGTGCACAACTGTAAACAATACTGCAGTACATATTGGAACTGAACATACAACATACACAGTACTGCAAATCATTCAAGCACATGCTGCAAACCACTGTCTGACCAGATCTGAGCGGTGAAAACACACATTACCCCAAACAACAACATACTTGTTCAGATGGTCTCCCGTTAGACCCCTCTCATTCTCAGGGATTATGTCCCTGTAAAGAGTGTCTAAAACAGTCAGCAGATGTTGTGTGTTGTATGGACCAAGATGGGGGATATGAGTGAGGACCCCATTTTCTGAGATGGCTGCACACAGTGTAACATTCCCTCCTCGTTGGCCTGGGACATCTGTGGTTGCTCTCTGTCCAATGCAGTCCCTTCCACACTGTCTACCTTTTGCCAGATTGAAAGCCGCCTCAGGAATAAAATGATAAAGAAATGTGTCAAATTTGCTTGACAGATTTTGACAACTAGTTCAACATTTTTGTATGTAATGACTCAAGCAATGAAATGAGAACTATTAGTTTTATAGGGAATGACTATTCAGCATTATAGTAAGTATAAGTTCAATAAGTAAGTATAGTTCATTTTGACTGACATGACATAAGCAAATGATAATCTTATAAAACAGCAGAAAATCGTATGAAAGCAACTGATGCATGTCCAAAGGATTTGCAATTTGTTGGAAAGAATGAGAAACTGCCACTATGATGTGCATAAATGACTAAATGTTGTGGAGGTTGAACTAACAGTTAAGAGAACTTTAATTCTGATCAGAGAAATGCACCAAAGCAACTGAGAAAAACTGTAAGCCATCCTGAGGACTAACCTACCCAGGTGTCTTCATCCTTAATCCATGTCTTAATTTGGTGGATATGCCTGTAACTGACCATAAAGTTGTTGTTTTTCCACTACAGCTCTCTACTCCTCGCCCCGTCAGTCAAATCTCGAACTTCAATCAGTTTACAGTTTTTCTCAATGTGACACAAGGGTGTCAGGACTTTTCAGATTATTGACACTGACACTTTGATTGACATGAATACTTGCTTTTGAGGAATGTACTATCCATTTTGAGCAAGTGAGGCACTTTTGAAGGTTATCAACTAGGTTTTGCAGTTTGTACTAATTGCTTTGAGAAATGCACTAACTGCTGTGCAAATGTTAATAGTGATGTGAGAAAAGCACCAAAGTGACTGAGAAAAACTGTAACATCATGTGGTAGTACCACCTTCAGGCAACCCTCCAGCCTGGGTCAGTGTGGAGGTCAAATCCTGTGAATGAACTTCTCTCCTTGCTTTTTTGGGAACTACACTTCCACAATGTTCAGTCAGGGGAAGTTTCATTTTTAGACTTTTTCATTGTTAATGTTTACTACTTTTAACAATTTCCTTGCACCATCAACACAGGATACAATGTGTCCCCACTGGTTTCAGAATGAGTTATTGTTAACTTTGCATTCTTCGAACAGTTGGCTAACCATTTTGGCCTTGGTCTTCACTCAGTATTTTGCACTCTGTATGATACTATATCAAGATTTGAGCCATCCTCCCTGAGTGTAAATCTAACCGCAAATCTAAGTGTGACTTTTAGATTAGTAACAAGGGAAGTTGTACATTTGTTCCTTGATATCTTTTCAATTTAAACAAAGTAAATGTCTATTAAAATACATTTTAAAAGTAACAGCTTTACAAAGCTGAGCTTAACTAAACTTAAATAATGTTTTTAGAGAAACACCCACTTACTTCTGTCAGACATTCCCATGGGAGACAGATATACACAACTGTATGTCATTATAAAAAATGATTAGAATATATTCTATCTCCAGACACATTCAAGACAACTGTACAGAATCTGACTTCCAAGGAATTCCTACTAGCCACAGAACCCTTTGTGACAGATTGAGACACACTGAATACAGTTCACACAGATGCGATAGATAAGTTAAAGCTCTCCCTAAGGACGGTCCATTCCTACCAAACCTAACCTGATGTATTCATCTACACCCAACCCAACCCAGTCTGGCCAAAGTTCAATTACACTACAACATTACAACATGATTTTATGGAGATTGTGCGGGTTACATTATATAGCAATGCTCCCAGAAAAAAAAGTAAAAAATCCTAGAGGTATCTATTTTGTTCCCAGATTGTCACCAATTATTTTTGCATGTAAAACAGTGCCATTTAACAGAATTAAAGTGAACTGTTTACTGTACTTGAACTTACACCTGCATGCTTAACAACAGACAGAGCTGAGTGCAGCCACATCTGCGGCAGAAACAGACAAAAACGCAGGCTACCATGAGACCACACTTTAATGACTATGCAGAGCTTGGGCTACAAATAAACTGCTGGGTTTTGCGGTACCATCTGTCTCTACTATTCCTGTCTCTACACTCCAACCGAAGGCAAACAGGGCCTGCCTTAGCTGAACCATGGACTGAAATAGGAGGTGTAGGTTTACAAGGAAGTAGTGAAGATGAGGGTAAAGTAGAATCTCAGAAGGATGAAGCTTTCATTAAAAAAAACATCTTAAATGTGATGTCAGGAGGCAAAGAAGCCAGTTACAGTCCCATAATAGATTATTAAGGGGAGTAAGTGCAAGATATGAAAGTTTTCATGCACAATATATTATATTAATGTACTTCATCTTTGTATTCGACAGCTGAATGTAAACTCAAGACAATGAGGTCGAAATGAGGAAGAGAGGGATGGGAAATGCCACAATGGTCCTTTGGCAGTTCACAGTCAGCACCATGTGAAAGGTCCCCAACCTTTGTAGAAGAACAAGACTGAATAACTGGAATAGCCCTGCAATATCATTTCAGCTGATCAACTCCGTTGTGTCAATGTTCATAATTTTATCCAACTTTCCTAAGCATCTCAATTGCATGACCTGAGGAAATCTTGTAATACACATGCATGTAGCTTTGTCTAAACAAAAGGGACAAGGACTGCTATTATCCAATCAGCTGGTTTAGTAAACTGTCAAAATGTCTGTCCCCATTTTTTCACTACAACCATCATAAATCTATGTGCTGTTTGTTACAGCTGTATTGGTGGTGGCAATCCTGACGTGGGTGTGCTCAGAAAATTCTAGCTATTCAACTTTGTGCATCGCCAAAGACAACTAGCAAACTATATTCCTTTCCCTTTCCCTTTATTTAGAGAAGGAAAGGAAACGCAGACTGCACTGGCAAAATAAACTGCAATAAAACCCAGGAGGATACGTTAATAGGCAATCAAACTATTTACTGTAAACTAAGACTATAGAGAGAAACCTTCAAGAAAATATACTGTTGAACTACAAAAGATGAAGATAAGAAGAAGATAAGACAAAGCTGAAAATGAAGATGGTACAAAGAAATCAAAATTAATCATAAAGAATATTTTCCAACAAAAGTATTATTGAGTATTATTGGTTTAAAAGTGATCTCTAAAAGCCTTGCAGATGTGTCATGGTATTGATACTGACCTTAGACTCTACATCAGTTGTTTTCAGCTGCTTGAACAAATTATGTACACTGTCATTTTTCTCTAGGAGACAGTCTCGCTGCACATACATGAGGTGACGCCTATTGTCAACATAAAAAACTGCAAACGACTGCATATGTTTTACAATGGATGTTTTTTTGGCTTCACAGAAAGTAAATAGTTCATAGAGACATTGCTTCACCAGTGACGGTCTGATTTAGACATGGACTGAACTGAAGTGATGAAACCAGCATGTACGAAAAGCCTTATCACAACTGTCCAGTTCACATGCAAGGCATATTTACGCAGACAGCATAGGAGAGGAAACCTATTAGCTCTGCAGAACACCTGGAAATAGGCGGTAAATATGTGGAAATATTTCATGCTAACATAGCTGAAGCATCTCTGTCAAATCTGCATGGCTCTCCCACTCGCCATTTTCAGACTCTTTTTTAAGTTATTGTATGCAATGCGCTTTTCCATTCAACACAGTTTAACATACTTTAAAATTGTAATTTCAGGCTGTGGGTTTAGTTCTACTGAGCTACTGAAAAACAGTTACACTGATTACAACTATGTAATGTTAATTGCAAATTTAAGCACTGTTGACTTTAAAGTGACGACATGTCCGTTTTTGGATCAAAGAAATATTCAGCAATAGACATGCATGTCTATGAGTAATGCTGGCAAGCATGGCAGTCATATTGTAGATCTACATACAACAATGATGAGCTCTGCATGCCTGCTGCCACACTAGCGGCTGCTTTCAGAAATGTAACTACATTTTAGTGACGTTTCAAATGTGTTAATTATCTTTGATCAGGATATGTCCTTTAAGTCCCAAATGTCACGTCTTCATTGTTTTCACTATTCATCATACTTCCTCGCCTTTGTCTGCTGTGGAGTTACAGAGCTGAACAAGTGCCAATAGGATTACTAGTCTTTCATCAGCAGCAGATGGGCCTCCTCAATGACCAGATGCAGCAGTTGCTGTTGCTTGCTGCAGAGGGAGGCCATGGAGAATACACCTCTGGTTTCTTGGCTGCAGCAATCATCCCTCCTCACCTGCGGTTACACAAGTCTCTCTGACCCTACATTGACTATCGAGGTCCCAGTAACATCACCATCAAACACAGGTATCTTCTTCCTTTCATTTCCTCTGCTTTTGAACTATTACAAGGTGTAAATGTGTTTTCTAAATTAGACCCGTGCAATGCCTACCACTTAGTGAGGATAAGGGAGGGGGATGAATGGAAAACCATTTTCAACACACCTACTGGGCATTACAGGTATCTGGGTTTTGCCTTTTGGAGTCACCAATGCCCCAGGTGTTTTTCAGGCCATGGTAAATGATGTCCTTGAGACATGCACAACAGCTTTGTGTTTGTCTACCTGGACAACATCCTCATCTTTTCCCTGTATGAGCAAACTCAAATCCAACACATCCTAAAAGTCCTCTAGTGCCTCCTCGACCATCAGCTTGACCATTCCTGGGCTTGATCATCTACCAGAACAGCATACACACGGACCCATCTAAGGTCAGTACTGTGGCTGATTGCCCAGTCCCAGTTGAACAGAAAGCCGCTGCTGTTTACAGTTTGTGGTGGAAGTAGATGCCTCTGGTGTCAGTATAAGGGTAGTCCTCTCACAGCACTCCCAGCTCAAACAAACTGCACCCCTGTCCATTTCTGTCCAGGAAGCTCTCCCGAGCTGAGAGGAATTTTACAGTTTTTTTCCGTTGGTTTGGCTCATTTCTTGAAACAGAAATTACATTCTCAAAATAACGTGGACAATCCTCTAAACTGCTTGGCAATTGTTCACAACAGAATGGCATTTCTCATTCATTTCTTCAAATTGCAAATGTCTTAGTACATGTCTCAATGCCTCAGTACATCTTTGCAAATGATTAAGCACAGGTAACCTGCAGTTAGCACAGTTTCCAAATCAATAGATCTGGTTGATCTAAACTGATTCTCAGTCTAATGGTCGTCCTTTCCAAAACATGTCAGCATCATTTCATCGTATAAGTCATCACATGCAAAATAGTCTGTTCAATTGTCAAAATGAGTAGAAGAACATAATACCATGAATACCATATATGAATCTCTTGGAACATTTGATAAACTGATTCCTTGACAGTCAGATGAAACTAGAACTTGACTAATGAAAGAGGAGTTTCACACACAGACAGAAGCTCTTCATCTTTTTGGTCCACCTTTATTCTGATTTGATCCCTGAAAATGAGAGAGGTCTCGTAGGGCCTCACCTACCAAACTATGTCATTGTGTGGGACAATGTGAATTTCCACCGTGGCTCGTCAGGACCTGGTTCACTGCTCAGCCAAGGTTGGTCATGGTCTTCCTACCACCTTACTCTCCTTTCCTCCATACTATTGAGGAGTTTTACTCTGCTTGGAGGTGGAGAGTGTCTGAGCATCAGGCTCCAAATCAGAGCTCCCTGCTCCATGCAATGGACGCTGCGTGTGAAGATATTACAGGAGATCAGTGCAGGGGATGTTTGCCACATGCAGACCGTTTCTTCCCTTGTTGCATCGCAAGAGACAATATACACTGTGATGTGGACGAGAATCTGTGGCCAGACAGACAGCAGTGTGTGGACGGCCAGGAGGGTGAGGAGGACAGCCAGGAGAGGAAGGGTGAGGATAGCAACCAGTGAAGAAGTGTTGTGAAGATCCAGCTTTATTTACAGCTCTGTAGGCTACATATAATTTTCCTTGTTTTTTGTGTATGTGTTTATATTACAGTATATTATGCTGTATACATGTTCTTTTTACTCTGATGTATGGAAGTTACTTTATGTGTGTAAATAACAATGGTTACAGTTTCCTTGGCATCCTTTTTTCAGTTTTATACACTGTTTTATACACGCATTGTATTCTGTTGGCTAGAAAAAAAAACTAGTACAGTAACCATTTTCAATGAAGGACTGGGCTCGGGTGAGAGGTGGACATGAGGGATGTTTCAATGCTCCTCTGCCATAGTGACAAAACACCTAAACATTTTGACCTGCAGTGCTTACACAACGCCAAAGGGACGATGCATTTTGGGGGCACTGACTA
>JBBMOC010000013.1:2375280-2423265 GCA_037975185.1 Centropyge bicolor | reverse complement strand
ACAAATGATTCAAAAACTGTTTGTTCTTTCCAATGTCAACACATGTGACTACTGGCATGAACTACAACTTCCTAAGACCAGCTTTAGCCTTTATCACACACCTTCAAGCAGAGCTTTCTGCTGCAGCTGGCTACTTTTGCCCACTGGCTAGCTATTCCATATCTTTGTGGGAAGCCATGCGGGAAAGTTATAATTCAGCATAAATCAAATATATAGCTCCTACAGTTTAGATCACTTATGACATGGTCATACATTTACAGTTTCCCAGACTCAAGAAAATAGTACTTGCTGGAAAGAAGGTAGGTTGAAAGGACAGGTAGGTTGACTGGAATTAATCTTAGAAGTGTAGTAATTTGTTTTTCTTCAGGTGCCTTGACATTGAGACTTTACTCAGACTGAAAATCAAATTATACAAGGGGCTGCCTTGGTGTAGGAATGTTGCCACAGGTACTATTTAATGAGAACTCCGCTCATCTATAATATTCCTTCAGACTTTTAGAGTGCCTTCCAGACCTCCCTAGGTTTGATGCTATCCATAACTAATTTCCTACCTTACAATTTGACAACAAGGATTAGTTCCCCACTCTTTGTTCCATGTTTCAGGCTGACCTACATGTCTCATCCAACCCCTCCCCCTCTCCCCTGCTCTTCTTCTACATGCCATATGGCCAAAGATTAGAAAAGCCCCATTATAGTACATTTGACATAGTAGTACATCTAGTTGCACTGTTACAGAATAAAGAAAGAAAGAACAGTAATATGGTCCACTGTAGTCGGAACTCTTCAGTCAGATGGCAACACAGACTTTGAAAAGGTGTTTTGAACCATTTTAAGTTTATCGTAAGAGAACTTTAGCATTGTTTTTATTATTATTATTATTATTATTATTATTATTATTATTATCATAATTAATGAATTAATGGTTCTTTTTTCTGGTGTAATTTTTGAGCTGTCTTTTTTTAAAATGTAAAAGCAAAGCTGAGAAGTAGGAGAGCACTTCTGTAATCTTCAGTTGTCGGACTGTCCAGCTAATAACCAGGAACGTAGATAAAGAAAATACCTTCCATTTGTTACATTACATGAGGTTTGAAGTGGCTTTGAAATGGTCCAAGCACCAACAGTATCCATGGTAACACATTTTTATTTTTTCCATTTGCTTTTTTCTTTTTTAATTATTGGAAAAATAGAGAAGGCCGGTATTAAAAACTCAATGTAGCTGCCTTCTCAGGTAGTGTGTACCCCTACAGTGATGCATTGCATGACATTTTGTCCACAATGTAATTCTAAAACTTGCCAAGCAGTAGAAAAAGGAGCTTAAATCACTATAAATTCTTAGTTTTAGCACGCAAGAGTTTGATGAGTTCTTATATTCTATCTATTTTCAAGGTAAATGTAAGCAGTTGATTCAGCTGATAATCAGGATCTTGAGGTGCTTGTGTTTTGTGTGTTTAAGGAAATGGATGAAAAAGAATGGGTCATCTGACTTCATACATCCTAATATGACTTTATTTTTGTAAATGTTTGACTGCCAGAAGCAAACTTGATCAAATGATGAGCGAGCAAGACTATGAACAAAGATCAGGTAGTACCTTAGTCAGGACTTCCAATCTTGCCATGGCCGTATCAAGGCCAACCACCTGTTAATAATTTATTCTATGCAGTTTTTCCCCAACAAAGAGCCAATTTTGGAGCTCCACTACAGTTTTGTCACACCAGGAGATCATCACCGAGAATCATAACTGAACTTAATCCAAAATGGAATTCCTTCAAGTCCAACAGGCATACATTCATTTGAACCAAAACCTGAACCAAGACCCAAGGATAGTAATTCAAATGCAAAAGGGCCTAAGCAAACCAAAGCAGAAAGACAACACCAACATTGACAGCAGCATGATGCCAGGCCAATTAACCAGCAGCTGCAATGAAAAAACGACTTCACTCTTAGGCTTCCTCAAAACAGATTTTCTCTATCTCCCCTGAAATAAAGACAGCCACTACTACTATCATTATTAGAATACATTTATAAAGTTATTACTCTTAAATTAAATGTTACATTAATCTTCAGCGGAAAAAAGGAAGACCCAATATCATACAGAAAAGGCTACATATTATGTCATCTCCATATTATGTCAGGACCTGTCTGCGTGGGTCGCAGGGACAGTAATTGTGATTTATTTACTGATCATATCTTAATGTTCATACAATGCAGTAACGATGAAAGGCAGGTGGCTGAGGAAAAACTCAGCACAAAGACTGAAAAGCGCAAGTACTGCTGCAGATCTGACACATAGTACAAGTCTGACACGTTTTACCCAAGAGACTCTGTCAAGATGAAGTTAGTTTAAAGTGGGTCAATATTGAGCACTGGCCTTTCTTCTATTTTCCAAGTTTTTAATGTGTCATAAACCATGTAGGATAGGACATGGTTTGTTTGGGCGTGAAACTGATTCAGGGCTGTGAGGCTGGACAGAGGCACTGGAACATGCCAGGGATTAGAGATATTGTTTCAGGCTGTAGTGTGCTGCTGTCAGCAGTTTATGTGAGCGATGTGCAGAGGGAGCAGATTGTGTCTTGAACTGGAGTAGTGAATTTTCACCTTGCTGTATTCATGTAAATATGACACATCAGTCTTACTGTAAAGTCCATGTTCCTCAGTTTGAATATGTGTCACCTTATTATTGTGTCACCTCTCTTATCATTACAGATTCCAGTCTGTGTTTGTTTGCCACCTTTGTGATTCTCCGCTTGCCTTCAACTGTGCCTCGCTGTCTCCCTTCTCCTACAGTATTTAGTCTCTGCGTTCCCTGCCTTCTGTACCAGTTCATCATCACCCTTTGTGTCAGGTTTTCCAGAATTCATAGTTTTTAGTGTTTGTTTTTTCCCTTCTTAACTTGCCAATGATTTGCCCAGTCTTGGGTTTGTTTGCCTGATCTCCTGCCTACCTGTGTACCAAACCTGAGGCTCACAGTCTGTCCACACAATCCACACAGTCTGTTCAGAGTCATGTTATTGACTCCTCCTTCCTGTGGTTAATGTTGTTGAACACAGCTGACCGCTATTAACAAGTTAACATTAATTTACAAGTTGTCAAAAGAACTTTTTGTTTTACCTACCTGTGCCTAGCAATGACCCATATAATCCATCCTCCTTGCCAAGAAAGTTGGGAAATGCTTCCAGTTATTCCTCTCTTGCTGATCAAAACAGCAATGCTTAACTCACTCATTATATCAATTTAAAAGTCCACTTGCTCCCACAGTAATGAATGACAAATGCAACCCATTTAGAATCTGCTTTGCAGTTTCTTTTGCTCTTTCAAACTATGTTAACAATTGCTCAGTAGTTATCATAGCTGCTTTCATACTGTCTATGGCGCTAATGTTTACATCTTGGTTCCTGGGGTTCGGACGGACCCGTGAAGACCTCTGCTGTTTGCTGTGATCATTCTTCCTCTCCATACTTGTTAGGAGTTAATTTAACACAGTTTGTAGTTAGTCTTAGTCACAGCATGAAAATCTCTTTTTGGGTTTCCCTGGACAGTGGTGCTGCTTGCTGAGCTGCAGTGAAGGGACAGTAACACTAACTGAAAGGTAGGACTGTGAAAATTGTCCCATCTCTTTCAATAGAAGCATTTTATGAAGAGATATCCTAATCTAACCAAAATCTGTTTAAATATTTACATGGTCAATTCATTATTATAAGGCAGATATCTATTATTTAAAACCACACTTGACACAGTCATCTCGGCCCAGTGTGGCCCTGACCGCCAAAACCTTTCTGCAGAACTCAAATAAATATCCCAGCTCTCTTCCCACCTTTTTCATTTCTCTCTCTCTCTCTCTCTCTCTCTCACACACACACACACACACACACACACACACACACACACACACACACACACACACACACACACACAGTCATGTTTCCGTCACTTCAGAGGACATTAATTACACTGACTTGCATTAATTTCCTGGAGACTCATCCCAGCCCAAACCCTAACCACTACCTAACTCTAAACCTTACCCCAACCTTAGCCTAATCTAACCATGACCAAATGTCAAGTCTTCATCCTAAAATTCAATGATTTACATAATAAAGACTTTATGTTCCCACAGGATTTTTCTGTTCATTTTTTAAGGTAATGGTATAATAACCACAAAATAATAATGGCATTACTAAAATAAAAGGGACAGTCAACTCAAAACACGATTCAACCTATTTCACTTCATTGGCATACATATGTTAAGAGAGCAAAAATTATTTTAAAGACAGATGTATTTTTTGGATCCACATAGGAATGAAAATGAGGTATAGGCCTGCATGTGTCTTTGAGGGAGTAGCCTGCCCCAGTCCAAAGTATGAGCTCCATAACTACCATAGTCAGTGTACCACACAGCATGTACATTTACATACTGCAGCAACAGAGACACATACCAGCGCAGATCATGCAGCAGAGGGGGCTTTTGTGTAACAACAAAGCCAGCTGAGCTGGCAGTATCAAGTTCCATAAAAAGTAACGTGAAAAAACAGTTACCCACATTCAACCTACTGCTCTGGTTATTCAATCAGCCTCAAATGAGGCTTCCTGTTCAAACAATTTCTCTTGAGCGTCCCTCAATAATAAACGCTCCAACCAACTCCAGCGTGTGGGTCAACAATAGATGTTAGCCACTTTATCATGCTAACGCCAAGTTCAACAGTACAAAAAAAATTGCAGATGACACAGGTTCTTTCAGTATCCATCATTGAGCTGCAGTTTTGAAGCACATCCTATTTTGTTGTGGCCCTCATTGAGAAAGCAGTCTGAAGGGTTAGCACAACTAAGAGTTTTCCAGTTGTTGTGGGGACATTGCCATCAAAAATAAAGTTAAGGCACTGAGTCTAGACCCCTTTGGATGGATGTGTTCGTGTTGGTTCTTGCAGCCAACAAATGACAAATTGATGTGCCTTACTTGTACTTATATTTTCACATTACCAGAGGAAAAATGGTAGTTACTGAATGTAACTCAAGTTCTATGAGTACACACATAGTCTGCTAAAAGATTGATCACACTATTGACAGTATTGCAAAATCAAAAAATGTCATGGCAGAAAGTGATCTGAGTGATGATGACAAAACTGATATAATCCTTAATACAAAGATGAATGTTTGTTGACAGACATCAATCAAATAGTGACTGTAGAAAATCAATGTCAACACCTAACAAAAAAATGCAGCTGTATTATTGTGTTAATGTTATTGTGTGTTTTCAAGGTCATGTTAAGATCAAAAAGCTGTTTTAGCCCTGTGCACAATTTGCTTTAAATCTCTCCTGATCAAAATATTTTTATGTTAATATTGAAATAAAAGACTATGAACCTTGTTTCCATACCTGCTCAGCATCAAACAGCTGACAGACACAGTTACAGACTAGCTGGTGAACACAGTGGAGCATTTAGCAACTGCTGTCTGAGGAGTTGGTGGAGACCACACCAGAGCTTAACTGGCCAGCCGACCAAGCTGTCTTTCCCAGGCTGACTGACATCAGAACCTCACAGGACAAAAACTGTTTTCAAGAGACTCCCTGAGGAGTAAACAGGAAGAAAACAGCACTGTTTTTATGAATTGACTCATTTATTGTATTCTGCTTATAGTGTGATTAAAACATCAATAATGCTTCAAAAAACACTTTCTGTGTAGATTTCACTTAAGTAGAAACATATATATTATTCATAGAGGCTTAAAGGGGAAATGATTTCACCAGAAATATTAAAATAAACAATCAATCAGCAGAGACATGCATATAAGACTTAAGAGTGTTTGACTGGATGGTTTGGACTGGATGGCAGACTCTAGATGTAAAAGCCATCACATTATTTCATGGTGGAGTCATTTTGAAGCTGTAGCCAAGAGCATGACAGGAAGGACCAAGAGCAGATATTTCTTCAGCTGAAATGCATCAATCATACCAATCTAGAAGCAATGTACCCCATGTGAAAGATTAATATGACAAAAGGAAAGGAAAATCAAGCAGTCTGACGGACAGATCAACAGATAGTCAAGAAAAGAGGAGGGAGAAAAACATTATTATCTGATCTGCTTTTAAATGTCTGACAAATTGGTGCACGTGAACTTCCCCATTGTGGGACAAATAAAGGTATATCTCATCTTATTCAGCTTCATTTAACAACAAAAACTAACTATGCCAACACCACCCAGCACGACACAGTTCCGTTTGTGTTGGCATATCAGCTGGTATTTACCTAGTTACAGCGTGAAAGTGCAATATCTGTGAACGTATTCATACAGATCAGTTTCTCTTGAAAGTATGACCAGTCACAGCGGTGGGTTTGTTTGGTAGTTGGCATTTTAAATGAAGCAAGATGTGGTGAAGGGAAGAAGAAAGTCCCATACTGCCGTGACCATTACAGCAACTTGGTTGAAAGAGTTATTTAAAGAATGATTTCACGAGTTCAGATATGAATGGGGATAAATCAAAATGCCTGGTCTGGTTCTAAAAGCTGACTGGAACCAAGCAAACTCCAGTGTTCTGGGTTCATAGTTGGTTTGCGTCCTCATCGTCGTGACTATAATTATCTTTAATATATCTCTCAACACATTCAACATGCTGGTAGGAAAGCAGTCCGCTGCACTAGTTCACTCACTGTTTATCTATATTCCATCATGGTCAGACTGTATCACAAAGTCTCAGACAGTAGGCCTACATTAAAATATAATGCACCGTGGTTACCTCTGGGTTACATGTCCATGTAGTTCCAAGGCTCCCAATTCCAGTTCAAAACGTTCCAATAGTGCGTGGTTTAAAAAAAAGTAACTTGATGCTGAGGATAGCTAGTCCTCAAAAATGAACCGTTTTTAAAAAGAGTCCGCACGTTTAAATCCGTGCAAGAATAAAGAAGTGCAAAGCTGCATTCACGCTCAGCTTGGGAAAAGTGGCTTCAGACCTCGAAACTCCATTCAACAGATGTCCACTGTAGGAAAAGCCATGTAAAGAGAACTGTTGTCGAAGTGCAGCCACTAACGTACTGCGTTTGTTTTTCTCCACAGGTATGGATGATATGCTTTCAGGACTTGATGAGCTTTCATTCAGCCGTCGCGGTCTGGGCTGCAGGCGGAGGGCGGAGTCAAAGTGCTATTTTGCCCTGAACTCCGCCTCCTCCCAGACTGTAAACTGCTATGAACCGGGGCCCTGTGAGGACCGAGGTGCTGGACCAGAGGGAGTCCCCTCCTGGGTCCGCGACACAGATTACATCACATGACCGCATGAAGGACTCCACGATCCTGTATTAGATAAGATTATCCTTTATTGATTCGTGAGAGGGGAAATTCGGCTTAATTAAAAGTTTATAAAACAAAAATAAGAATAGAACAAAATAGGAACTACAAGAAAATAATTAGACTCAAACAGGCAATAGCAATAACACTGAGTACCCACAACTAGTGTAGTACTTGAAGTAATAGTGCAATATTATCTCAATCAAAGTGACACAGTGGTGTTACAGGAGGGGATATCATCTGCTATAGTGTTGATACACCAGATTATCACATAATATGATTAGGTAATTACACTCACTGGCCACTTTATTAGGTACACCTGTTCAACTGCTCGTTAATGCAAATATCTAATCAGCTAATCACATGGCAGCAACTCAATGCATCTAGGCATGCAGACATGGTCAAGGCTACCTAGGCATGACAAGTTATGGCTGTTAGGGCCCTATGAACTGGTCTGAGTATTTCTGGGCGAAAAATGCCTTGTAGATGCCAGAAGTATGGAAGCAAATGTAACTTATATAACTTATAAATGTTTAAATAAAGATGTTTTATAAGATCAAGTTACCTGTTTAGTTGCAGTAATAAGCACAATACTATGTAAGATGCAAAATGGTATTATACATTAATAAAAGCTAAACATAACTATAAATGCAAAGTTGTCAGGCACTGATAATCACACACACAGCTTGGGGGCCATATATGAATATAGTATATAACATAATGCACAGCATATATAGGTATAAAATATTTTATAACATGTAAACAGTAAGTGTTTAAACAGAAACTGACATATTAAATAAGTATATTTTCTGCTACTTCTACTCAAACAGTAGTTTGTAGACATAAAACATTCAAACATTCATTCAAATGAATTCTGTTTTATTTATATAGTACCAAATCAAAGCAGAAGTTATCGCAAGGCACTTTTCATATAAAGCAAGTCTAGCCCTTACTTCTTTATGCAGGAAAATGGGTGGTAGTAGGTGGCTTGCAATCTCAGATCAAGACTGAAGGAAGATATACCTGCAGAAAGCAGAAAATAGGAGAGAGGAGAAAAACGACAGAGCACAAAGCTATGAGAGAGGGAAGATGTTGAGTTAGTAACATGCATTGATGGGATATCATGGGAAATCCCCTGGCAGTCTAGGCCTATAGCAGCATAACTAAGACGTGACTCAGGGCTCACCTGGGCCAACCCTAACTATAAGCTTTGTCAAAGAGGAAGGTTTTAAGCCTACTCTTAAATGTGGAAAGGGTGTCTGCCCTGCGTCTGATTTTTTCTTTTGCATTGGCAAGAAAATGCAGTCATTGAAGTTTGTTTTATTTGCAAGGTCAAAGACATATACTGATCAAAAAGAAATCTGAGATTTGCTGGAGGCCAAGGCAATGCCATCAAGAATTATCATATCGCATATAACAGCATAAGGTGGTTCAGAAGTGCTTGGGACAAAGTACAACACCTTCCTGCAGTTTAGTTAAATACCGAATATTTTCACATAAACCTGGAAATAATCAGAAAGTTTGAGGATTTAAAAACACCTAAAAACGAAAGAAGTTATTACGTGTAAAATGAAGAATAAATGTTTAATATTCTGCATTTCTAGGTCAGCAATAAAATTGGTCAAGGTATTGACCAACTTAACTACTATAATAACTATAATAATAATATAAAATGCCCAATTTCAGTGAGTTGTACCCATTCCACTGAAGTAACACCTGTTATAAGTATGCCTGTGCCTCAAGTTTCCAACTGATCATTGCTTACTAAGTAGCATAGAGGGAAACATGGCATCAGAACTAAGTGAAAGCATCAGAGGTCAAATTGTAATTCTAAACAAAGAGCAGCTTTCATCATCAAATCACGGCGAGACTTGAGGTTTCTAAGGAGGTAGTCCATGGAACTCTAAAACACTTTTCAGAAACTGGATCAGTTGTATCCAAAGCATGATCAGGCAGATCAAAAGTGACACACAATAAGAAGATCAATACATCAAGCTTAGTTCTCTGAGAGATAGAAATGCAACTTCATCACAGATACAGGATTCGCTACAATAAAGAATGCATGTTTCTAGTCAGCAAAAGTCCTGTCAAGAGAAAGCTGTCTTGTAGTCTCTCAGAGGATGAGCAGCAGTTTCTAAACCTATTCTCAAGAGGGGAAACAAGGTTTAGGTTAAGAAATGCCAGTATTTCACAGTGGATGACTGGAAAAAGAAGTTTTATTTACTGATGAATTCAAGTTTGAGATTCATTGCAGTAACAGAAGGGTATATGTAAAGAGACATTGGAGAGAGGATGATACTGCAGTGTATCAAGCTCTGGGGGTGTTTTGCCCAATCTGGATTTGGACACCTGCACCTGACCTCAACTCCAACAAACATTTATGGGGGCACTGAGAAAGTAAAGCAAGTTGAGTTACTTGAATGAGCCCCTGGTGAATAAATCAAGTCCACCTGAGTGTCATATGAATGCATACATTAATGGAAGGGATACAACTCAAGAAATCTGACCATTTGTACGAAAGAGTTAAATCGGTCAATAATACAAATTTGTTTGAATTTTATTGCTGACCTACAAATAGGGCAGAACCGTAGGTTTATGTTATTTTCAATGTGGTTTCAGACTTTTTGGCCCTACTGCAGTTATGTATAATAAAATGCTATATACATACTGTACATATTTCATATTTTGATACATTTCTCCTATATTGTAATTGAAGTTGCAAATGGAACATTATCTGTTGATAGTGACATAAATAATGCACCACAGATCTACGAGTCCTATTTTTTAAAATATGGCTTAAAAAAAAAATAAAGTATGGCTTTCATGCTTATGTACCTAATTAAACTACACTGTGTGATGTTCAGTAGGATTATGGGTTAAACATGCAGGGAGGAAAACAGCTTTTACTGATATATCACTATAAAACTTTTCTAATAATTAAACCAAGTATGATAGCTATTGTAGTCTCTGAAGTAGCTGGGAATATGATAAAAGAATGTAGAAATTGGTACTGAAATCCTTTTTTATTGGGGGAGGACACCTCAGTTTTCAAAACACTATTACGCCCTTAAGTACCACCATGCATGGTATCAGAGTCACAATGTGGTTCAAGGCACAGTAGTTTTTACTTCTACTCCTTTTTACTTTTTTCTCAATGCTATGCAAATGTATAGTTTCAAAATATATTCAAGTGCAAAATAGAATGATAGTGATTTTTCCCCATTAGATTGCAAATGTAAAAGGTCCTTGTAGAAGTCATTGCCTTTTTGATGATGATAATGAGGTGTTACAGAGAAATTCAAATAGTTTCATATTAAAGTGTGACTACACTGACGTTAACATGATGAATAAAAGGGCTTCCGTATAATACTGCGTTAGTGTGAGTTATTTGTCTATGAAATTAACTATTGAGGTGTTTAACCTAACTGAAAGTACTTCGATACTGTCTGCGAGGATTCAGGTTGTCTTGGCCTCTACCTGCTGGATAAGTTCGGTACCACATTCATTACACGGCGCCATGTTAGATAGACGTTACATTGCTGCGGACCAAGTCAAGGAAGAGGAGCAGTACTCCAGACGACACTCAGGCCGCAGGAGTCAATAGATAACACTCGGGGTAACTGCTCTATGGTTGACAACAAATAACTGAGTCAGACATCTCGGACAGTGCAGTCCGGGGCGTGTTGTTTTCGTCGCGTTGAGCTAACTTGCCCGCAGACATGACTTCCTTGACTCTGCGGAGTTCGGGCCTCGTGCAGAGGCGGACCGAAGCCTCACGCAACGCCGCCGACAAAGAGCGTCCGCCCGGCCAGGAGGACCTCGGGCCCCGGCGGGGAGACGAGACGGAGGACGACGATACCGGAGACTCCAAAGAAACGCGCCTCACCTTGATGGAAGAAGTGCTTTTGTTAGGACTGAAGGACCGAGAGGTAACAGCAGATAAGTCCTGCTCTCTAACGCTGTAGAATGAAGTTAATGCCTGACGATGAGACGTTTTACAAGCTAACATTAGCTATATTTTCCTAATCGACGTAGCTTTAGTTAACGTTAGCATCCGTGTTTGCTAATAAGGCTAGCTGTTGCTAACAGCAGTGATGGGCCTCATCGGCGCACGCCGAACTGGTTCATGCCTTTTTACAGAAACAAGGTTGTGTCTTGTGTGTGATCTTTTACGTTCTGCTAACAGTGGTGGTCCGTGAATTAGATATTGTCTTGTGACAGACAGTCTAGCTTGTGCCGTTTGGGCCTATGCGAACACTAGTAACGTTAACAAAACACTCCTCAAACCATTTCCAACAATGGTTAATAATAATAATGGGTACATGATTTGTAGGTTTAAATGTAAGTTTCCAGGAACAGTTTTGCACAGTGGAGCTCTTCATCCCTTGTCAAAGGGTCATTCTGTAACGTGACTGTATCACTGATGAATTAACAGAATACAGACAGAGATACAGTGATAGTTAAAGTACACACACGCACACTTTGTTTAAAAAAGACATCAGCTCTCTTGAGGTAATTGGGATTTGTTGACGCTGATCAATAGGCAAAAACATTTAAAGCTTAAATGAAAGCCAGCATTTACAAATACATCTAAATCAAGTCCAATATAAAACATATCATATTCATCTCTGGCGCAGTCCAGCTACAGAAGATTCATTGTCATTGGAACGGAAATTATCTGCGTCTAACCAAGGTGTGAAAAATGATTTTGAAGTTATATACATGCATGTTTGCAAGTTTCAACAAGTGGCCACCTATATCCTTTCAAAAAGCCCAAGAAGAAAATAATTAATCAGCCAAAACAATTCTGTCTGTTACAAGCTTACTGGAAATTCCCAGTGGCTGGGGCTGTCACAATCATGACATTTTTGTGGACAATTCATTGTCTTACAAATTACTGTGATTTTATTTTATTTTTTGTCCAGTTCACGTTATGCCACATATGTTTGGCCTAAATCCATGTTGTGCATTTATATATTCAAAATTAATGTAATAGGACACTTGATTGAAAGTTAATATGCAAGAGGAAAGCAAAGCAATGTTTCCATTTAAGTACATTTATGCATATTGTTTCATTAGTCCAGTTACATTGCACAGAAATTCTTAAACAGCAAAGGACTGTTAAATTATCTACAGCATAATGTTCCCAAGAACTGCCACTGCTGCATCCATAGGGGAGACCCTTTTTAGAAATTAAGAGGGGGGGAAAAAAGCTGTCCACCAGCAGTAAAGTCTAAACAACCAAGCTCTTTGTTTCCATGTTTCTTTCCTGACATTGGAACCTTGTGCTCAGGTTTATAGTTTACTTGCCTCAACTCAGCGGATGGAAACACACCTGTGGGATCCAAAACTTGGAGGTAAAGGCAAACCTTAAGTCAACGGGTGTTTCTTATGGTATATCCACACATCTCTCACTGGCTCCTCTTGTAGATTAAAGCAGAAGTCCACTTTACCTCATGTAAAAGTATACTTTGTAAAAACAAATCTGTATATTCCAAAAGTCCACAATACATTAGGAAAACTGTGTCTCTCCACTCCCCCCTAAAATTATAATTAATCCTTCTATATAAAATTTTGAGATTTTACATAGAATTTCAAGCTTACAATCAACAATGACGCTGAGAGAAGACGTGAGGCTGCACGTCATAACAATATTCACCAGAGTATACTTGACCAGAATTTCTGCACCCCTTCATCTACAAACTGACTTAGTAAGGCAATGAGGCACTGATCTGTAACAGTAAAGTTAGCTTGCCTTGCATTTAAAGGTTTCTTTTATTTTGTTTCTAAACTGACAAACAGCTTGCACAACAAGGCGTGATCACAGCATTGCTTGATGTTTGTTAAGTAGTGACTGAGTGTAATACTGTGGTGAGCTCGTGTTTGTTTTTCCTGAATTCCTGAACACAGAACCTATTAGGTTGATGATAGCTATAGTCTAGGTTGCTGTCTTGTGAATTCCTGGGAATGTATATGGCTGACTCTGCATAAGACTCTAAAACTGATTTCTTGTGTTTCATTTTAATGGATCATGCTGTTTTTCTGTAAGGCTGTAAACCCTATTGATACTGTGGGATTGCTTCAGGATTTAGGTACAAATATGACTGTTATTTTTCATACTAACTATTGTCATATGTCACCTTAGCACTGTGTTGGTATCAAGGATGAGGCAGAGTCTCTTTCACTCCTCAGCTTTTTAAGCCATTTCCCAATGGCAGTGACTTGCCGTCTAGCAAAGGAACACACACACACCCATTCACATGCACACATACAAACAATATGTCTGTCATTTCTGATGCCAAAAAGTTTTACTATAATTTCATCTGAAGTTGCTTAAACATTTGTGATTGAAAGTCCCTGTAAGCAGGCTCCAATATTAGCACCTGCCACTTCCCAAAGGTGAATAAAACTTTCCTACAGTTATGTTTACTTTATTAAACTAGCTACTGGTAAGTGAGCCAGGTACCACAAAGAATTTCACGTTAACCATAAAGAGAGTCTGCAAGTATTTGGCAGCATATTGCTGGAGTAGATCAACCTTAAAGGAAAGAGTGAGCAAGGTGTACATTTAAAAGGTAAATTACAAAGAAATGCCTCTCCACATATAGGGCTGTGAGGAGAGATGGGCTTTCATATGACAGCAACGACAATACAATCAGATGCAATATTTGTTACTAGACAAATAGGACCTGCTTGTTTGTGGTTTGTGTTTTAATGACATGATATCTTATGCACTCTTAATTGCTGGTTGAAAAATATTTTGTCTCATTTTAGACCCCGTCTGTAACTGTTGATTCACCTGTTTGATTTTACATGTTTACTCTATCCAATCAGCCTGACTATCAGCCTGGGCCCAGTGAGGCCACTTGATAACATGTACTGGACTGCTGTAATCGCATGCTAGCCTTTTGAGAAACCAGGGTTCTGATGTGTTTCCGTCATGTAGGGCTACACCTCATTCTGGAATGACTGCATTTCATCAGGGCTGCGAGGGTGCATGCTGATTGAACTGGCCCTGCGAGGACGCCTTCAGTTGGAGGCTTGTGGTATGAGGAGGAAAGGTCTGCTGGCTCGGAAGGTAGGATCCATGTTTCAGCTTACGTTTTTACTATGTAAATACTTCAGAGAAATTGTTTCCTTTTTGTCTGTCTCATCCTGCTGGTGGTCTTTTTTGCCACCGCTAAAAGTAATGTTGGGTGGGGCATGAGCAAGTAGCATCAACCTGCACCGTAACCTGCAGTTATTTGCAAAAGGAATGACCAACTCCAGCAACCTCATAACACCTCTACACACCTAAAGTCTTAACCTTTCTATGAGACAAAGTAGCTTTCCATTTTTTTTTCTTAATATCTGCAGATCAAAACAGGCTTTCCCGTGTATTTGTGGCGGCCCGTCACAATATCAACATTGCCTGCCACATATTGATTGTCTATTTTTGGAGCTTTGCACCGCACTCTCTCTCTCGAAAACACATGACGGTGTTTCCCACACGTGGAATTTACTTGGGTGGGCTTCCCACGTATATTAATGTCAGCCAAAGTATATTTGGCAACCCATTTTAGCATTTTTTTAATTTCATTTTTTTTATCCATCTGAGAGAACAACGCCATCTGCGATCAGTTAACCAGTGGACAGTCTCTACTCGCTCCACCTCTCCCATCTACTGACAGTCTCACAGACTGTGCAGAGAAACAGAGAGAGAGAGATGTTCTCTGCTATTACATCCCTCCCATAAATACACAGTGGTGCGACTTCTCCTGTTTAATGTAAGCTTACTTAGGTCATTGTATTGTAAAAGCTTGTAAGTGCACCTGCTTGGTTGCTGATGTCATTCCGTACCAATTGGTTTTGATCAAACAGTCAAATGCTATGTCATTAACTAGGAAGAGAGAGACAGGTTAAGCTGGTATGTGCATAGCAGACAATACATTTAGTAGAATTAAAATGGGGAAATGAGAAATAACCTACTAGAAACAGGTGATCTATTCTTTCAAATATTTTCATTAGACAAATACCCCACCCCACCCCGCACAGGGTCCCAGCCACAGATACACTGGTATTCTGTGGGAAATTGAATATCTTTGGGTTTTGGACAGTTGATTGTCCAAAGCAAAACATTTAAAGATTCTAAATCATTCTGGACGTCTGGGAAACTGATGCCCATTTTTCACTATTTTTCTCATGTTTTAGAGACTAAAGAATTAACCAGAAGAAGAAATTGACACATTCATCAATAGTGAAAGTTAATTGTAGTTACAGTCATAACGCCATCATTCTGAATGAAATTTGCAGGTGATTTGTAAGTCAGATGCTCCAACAGGTGACGTGCTCCTTGATGAAGCCCTAAAACACATCAAAGACACCCAACCACCAGAGACTGTGCAGAGCTGGATTGAACTTCTCAGTGGTGAGTTCAGCTGATTAATCTGTTTACAGCCCAATACTGGTACAAAGACTGAAGAGACCTATAAGCGAAATTAATCTCATAAACTTGCTCGTCACATGCGGTATGAAAATGCAATTATAGCATAAATAGACTATGTGCACTATTTGTGTGGATTATGACATTAAAAGTAGAAAGTTTTGTTTCAAGTCTCATCCGCAAACTGCCTGTCAAACAGCATCTGATGTGAATGTGCATTTCTATTAGGTTGACACAGCCTGCATTAAAATGGGAATCTGTGTCATAATGCCCTCAGACATTCTGGTAATTTTCAACTTGTAGCAATTACAACGGAGCCCTTTGTGATCAAATAATCACCAGGAATTTAGGATTTCTAGGAATTGAACAGGGAAATAAAAATCCTTTTACACATATTAGTTTGCATTTCCACTGAATTTGAAGAACTGCTAAGATTAGTCAAAAGTTCTTTGCAGACACCTTAACAACAGCAGCTCTGTTTGAGATGCAATTTTGCACACGAAAAAGCAATGTCAGTCTGTGTTGTTTCGGGTTAACTTTTTACACATGCAATGTTTGAATAGAAGATGTGAAGTTAGACATACAGAGGTGGAACAGGAGAGAGAATGCCAGAACACCACTAATGTTCTGCTGAGTCTTTGTGGTTAGTTATTTCTGCTTTAGTACAAAACCACGTTGAAACTCTTATTTACTTCTTGTCTTTAATGTGTCAGGATACTCTTAGATCATGGGGATGATGTCACATGAAAAAGTGACGTCAGTGGATACCCTCTAAAGGGGACAACATGTTAGTCCAGGCCTACCCCTGTAGTGTGTGCAGTGACATACTGGTACTGACTCTGTTCTTTCTATTGTCTTTGTCACAGCACCTCATTATAGATGCAAATGAGCATGTCACCTTTCTGTGACTGCATTAATTGTCTTTTGTTTTTGGCATGTCTTTAGGAGAGACGTGGAACCCCCTAAAGCTTCATTATCAACTGCGGAACGTCCGTGAACGACTAGCAAAAAACTTAGTGGAAAAGGGCGTCCTCACTACTGAGAAGCAGAACTTCCTGCTTTTTGATATGACGACACATCCTCTGACCAACAACAACATCAAGCAGCGCCTCATCAAGAAGGTCCAGGAGGCCGTACTGGACAAGTGGGTGAATGACCCTCATCGAATGGACAAGCGGCTGCTTGCACTCATCTTCTTAGCCCATTCCTCCGATGTCCTGGAAAATGCCTTTGCCCCACTGCTAGATGACCAATACGATCTGGCCATGAAGAGAGTGCGGCAGCTGCTGGAACTGGAGCCTGAGGGGGAGAGCATGAAGGCAAACACCAATGAGCTGTTATGGGCTGTGGTGGCTGCCTTCACCAAATGAGTCTACTGCAGAGAGGACAGAAAGCAGTTTTGGCATTGAAGTGGCATTGTATGTTGAGGTAGGCTTCAGAGTACTGACCCCAACATGGTGACTTGACTGAATTACAGTCAATTACAGCCCTGCCTGGACTTTTGGAAATGGCTGCCCTTTTTTCTCGTCTCTCTCCCTCATTTTTTTCCCTTCCAGATAAGTGTCCTCGTTAATGCCCCTCCTCCATTGTGTCATTTATGTGTTCACTTTTGATAAAAATAATAACTCTCATGAAACTTTGAATGAAGTGGTTGGTGATGATATGGGTGAGGCTGAAATCAAGATGTCGATTCATATCCTCTTTTTTTCTATTGGGTATATCTTTGAAACCATTTCTTAGAGGTATAGTAAGTGTGGCACAGGTTATTCATCTATCCTGACACACCTGAGAATACAATAACCAAGCACGATGTACATATAGAAATCCATGTACAGGACAGTGATGCTGTATAGGAACGAAAGGTTAGCTGGTGATCCTGACGAGTCTTTAAATGGATTTCTTCTAACAAATGTGATTAATGTGTATCCATCATTTGGATTTGGTGTTGCAGCATTCTTTGACTTTCATATCTAGTACTGGAAGACAAGTAATATGGTCAGATCTGAAAGTCTGAGTCCACTATGTACTACTGAATGCTGTCAACATTAGGAACTAATTTCCAAAGTAGAAGCCTCTTAACCCACCTCATTCATTTCTTTTATATACCTGCTTATCCTGTGCAGGGGCACAGGGAGTTGGTTATAGAATGTCCCAGTTGACACTGGCCAGCTGGAGGGGTCCATCCTAGAATATCTTTGAGAAAATCCACACATGAAGACCCCAGCTGCCTGCTGGCTTCAATCTGAGGATTTTCTTTCTGTGAGATGACAGCACTAACCACTGATCTGTCATATGCCGCCTGACTTTCCATCCCTCCTGGCCTAAAGTTTGGTGGAAGATCATTCATTATAGACAGGACAACAAGCCTAGACATGCATGGAAGCTACTGTACAGTATATACAGTCCGGAGAAGACAGAGTGCTGACTAGTTTCCTTATAAGTTTCTTTGACCTCAGCCCCATTGAATATTTTGGAAAAACTTTTAAATCGAAAAGCCAAAACATGATGAACATCATTAGACTTGTTGAGGGCATTGTGTAGAAATAGTACTGGAATAATACAAATTCTGTTAACTGTTATGTAGAATTGATGGGGCTAAATTACAGTACAAGGTATGATGGAAGGCAAAAATAAATATATTGAATATGAATGAGGCTTTCTGACATAAGTAAAATATACTGTTTCGATAACCTTTGGCCAGTAGCTTTTTATTTGTAATGAAACAAGAAATTTTCATCTAGATGCACTATCAAAATGTGTTCATGTCTAATATAAACCAGGTTACATTCAAGATTTCTCTCTATAATATCTCAATGGTAACAACTGAAAGCAAACATATCTTAGTGTGGGTCCAATGTAATGTTTTCCATTTTTCCTTGTAACTCCTTCATAACACAAATGGCTCAAAAAAAGTGTAATTTATTGGATGTGCGGGTGTATCAGAAATAATAGTGAGTGGGGTGAACACCTGTTTGCATGGCTGTTGAGGACCAAGCTGAAATATTTTAGTGGCAGAAACAAACTCAGGAAGGCAGAGCCAATCAATGCCAGCTACCCTTGTTAGCAAAATTCAAATAGACATAGTTTTCACTTTAAATTAATTGAATTCTAATCTCAAACAGAGTAACCCCTGGGGCTTAATGCAGAATAAATGCGTTTATGATGATCTTCTCCTCAGCTTTGAATTTGTGTATGATACCTAGACTTGATGTAGAAATAATAAAACACCTTTAAGTCATTCACTCAAGATATTTAGTGAAATATGCTTATGTTAACATGAATGGGACTTTCATGTCTTCACCAATATAGGGAGCAGTCCAGGATGTGTCAAGTGGATTTTGAAAGACTGGATCAGACAGAAACTGCTACCATAACTCCCTCAAACTTGAAACAAAGTCATTTACAGGATTATATTTGATGTGATATATTGTCTGTATTTAAACTTACAGAAACAAGAGATGATTGGAGCTATTTCTTGACACTCGCTGTTTGCAGTGACTCCACACAGCATCTCAAAATTCCTGACCTCACAGTTCTAACTACAAACCCATACCTTGAGGCAACTGGTTGACCAGCTAGCTTGCAGTATATAATATGTGAATCAGTCAGTTGCAGAGTTGTTAAAGTGTATTTTTCACTTTTCATGGAGCTAGGCTAGCAGTTTTCCCTTGCTTCCGGTCTTTATGCTAAGCTAGGCTAATCATGTTCCAGACCTTTCTCTGTATTGGATGCACAGATTGGACATAGATATTGATATTCTCATGTGAGCCTTCAACAAGTGCATTTCCTAAACTGTTAAAATAAATCCATTGTGTTTACAAAACTTCACCAAAGTTTAATCAGAATAATCAAATGATGGGCTCGTATTCCAGATGTCGATGCATATACCTATTCTATTTGTAGGAGGCACAAATTCAAAGGACATTTTGTCGCAGTTGCCTTGTCAGTTTTCCAAAACTCATGGTGCAGCTGCAGTCTTTTTAAAATAGTAGACATTGAACTGAATTGTGCACAGAATTTTCACTTTGAACCTTTCCCCAATTTCATTTTCACATTTGTTAAACTGTTCTCTGTATTTCTACAACTACTCAACCTCCAACATGTCACCAGTATATCGCAGGGCTGACGCATAGATAACCATTCACACCTGCAGGTAATTTAGAGTTTCCAGTTCACCTGACCTTGATGTCTTTGGACTGTGTGAGAAAACTATTGCAGGTACTTAGACAAAAGCCAATCTCCACACAGAACGGCCCCAGCTGCCTGCCTGGATTCAAACAGAGGATTTTCTTATGACGGCACTGGCCACTGATCCACCGTGCCGACCTCATGGATCTTGTGAAAGACATTGCTTTGTTAGAGATAGCCTCCTTCAGCTGAAGTGTGCAGCAAAGGGATGGGCAAGATCAGCCTATGATGGTGGGATAACATAGGAGGTGACCATGGGTTTGATTCATCAGAAAATCACCTTGAATTGTGGAGCGAATGAGAGATTATATGTTATCTAAATAAAGGGACCTGTAGTCTGTGTACTTTCATTGACCCTAGAAAATTTAACAAATAGCTTGTAAGTGCCTAATCATATAACTGATTTCAATGGTTTGAATTTGAAGCTTGTGAACGCAACATCTTTGTCCCATGTGAATATTCAGGTTTAGCTCACACCAATTTATTGAATTTGAGGTCTGTAAAGTGTTACCTAAGTTTAAGTGGCAACTTATTTACCTGTTACACACATTACTTTCATTGGGGAGTATAAATTAAGTAAGCTGTACTCAACTGAGAATCATTTGACCCTGAAGGAAGCCACGCCCTGCCATATCATGTATTGTTTTTAATTCTGCTTTTTTGTAACCCGTTGAATCCCTGTGAATGTAAGAATTTATGGAAACAAATCTGTACAAATTGACAAGTTATTTAATTCCAAATATAGAACAACAAGTAATTGCATATACACCCAGGTTACTGTGACAGGTATGAAGCTGAATGGAGTTCATGTTATTTAGGTGTGACAAGTAATTTTAAGAACATTATATTCATGTGGTTCAGCAGCTGGTTTGGTTCATTTTACAGTAGACTAAATAATTACAACAAAGTAAAAGTTAACATTCCAAACAAGTCTGACACATGTTCCCTCAAAATTGTAAGTAAAATCATTCATTTTAAAAGAAGAGCATAAATATGCTGCCGCTGTAAATTGGCCTAGATTTGGCCTCTGTATAATTGTAAAAGAAGAATTTAACTCTTATTACACAAAACATTTGTTCATTGGAATCTATGTAGATGTTGACAGTTTTCATAGGGACTGCTTCTATAGACTAGTAAAAGGGACTCTGTTACTGGAAAATGAAATACCTATGGATTCTTTAAAAGTCAATGCACAAACTATATTCCATATCTCCGTGTCATTGGTTAAGAGGCAGAAACTGTGGATGACAAATATCTCAAAATCTGGAAAAAATAAAACCAAAGCTATCTTCATGGACAGAGGGAAGAAAGAGCACATGATTTTATTAATTTTGTGAACTGACCCTTTAACTTCGGACACTGCAGTGAGTAACATATGGTTGTAGTAGTCATACGAAGACGAAGCACATGTGATGTTAGTCATTCTCAGGGCCCTGGCTCTTTTTACACAGCACATCTCAGCTTTCACTATAACCATAGTTTATTTGCCATAACCACAATATTTCCCTTACCTTGAATTAAAGGTGCCATGCCTGGACATTGCAGAAATATGTCATTTTTTAAAATGTTGTCATTGACTGCTGGTAACTCAGCCCTTAGTCAGCTTGGCATGGACTGAGAAGAGTGAAATAGCCCGCAGTTGTGCAAAGCTGATCCACAGAGACTTAAGACTAAAGGCTGTAATTGCTGCCAAAGGTGCCTCTGCTTCTGAACATTAACTTGAAAGAAGTGAATATTTATGCTATAAAATATTTTGTAATTTGAATTTATAATCAATATAGATAGATGCAATGAGATTTGTTTTTGATTTGAAATGTAAGTATTTTCTGTTAACCAGTGTTAACATCCTCTTTCATCTGCTGTGATTCACTGTACAAAACAAATTAAGAATGAAAAAAATCCAAGACGGGTGAATATTTTGTACTTGTGTATAATATATACATATTTATACATGCAAACATAGTCATACATGTATATCCCTTATCTCTCTTTGGACTAACTATCTTGACAATAGTAAAGGTAAGGTGGGTTTTCCAAAATGTGTTTCATTCCACACAGTGCAAATTTGGTAAATTAGAAAAAAGAAAAAAAACTCAAAAATTGAGATGTTTCATCCTGTGAGCCAAATCATTTGACATGCAGAAAAGTGAGTCATTAATTCCATATACTAAAATGACAGGGTGGCAACTGTAGGTGAAATAGTGTCTCCAATTGTAGCTGTACACCCCGAGTCTGAAAGTTATTCCCCAGTTTGGAGTTTAACTGGAATGTGTGCAATGATACAGCAAATGTGGTCCAAACAGGAACAAACATTAGGAAACTGAATCCATATATGACATATACATATGTGATTTAACAAACAGTTTTCTACCTACTTTACATCTAATCGACTACAGCCACTGTCCTGTGGCCAACAATGTCCATGTTTTAAACTTAGAAGAACTGGGCTGAAGGAAGCCATGTGCAGTGAGATCTCAGTGACTCATGTAACAGCAGTTGTGCCTGTCAAATATCTTGAATGACAAAAAAACGAAATGTTTGCAAACTGCCATGGTCACAGGTTGTCATTTTTGAATGAATTTGAATGGTTGCAATGGTTCAAGAAGGTGGGTCTTCTCTAATATGATCTTTAAGGTCATTGCACAGTTGGTGACAGGAGAAGAAAACCAACCACATGGTAGAGTCAGCAACCCTGTTGGAGACAAGTTGACAGACAGACAGACAGACAGTAGAAAGTTAGCTGGATTTTCGGCAAGGCCTGCATCCGTACCTGTCCTCCTGTCGAAGCATGTCTGCTGAGCTCTGTTAGTAGCTGGAGCAGCTGAAAGGCTTAGTGGTAAAGAAACCTAACAACAAATCACTCTACTGTGACTGAATAAAATACATTTAAAAATTGGATACACAAGCTACTGTATATGTAATATTTTTAAAAACTAAGATAATCCAGTTAGCTTTTTTGCCTCAACACCAGTTTAGACTGCCAACACGTCACAAGGTTTAAGAACATCCATCAAGCCAATAAAAAATGACCGTTCATTTTCAAATGTCTGTTTCTCCATATTTAGTAATTTGAAATGATCTTTTTAAATTTTAAAAAACTAAATTAAAAAAATAAGTCAGCAAACAATAATTAGAATTAAGAACCAAAACATCAGCTGAAGCTTTGGTTGAGTGATATAATATGGTATCATTTATTATCAAACATAAACTTACATAAGAATGACTAACATTCCTTCTTTGTCTGTAGTCCTCTGTGCCATAATACTTTACATCTACTTGTAGGTGTGCATGATAAAGTGTATGATATTTGTACATAACTTTTAGATGCAGTTGTGTACAGTGTCATCTTCATTCATGTGTTCACAAACCTTGAAGTCATTCAATTCCTTTGACTCTCAGTTCATCTCGAACTCTGCTGAGATAATCAGGATCTGGGTATCCATAGCTGCAATCAAAAAGCCAGAAATACATTAACCTCATATGGGCAATTTCACCATGTCATAATGAAAATCCATAGTTCTACTACTACTGCACATGAGCTTCATAGTGTGTCTCCTGTGATGGCAGATTTCTGTACTGACCAGCAATAACTTTCTCTTGCCATAAAGAGATAGGTGTAAAAAAAAAAAAAAAAAATTAAAATTAAGGATTATGTCTGTGACTTAAATACAGTCTTAAATGTGGAAATGATTAAATGAGAGACACAAATTGGGGCCACAGGCACATTTAATGGTATGTAATGCGCATCAATAAAATGTTTCCAAATAAGAGTCCTTACTGAGTCGGTCCTCCATGTGTTGAGGTTTTGTGGTGAATATCATTCCATGTAACTCTATTGTCCATGCCACTGGTGGCAGACTGACCAACAGTGAAGATGAGTCTGTGATCAAAGGCTCGCCTCAGTAGTTTTACGATGCTTCTGCCCTCTGAGGAGTCAGGGAGGTAGGCTGTACGGGACACACCTTCATATGGCTGGCCAGGGTTAGGATGCTCCTCCTGCAGACAAGACACCACTGGTTTCTGTATTCAAGAGACTGGGGGTCTACAGCTCCTCTGCAACGTGAGCCTTTCTATGACCGATTATTTATTACATTTTTTAAAAAGCACATAACATAAAGGAAACATACACAGAAGCACACAGACCAGAAATAAACTATCTTGATCCCAAGGAGGGGTGTGAGACACACATTATGAGGCAATCTTCGCAGACGAAAAATTATGCCATTGTAGTGTCCAAAACCTCAACTAGCCACTTAGGCTAGGCCCCTTAGACCTCCATGTTCAAAAGCCCAACTTTACAGCAGAAAACATGTTTACAGCCTGGTCCAAAAACAGTTCAGGTCACTGTAGCTAATGTCCCCCTTCATCACCACTGTACTTGGTGAATTTTCATATAAATCACTAATTCAAAATATATTATTCTTAAAGCTCTGCATAGTTAGGGGCGCGGTCACGTTGAGTGACAGCAAGTCACTAGCTGTCTGCATTGCATAACTTCAGAAGCAACTGCTCCAAAGACGGAGCTCATTCGAGTCGTGGAATTTTATCTCTCTGGGTCTGGTGCTGCTTGTTGGCTGGAGTCATGGCCAACAGTAGCTGAGGACAGATGGGCAGAGGGCATTTCAAACTGAACAGCTTAAACTCACTACACAGTATGATGGCCTCTCATCTCATGATACAAAAGTGGTGCATGATCAATCTGGTATTAACAGAATCTTCCATTTGTGCTGTTCCACATCATGATGCGGGGTATGTTGTTCCTGATGTGCACGTGATCTGATTATTCCATCTTCAGACAAGTCTTTGGAGTGACGGCACAGGATGCAGAAACTCTGTATATCGTTGTAATGTATCATTGTATAATAATATAAAAGAAAAATATGGACTCAAAAAACTTCTTTCCTACATGGTTCAATAACTGACAGCTAAGATAAATAAAGAGGTATGAATACAAAGCAGATGATTAAGACATTTCTCATGCCACTATATTGAATATCTTATTGTAAAATATATGAGATGTTAGAAATGACAAAGAATGTTAAGTGTTTCACATACTGTATGTTCTAACCTACTACAGGAATACTATATGAATTTTATAGGAATATTATACAGGTGCTGATAAACTAAGTGATCTGGTAGGGTTTTTTTCATGTTTCAGTACTGTTACTGTTTTCCACCCACACATTACTGGCATTTTTCATGAAGTCTTGCTGAATAATACTCTTTACCTGACAGAGATATACATTATGTATAATCAATAACTAATGTCACATTTAGCCTAGTTTGTTTCCACAGAGAATTGGAACTGGTTAAACAAGCCACTTGAACAAACATGTTTTTTAATGATAGAGGGAAACCTATACAGCTAAATATTTTTGTGGTGATTTCACTGCCAAACAAACGACATTTTAAGATATCAATATCTCTTCTTTCAGTTGCCAGATTCAAAACACAGATCTATGTTCCAGACTTGGCTTGCCACCTCTTTCCACTGTCTCTGTTATTTGCTCATTTTAGCCTTCTTTGTATTGTTATCTGTCTTTTAATATTGTTTTACCTGTTGTCTGATTTGTATAGTCTGCAACTTTTTATGTTGCTGTCTTGGTCAGATTTCCCTTGCAAAAGAGATTTCCAGCCTCAATGGGACTTACCTGGTTCAATAAAAGGTAAGTGAAAAAAATTGGTGACAATGCAAATTGAGCATTTTGTCATCTTAATACCATTTTCTTTGAACTAACTTTTGAATGTGTGCCTCAAACACGCATGAGAGCTGTGGAATGCTGGTTGCTTTTTTGTTCAAATAAAATGTCTCAAATGATGATTGCTCATATTTGGTTACCAGTTCCATAGCTATTGAGAAAAGAAACATCTTAGTATTTGGTTTAGAATATGGGCAGGAGAAAAATGAGTTTCAACAACACTAGACACAAAATCACAATATATAACAGTTAGGTTTACAGGTTCTACCTTGCTATTTGAAGCTTCAGTGCCTGTAGAGAGTGACTCAAGTAGCTACATACATGTAAAACTACACATTGAACTCCAAAGATAACATTGTTTTAATACCTTAACAAAATAATCTTACCTCTTACACTCACACTCCCACACTTAATTTTAGTTCTTCTGGAGCTATAAACCGCATCTCACAGTGTTCATCAGTGGACAGAGCTGATTCAATTGTCATCACATGGTTTTTCACACATCATCATTCATGATAGGTGGTCGTATATGGGGGGAGATGGTAACCCCTGTGAAGATGGTCTCTAGTGTTGAGCTCAGTCTGAAAGTCCACTGACTCCTACTCAGTGACTTTTGATCAATTCCCAGTTTATATAATGCTATACATCACCCCAGCCATCACCTCAGTGGGATCTCAGTTCGAGGTGTACCAGCACACATATAAAGGGGTTGAATGAATTGTGGTAAGTGTTGACTCTGTCTGACTTGAAGACTTTGGTTAGAGACACTCCAGCCATGTAAGTGTCTCACTGGGGATGCTTCTGGTGGTCCCCATTGATCCCTGATGTTCCCCAGTTATCTTGTGACCAAACTTCCATTCTTCAGTGATGACAACTGAGGCAAGACCATTCGCTGATGAAAACTGTGAGATGCAGATGAAAGCTCTGGGAGAAAGCTTGTAATTGGACCTTGAGTTAAATTTTCTTTTTTGTCAAATACTGTTTTCCTAGGTTGAAAGTAAAACTGAAATTGTATTGTACCTGTAGTCTTACCTTTTGGGTGCCACTTGGTATGTAGTAATGGATGACTATTGTTCCGTATTTCTCATATCCAGGCAAAGATGAAGAGTTTGTTTTGACATTCATATTGCCTCCATCAGGCTGTGTCCCTGTTAAAATGCCATATAACCGTCCACATGTTGGGCATACAGGCTTGTAGGCAAAGGCTTTTTTCAGGCAATTTCTGCAGAAAGAATGCTTGCACTGTAGAGTCTCTTTCTCTGTTGTTACTATTGGTTCCATACAGATTGGACATGATTCGTCTTCTTCACTGTGTGTAGGTGAAGGACCCAAAGGTCTGCTGCTTAGAGTCTCTGCTGGACCTTTGCTAACAGGACTCTTGGTTGAGCTTTGCATATTTTGTAAAACAAACTCTTTCAATTTAGCAATATGTGCAAAAGGCCCGATCACAGTTACTTCATGTTTGTTGTTGCTGGGTTTGAAAAGCAGGTGTGGAAATCTCCTCTGCAGGTCTTGGTGGTCATGTGGACTTACAGGGACAGATGTGACCTGCAGGTCAGAGGCAACTCTCTGGTAGAATGTGATGAATCGCTGTCTGACAAAGTCAACATGAACAGGGTATGTGGCGCTTTGGCGTGGTTTGAAAGTCACCCGTACTGTACTATTTTGTTTATTGTGTGGGGTTCTGAGGTCAGGCTGTGTTTCAATGACAAAAGTGTTCCCTAAAATTTTGCTAAGTTCTTTTGCACATTTTTGCTCAATGTAGGCCATGACAACACAAGATACATCCACAGATTTTGCCTGAGTTGAAGTGGGTTCATTTTGCTGACTGAAGTGATGCCTCATCACAGACAGTTGGATTGAAAGGTTCTCCAGCTCCTCATAGGCTCCTCGCACTTTGTAGCAGGAACCTTTTTTCTCAGGACTGTATGACTGGAGAAACTTCTTTAATCTTCCAAGAGCTTCATAATCAGCTTCATCAATGATGATTGTGATGTCTGTAATAAACTGCAACAACAAATAACAATACAAGTCAACTATGAGCTACATACCAACATCTGAATGCAGAACGCTGAGTGCTTATATTTAGAAATTTGGACGAAAACAAATCTATAATAGTGCTTAAATAATTGCAGGAGCTGATATTGAGTTGAGTTGGAAATCAAGAAAAATTGAAAGGGGAAAAAGCCAAAGGAGTAGACATTAAAAATGCTACTATTTTAAACTATGAAAGTTTTGGAAGCATTTCAGTTTGAAAGTAGCCTGCACTCACTGTTGTCAGAATTGACCAACACCAAATAGCCCAAATCAGAGCTGTGATCTCTGTAATATTAATTGTTAATATATGCGACTCCATATTAAATCCAGATATTTTGAAACTGTTATGCCATACTGTTTATTCTCACTAACATTTATGACTGACTGACATAAAACCAACTCCCCTAATGTCTGGGTTGGGTGTTGGGTCTTTTACTGCTTCTGCTTTAAAACTTTCTTACATCACCTGATGGAGGAAGCAGGACATTTACACATACTCAACCATTAGCATTGTAGCCTAAAAAGCATAGGCTGAACAACAAGGCTGAAATTCCAGATTGAGTTGTTAGCTGAACTAAACTCAATATAGGCATTTGACTCCACGCAGAGCAAAGCCCCAAGAATGGACTGAAAGGGAGATATGCCCCTGAAGGACACGTGCCATGAATGTCGGTCCGGCATGAACTGTGGCCTTTCATTTGAACAAATGATGGACAACATATACAATTATCAGGGTATTGGTAAATTATTCTGATATATTTGTATAAATTGGCACGTTTCTATTTTGACGTTTAGACCCCCAAACTGGAAGTCTAATTCAAGTCTTCATTTATTTTACAATAATTTCCTTTAACCGCAAGAATTTCTATGTCATGTTCAGAAAAACATCACCAACCGTTGTGAACTATCACAATTTAAAACCCATCACCACCTACAGCTGCTATAAAATCCATTCCTGCTTTCTTATGTCACATTCCTTTAGCCTGGTTCAGCTGTTTTACATGTAAATATACATAACCTACCTCCATACTGCAGACCTCCTCTAAAACTGTAACAACACTTCGTTGTTTCTCAGAACACAGTTAAGCCCTGTCTGCTGTCTGCTTTCACTTTCAGGTTATCCTTCTCTTCCGTGTTCATCACTTGTCTTTTAGCGAACCCTGTCGGTGACCCACTAAACGACATCAACATAAAATAAAACACAAGTGAATAATTCAGTTAAAGGCTCGGTCTGTATTCTACACAGTCGTGCATTACCTGTGCGTTATTTATTTCCATTTAATACAGTTTTTTTTTCAGAGGGAAATATGTTCTTTTCTCCACCAAAGGGTGATAACAGGGTTAATGTTAGGGCACTGCATCTACTGCCATCTCGTGGCACTTGTAGGTTACAACAAGCTACAGTTTTGCTTGCAGTGACGGAAATGAGACATTAATGTACATTATGTTTAGTTGGCATGCACAATATATGAAAGGCACGAAAAGTTTATCCATCCCTATTTTCCCTTTGTTTTTATGCCGTATTTGTATGTATCTATCTTGTACACACTGTAATTCATCTGGCCTCACTAGGCTCATTCCTGTCAACTTCAGGGAATGAATAATGAAGGAGACAACAATGCCCAGAAGATGGCAGTATTGCAATTTAGAAATATTTAACCTTCACTACAGCCTAACTATCCTAACCTATTATATTGCTTTTCTTCTTTCCTTTAATAATGGTTCATTCAACGTAGATTCGTAGTCAGCCATTCAGACACTATTACATTTGAAATAGTTTTAGCCCAAAACAAGAAAAAATAGATTTACATTTTTTTATTAATAGTTTGTCATTTAGTCAGTGTCCCCACAGTGTTGCATAAATGACTGTAGATCATTACTGAACCACAGTGCTTGCAATTAGGCTCTAAATAATTTAGGAGCCCTTTTGTTCTGGGCCCTTTGTAGTCTACTCAG
This sequence comes from Centropyge bicolor, assembly GCA_037975185.1. Lineage (NCBI taxonomy): Eukaryota > Metazoa > Chordata > Actinopteri > Pomacanthidae > Centropyge > Centropyge bicolor. Next base: position 2,393,690 of record JBBMOC010000013.1, on the reverse strand, counting down.
TGGTTAGATTGAACGGGTTTAAACTATGATTCAGTCCAGATTCACTTTTTAAAAAACTTTTTATGGACAAATCTATGAAAGAGTAGATTCTTTCAAATATTGAGGTATATCAACAATCAGCTTCCTTTAACACTACATATAGGCAAATTGTAAAATGTAAAAAGAAAAAAAAATGACTATTGGGTTAATATAGGTTAATCAGGGCAGTTCTAGACTATGGCTGCATAAATTATCCTGAACATAATTTATCAACAAATCATGAAGGTTAAACAATGAGAAAAACAATTTGGGAATAGGACATATAACGTAACCTTTTAGATTGGAATAAAGAGTATTTGGCTATTCTTTCAGAACTCGGTTGGACAGTAAATGTCAAACCAAGCAAAGTTCAGTATAATAGGTTCAGATTCTAGCAGTACATTAACCAGTATCAAGAAAATGTGGTCAGAAACAAGCCAGGACATTGGACTCGAATTATTATATAGCTATCTACAGAATGAATTAAGCAGGAATAATAGTGATATTCATCTGGATTCCAGCACATATAGCAATGGAGGGAAACAAACTGGCAGGCAAATATGCAAATTATGCCACAAAAATGACTGTCAGCAAATATGACAGTAAATTATAGTAAGGCTAAAGCATAATCAAATCAGAAATGGCAGGAGGATTCAAACAGGGAAACTAAAGTTAGGCATTACTACAGTATCTACAAGAGAGTAGGAAAAATAAGAGAAACTAGTAGGACCGGAAAAGAAGAGGACATTATCTCAACATATTTGGTCGCACTAGTTTTCACAGTAGACTTAAGATAATTGGTTATTATTTATTTATCTTTCTCAGTACCAGCAGGAAAGACAGTTCCCGAAAACAGATTGTTAAAACATCACATCACACTTAAAAATTAAAGAATTCTAAAACTATGCTACAACTGAACTCAGGACATGTGGGGGTTAGTGCTATATGTTTGGAAAAGACCAGGCTTAACGTGAGAATGGAGTGTAAGATCCGATCCACACTCCGATCAGAAGGGGGCGGTAATGCGACTAGAAGTTGTTTGCAAACATCCAAAAAATAATATCAGAAGGAGAAGCTCTGGCCGCTGCTATCGAGTATACACGGTTTCGACTGTAACATCATAAGCTAGAAGATATAAATACAATGGATTTCAACGTGAAGAAATTAGCCTCCGGCGCTGGACTGTTTTTCACACGAGCTGTCCAGGTGGGTAATGAACGATGCGCGCGCACAGTGCTGTGGTTCGGTTGATGTTTGCTGTCATTTTGACAGCCAGCTGGTACCAATGTTACTGACTTAGGTTACCATATACAGTATGTGACATAGCAGCAGACTGCACTGCCGAGCAAACGTTAACGCTATGATAGCACAGTAAGCAGATACATTCAGCTACATCTTGTTAATTGTTTAGGCCCACGGACCCACATCGTTTTAACAGCGCTGTCTAGATGCTATTATCGGCAGTGTTGCTTGTAGTGTCTTTTAGTTCAATTGATCATAGAGTCACTTGGCACATTATAACAGATGTTTGTAGTTTTATTCTTGTGGACAAGTTTGAAGGTGTCACGGGAGAGAGGACAGAAGCGACTGTCAGGCGAACAGGTCGTGAACCGGACCCCTCATGACGTCATCATATCGCGTTGATTCCGTAGCTGTTTTTATAATAACTGATTAAACCCCAGAGGAAATGTTAGCAGCTGTGTTCAGCTCACCTGGCAGCGTGTATGTGTGCTCTGTGTTAGTTCACAGAAGAGAAGCTGGGCCAGGCGGAGAAGACTGAGCTGGACGGTCACTTTGAGACCCTGCTGAGCCGCGCAGACTGCACCAAACACTGGACTGAGAAGATCTACAGACAGACCGAGGTCCTGCTGCAGCCCAACCCAAGTATGACATCAACACAGCCATCTCACAATTAAAGCTGGAAAGAGTGTCATAGAGTACATATTGTCTTCAAGCACAACCACCACTGTTCTTTTTTATTAACTGCGTAATAAATGTTGTTTAAAAAAAAAGCACCATAAGGAAGTGATTAGCTCATTTATGATATATGCTTTGTGGAGATTACTTATTGTATTAAGAAATATATTCAAACATTTGTCATTCATTGCGAAACACAACCTTGTTCATTTCATGAATTATGAACAAAAAAGGAAGTAAAACTGGACTTGGCAGACTAATAAGAAATGAAACAACATTTTCTGGATCGATTAAATGATTGGTTTTGGACATTAAAGAATGTTTACTAATAGAATTTAACTAGAACTAGTTTGTTATTATTTATGAAGTTTCAGCCTAACCCACTGAATGTTTTTCTTTGCCGTAAGTGTAATTAATTCAGTCAAACAATTAGTGAATAAAAAACGAGGCTCATTAGTAGTAGTAGCTAGACTTCAATACTGTTAACGCTGAAAGGAACACACCAGTGGCAAAGCAGGTTGATTGATTAATTAGAAATTGTGTATGCTATGCATTACATCTGACTTTATTGCAAAAGGTACTTACAAACCATGTTTGGATTGATTTCTTATGTTGAAGCAACCTTTAGTGACAGGTCATGTCATGATTTCTATCACAATCAACTTCTCCAAGATATGTTTTTCATCACAGTTGCCTTTATTTTTAGGTGAAAGTTAAACCATGGTTACATGCAGGCACAAATTTTAATTTTTCTTCCCGTCAGTCTGTTGAAAAATTTTCTGACACCTGAAATTTTAATATTTATCTGAATTTGAAAACTTTTTTTGTTTTGGTCAACAGTTAGTTAACCAAAGTGGTAGTTGTGGTTAAGGCTCAGTATTCTTCTTGCAGGAATGCTGGTATTGTCTTATCTACAGACACAAAACACCGAGGTACAGTAAACAGCTATGATCAGGCCTGAGGTTTTGCCCAAACTTTCAAATGTGTATCCATAGACAAAATTATAAAGCCAACTTTTTGTTACATTTGCTAACATCACTGGCATTGCCAGCAGAGTTTAAGTGCCATATGGAGTTTTCTTATAAACGAACTAAAGTCGTGTTTATATTCTGTGTCTCTAATAAAATGTGATGAATGTATTTCCTTCTTCAGAAAACATTTTAAGAGCTAAATATGTGAAATTCTGCGTTGTTTATATCCAAGTTTACTTGCTGCCAGTCTTCTTTACTGACACATTTGCTGTGCTTCCCTCCACGCTGCTGAATAGCAGAATAACGTGCACCTGGGAGCAGGAATAAGTCTTGTGTTGCACACAACAAACTTTTCCAAAAAAATAAAGGCAAATGAAATTTTTAGTTAAAGTCTGATACATGTGAAACCACTGGTATGTTCCTTGAAATAATAAAAAGACTAATACAAAAAACAAATATATTTTTTCTGAATAGATAGTCACTTGCAGTGGTACTCCCATGATTTCATACCAGTTGTCAGTCACGCAGTTATAAAACACTGTGGAAGAAGGTAGTGTCAGCATATTTGCAATGAGATTTCAATCCAAAGAGATCAAATACTTTGCACATAATGTAGCTTATTCACATTATTTTTAGATTCACAGTGATATTGAATGACATACTGAAACTAGGGAGCTCTAACATTTGCCTTTTTGATTCTCCATGCTACAGTTGATCACACTGGTGAGTATTCTGCCTCCCTGTTTTAGTGTTGTGCTGTAGAAAGCTCTCCTACATTTGAATTATACAGAGTACAAGTACATAGTATGGAGAAGTAGTTAAGGAACATTAACAGGACCAAATCAGCACATGATTCTTTGGTACTGAGATCAAAATTGAACCAAAATTAAATTTTTAATGCTGAGAGAGTCAGACCTTCAGTGTGACGTCATTGCTGACCACTACCATCAGGATGTAGAATGAAACTTATTCTGGCAGATAGCTGAATGTGAATCAGCACATACTGTAATGGGGTGTTGATCATTTATACCAAATGGGTGTTTAACAGTTAGTGCCAAACTTATACATAACTTATTTATACAACCTTTGCTTGACTGGCCTCAGACATTGTATTTTTCCTATTATTGAGGTGATTTTTCATCTTGTTTTCATCTTGCTATAATGTTGAACCTTACTATTCAATTGTTATTTAAAAACATAAAGAAAACAGAAGAGCATCTGGTCCTGGTTTAGTTTGTTAGATTTGTGGACATGATATGCAGAATAGAGACTTCTCACTCTTTCCTGCCCCAAGTTGACTGATTTGGGTCAGACTTCAACTTCAAAGTGGCACAAATGGGACATAGGAGCAACAACATGCAATGAAACCACTAGTATACATACAGAAGAAGAAATTCAGGTATTTTTAAGTCAAGTCAGCTTTTTTTTATACATAGATTGGCATATTGTTAATTAGAGCATGGGACCTGGGAAAATTTCAGCAGAAAAGAAAGTGTAGGAGTTTCATGCCTACCTTAATGTTGGTCTGCAAGGCCCCAAAAGGAATCACAAACTCTTTCCCAGACCATACCCAACACCATAGGGAAAAGAGTTGTGACAATCTAGGACATGATTAGAAGAATACATTTGAATCATAAACTGATTATAAATACAAGATTTTAGTTGACGGTTTCCATCTTAGGTTTTATCACGCTGCTCTATGTTCAAGTGTTCATTTTTCAGATAATTCTGGTTTGTATTACTTATTTGACACGTTAAAAAGGCATGATTAACAGCTAACTCTAACCTAAACTGAGCTGAGCCAGTGTTGTATGGGCGAGACCTTGATACTGCGGATCTATTTCCCAGTGAGTACTGCGCAGACCAAATGATGTCACAAGTGCAAGATGGCAGTCCCCATGTCTGGAATATTTTGGCTTCATTTTTGTACAGCCAGGGGAAGTGGAGATTTATCACCTATCTTTTGTTATTATATAATTTGTTCTTGTTTGTTATTTTTATCAGTCGTGATAATAAACAGCTTCATTTTCAATTCAGCAATGTGAACCGCTCTTCCCTCTGTTTTTTCCTCAAAAAATTTTACACATTGAGGCACAGAAATTTTCCTGGCTTTAAGCCCTGCAAATTTGCCTCAAGGGGCTTTACAATATATACCATAGATGACACCCTTGGTTTACTCAAGGACAAGAAAAAAATCCCCAAAAAGCACTTGAAAAGGTAAAAAAAAGAAAAGAAAGAAACCCCAGGAAGTGCAGCAGAGGAGGGGTTCCTCTCATAGGATGTAATCCAACTTGTCAACAAGTCAGTAAGATTGGAAGAGTGCTATATTCTGCTATTCTACAATTTCATTTGGCAGACACTTTTATCCAAAGCGACGTATATCTGTGAATAGACTTCAGACAGGAAGGGCAGGAGTGAAACTGTTCTGTAGTTTTCGACCTGGGCTGGGTCGAGTGTAGGTTTTTTGAGTAGTGGAGTGACTCAAGCTTGCTTAAATGCAGCGGGGAACACACCCGTAGCAAGTGAGGAGTTGAAGATGTGTGTTACTGCAGGGTTGGGGATGGGGAAATGGTTTGTAAGAGGTTGGATGGTATCAGGTCCAGTGGACAGGTAGAGGGACGAGAGTCCAGCATCAGTTTGGAGACTTCCTCCATAGGCAGAGTTAAGAAGGAGGAGAGTGTGACCCTGTTAGCTGGTGGGTGCACAGTGAGTTGGTCAGGCTGACAGAACTGGTTACTGATTGCAATGTGGCAAACATGTCTGCAGTGAGCAGAGTGGGAGGTGGAGGAGGAGGTGGGTGGAGGAGTGAGTTAAAAGCAGAGAATATTCTCCGAACATCTGATGTGCCACAGATCTTGTCCTGATAGTACTTGGTCTTGGCAGTTTTTAAGCTGGAGGAGAATGATGTTAGTAGACTTTGATTTAAGTCATTTTCTCTCAGCCGCTCTGAGGCCTGCACTTTGCTTTCTGGTGACTTCAGTTAGCCATGGACTAGGGGCGGAGTCACGAGCAGGTTTAGATGTTAGAAGGCAGAGATTGTTCAGAGAGGAGGCAAGTGAGGAACAGACAATGTCTGCTGCCTCATCAACAGGAGTGAGAAGAATTCATTATGAGGAGGCAGGGAAGCCCAGACCTCATTAGAGAGCTGGGTCGGTGTGAGGGACCAAAGATTGTGGCGGAAGGAGACCATTTGCGGAAGAACAGGAGAGTCTTCCAGTAAGGAGACAGTGAATTGAATGAAATAGTGGTCTGACAGATGAAGTGGAGTGACGCGTAGATTTATTGTGGAGCAGTTGCGACAGAAAATCAGGTCAAGCGTGTTTCCTGCTTTGTGTGTGGGAGGGGTGGAGACCGGCTGAAGTCAAATGATGCCATAAGTGACAGAAATTGCATTTTTTACACCTGTAAAATCCCACACATATTTGATTTTCAGCCAGGTAAAAATAGAGGGAATGGCCCACCTATTGAGACTCAGAGAGTGAAACCAGCAAGTGCTCTGTACCAACAAAGTCTGACAACTACCTAACAGCAAGTCCTAAGCAAACTCAAAACCAAAGTTTCAAAAACACTTACCAACTAACTGCTATCTCCTATGTTCTAGATCTCAGCTTCGATCTATACAGTACATTTAGTTTTGGGCATAGTTTCCTGTAGCGAGTGATGTTCTTAAGGTCTCTTCACACTGACACTGAAAACCTTTTTTTCCAACAGTATAGCTCTTTGCCACTCTCTCAGTGTGATGGCCTTGTGGTGCAGGTGTTTGTCCCCAATTCTGTAGGCCGTCTCCTCAGCCTGGCAAAGCAGCCTGAGTTTAGCAGTAAACTACAGTTGGTTACTGTATGTGCATAAGGTTTTAGTCAGCACACACATGTCCTCTGAGAAGCTGATTTAAAATGTCACAACGTCAGTGAGCTCATCTGGGTGTGCAGTCGTAGCCTTAAAGCACTACAGTCAAGTGCAGTCAAAGCCAGCCTGTAATTCCAGCTTTGCCTCGACGGTCCATCTCCTCACAGTGATTCAAGAATCCCAAAGCTGCTTGGGGAACAGAGTGATATCCAAGAAAACCATGATCAGTAACAAGAATGTGAGCATTAAATATTGATGAAAAAAGAATAAAACAAATCTATTCACAGAGTAACACAGGAACAATTCCCAGAAACAAGAATGTGAAATGAAATAGATACAAAGTGAGTTAAACATTATGTAATTAAATGGAGACCTTGAGATCAGGCCTGAAGTGGAGGTTGGGAGTAAGGTTAAAATAAATACATATTGAGATATACACCTGAAATGACACAAAATCCATATTATGATTTAATCTGCATAACAGACATTAGACTTGAGTGGTAATTCGGTAATAAGGAAGTCCCTGGTATTTAATCATTTTCCCTTGCATGCTAGTACAGTCAATGCACAGTTTAAGCACAATTAAAGCAAATGACATGTTAGCAATATACTTAGCATACTGTCTGATACAGCTTCGATTGGTTTATTTTGTACAAATGTAGTGAGAATCTGTTACAGACATTCTGTTATTGTTTTTCTGATGCTCAGAAGAATCTGATCATTTTCACTGGGTACCAGGAATCAGGTTTTTTAGAAAACATAGGTTGAGCAGAAGTGGATAGTAGATACATTTACTCTAGCATTGTATTTGAGTATTTATTTTTTTTGCTGTTGCTGAGTGATTTCATTTTGTGCAAATTTAAACTTTTACTTCTCTAAAATCCAGAGGGAACCACTGAACTTCTTTTTCTCCTTTGATGCTAAGAGCTGTAGGTGCAAGTTTCTCGACAGATAGAGATCTCTCCTGATAAATACAGACTAACCAGCCATGTTACAGAAATATCTCAATAGATTTATCAGTACCTGTGCCTGTTACAACAACAAAATTCTGCTTATAGGTAAAAGCACCAGAAATTCAACACCATGGGGAAAAAAAAGATAATTCTGCACATACATTACGTACATTATGGCCTTGTAAAGATATATTTTTACTTTACTTATTTATTGTACAGGCATCTCTACTTAATCCATTGATGTTTTATTCACAACGGGGCTGAAAAACACATACACTTTCACCTCAAATCACCAATTTATAAAGTAGTTTTTGCTAACATGATAGCAAACAGTTGCCTGACTTTGCATCCAGCAGATACAGCTGGTCGTCATCATCATGTCCAAAATATAGCCTAATTTAATCTCTCTTTTTGTCCTTATTGCTTCCTGGGAAAAATAAGTAGGTGTTTACTGTGTTAGAGGTTAACAAGATGTTATGTTCAGCAGCCACCCTGTAGTTTCGTCTGTCTGCAGTGCTGAAGGGGTAGTGTTCACATTGTTTATTAGAGTGTCTGTGCTGTCTACAGGGGTTGATGAGAGTGGCTCAGATTCAACTAGTCATGTTTTCAGTTCATTGGCTATGAGGGGTAAATGAACTAAAAGTTGCAATGCTACTTTGTTCACCAGCTGTGCTATTAATTAAAGTCTTCTCGGCACTCTCTGCAGGTGCCAGAATTGAGGAGTTTCTCTATGAGAAGTTGGACAGGAAGGCACCATCCAGAATTACCAATGGAGAGCTGCTGGGTCAATATATGCAGGATGCAGCAAAGGAATTTGGTCCTGAAACTCCATATGGTTAGTATTCATCTACTTCAAAATAAGCTTCAGGGGCTAAAAAAAAGTTATGACCCGATTTACACCCTGCAGTACCATCTCATCTGACATATTAGTACAAGGTGTAAATGCATGCAGAATGCACTGCAAGTGTAATGCTAACGGGTCATCCCAACCATGTCTGAAGGTGTTTTTTATGGATCTCAGCCAAGTGTGAATCCAATCTGTAAAATGGGACCACATTCTCATGCATAATATCCACCCAATAAATTAAAACATCACCTAACTTAAGCTGCAGATCAAAAAGCTGTGGCCGACTACAGCCCACCTGGCCAATTTGTATGATAAGATAAGATAAGCCTTTATTCGTATTTTACAAGTGTTACTAATAACATTAAGGATGGCTCTGTTACATTTGAGTGTCCAAGTAAGTCATGCCAGTGTGACAGTGAGCCAGCCAAATACCAGAATACCCTGGAACTGAAGTAAATAAATATCATTCAGTGATCATGAATTGTATTGTTTAGAACTGTGTTTTTCCACCTTTGACCTTAGGAACTTGTTCAGTGATTGAGAAAGACGTTTTGTGTGTATTTTGTGAGTGGGAGAGAGTTTTTTTCTCAAAATGAAGTAATGTCGCTACAGTATTCTATTTTAAATTTTATTTTTCCACTTGATTTTAAATTGTATTCACAAATGTTTGTAAGAGATGCTTTTTTTCCTGTCTTGCCTGTATGGCCTCCATAGAAAGTTAGTGAAATTACAGGTATATTGTATTACATATTGTGAATTTCCCCACTGTGGGACGAATAAAGGCATATCTTATCTTATATATACTAATAAGATAGCAGCTTGAATACTAATAATAACAATAATAGCTTACAATCAAGCTAGTTCGAGTCAGTTTCAACTTTGTTCGTCATATGGCATTACTTTTCCATTCAACTGTGGTAATTTTTGAGGGATCTTTAGGTCATTTGCACCAACTAACACTTGTTTTGATTATTAATCAATAATCAATTAATCAATAATCTGCCAGGTATTTTGTTGGGTTCATTATTTGGTCTTAAAATGTTTGAAAATATTAAAAATGCTTACAATTTCCTGTATTATAAAAAAAAACAGTGTAAAACCCAAACATATTCAAGCTTGCTATCCCATATGACAAAGATCCTCACAATTGAGAAGCAATAAATAAATAGAAATGGAACAAGGGGATGATTAATCTACAAGTAGTGTCAGTATGAAGCATACAGAAAGTATGAACTTATACAAGCACATGACCTCTGGCACTCAAGACAGGGAAATTCCTGTGTTCTCTATGTGACAGTGTTGTACCACAGTGACTTAGCTGCAGGCTTTCTATTAGAGAAACAGACCATGTTTTGTCTCCAACATGCACAGTGCCAAATAACTGGCTCTGTCGTGGAGAACAATTTCAGTGATTTTTGAGCACCACTTCCACTCTAGTAGTGGTAGAAAGGCCATTCATTATAGTCCTTCTCCTGGTTCAGTAGTATGCAGAATTTCTGCACAATTTCCCATGATTAATTGCAATTAATCAATGACGCTTGTGGATATATACAGTGCCAATAATTGACTCCATTTGGTCTTATTAGAAAATGTGCAATAATTCAAATTAATGATAAAAACAAAGAAGATAGCAGGAAACCATATAAGGATCATCTTTAACTCAAATGTTAGATCAAACTGCTTCTGAGAAACAAATCTGTGGCTGTTGAAATCTGTCCAAAAAGAAAAACTACATTTTTTTCTGCCAATGGAATGTATATATTGTTTTTGTAATTATTATATTATGGCATATTCACACATGTTTGGACTAGAGTGTATAACTATAAACTGGAGTACCTACAGTGATACTGCACTTTAGAAGACATGTTAACGCCTGAAATGAGTGTGGTATTTAAAAGGAAAACTTGGTGAATGAATATAATCTGTTTCCGTACAGGGAGCACTTTGATTGAGGTGGGGGAATGTGAGAGAAGATTAGGAGCAGCGCAGAGGGAGTTCCTCCAGACGTCAGCCATCAGCTTTCTTACCCCTCTCAGGAATTTTCTGGAAGGAGACTGGAGGACCATTTCAGTGAGTCTGAAGAACCACTTCCACTCAACTATTGATTACCTTCTCATTTATTAGTTTTGTTATTGACCCCTGAATACCACACTGCTGTAATGTAGATGGGCAGAGTCCTGCAGAAATAGCTTTGATATGGAGCTTTGAGGTGATATGTCAAAGCCTGGCATCGTCCGTTCACAAGTTGTAGCTCAGCTGTCATGGAAAGTAATCAAACAAAGTAAACAAAATGCAGTTGTGTTACTTGTGTGTTAAATATTTCATATATATATATATATATATATATATATGTGTGTGTGTGTGTGTGTGTCTGTGTACATGTCTTTATATACACATATGTATGTTTAAATGAAAAATTTAAATCTTAAATATGAACTTAACCACCAGAGGTCAGCATCATTGCTTTACTCTTGAATGACACTAAGTGCTACCTGTCTTTGGAAGGCTATGGTCTTTTGTCCATGGGTCCATTGTAGCCTGCTTTAATTGTGCCATGCTAATCCATGAATTGTCCTGTACCAGTGTAGCTGAAATGTTTGCGGTTGCTCACAACTCAGCGCAACTTCCTGATTGCGTCACTGTGTATACTTCAGAAAGAACGGCGTCATATGGAGAATCTTCGACTGGATCTGGATGCCTGTAAAACACGTCTGAAGAAGGCTAAGGTGGCTGAGGCCAAGGCTGCGGTGAGTCCACAGTCCCTTGCCCACAGTCATTCCCATAATCTGGCATGCTGACACTAACCGTGACTAACTGTCTGTATATTCATAACCTTTTCAGTGCGACACTGAAGTGAGTATTAAAGACATTTTTGAAGACTTTCAGTATGATGCACACTGTCAGTTGTTTTTCCAGTCACATTTGCTTTGAATTTATTCCCTGTGCCATTCAGTTATTAATAAGACACTGTTAATCATTGGTAAAAAGAAAAAAAAGCAATTGACTGAAAAACAACCTTTGACCTGAAGTTGACTTGCGCAGTAAGCTTGGAAGAAGCACATTAATATTATTAATGTTGGGCTGTGACTAGTAGTAGTGGTATCACTTCTGCAGGTAATCAGTTATGTGCTTTTTTTTCTTTTCTTTTCTTTTCTTTTTTTTTTTTATAGTAGATGGTTCTTTTAACTCTTGCACCACAATTTAGTTTACATAGTATACTATAAAATGCTCTGGAGTCAGGGCTTCTCTTCCTCTGCAACTGTTACAACTGATGTCACAAATGACAATGACAATTTAGAGGATCTTTTTTTTTTTTTTACATTGGAAGTTTTCACTGTACAGCCTTGTTCGGATTAATGTTCTTGTTCTGGACTGAACATGACAAGACAAATGGCAGGATTATTTTGGGAGAGTGACACAGGCTGAAAATGACTGGACGCCCAACAGTACTCCATGAATGAGGTCTTCCCTGGAAATGGATTTTAAAAAATCCATTATGAATTTAGAGGAGACTACTCTTTACTGTCCAAAATCATGGAATCCTGCTTCCACAGCTAGAGAAGCCACCTTTCCTTTCAATCTATTGTGTATATTGTCTTTAAGAACCAGTTTTACACATTCTTGGTTCTTACTACTCTTCAAACTGAGAACATGATATTGTTTTGCCAGCAGGTGGCTGCCACTGTCATAGTTCCACATATGTTGTACTCAACTTTTTGGCTTTCACCTACTTCCTTTCCAGATCAGTAGAAATGTTATCTTTAATTTTTACTTTGTTTATACCCATACAAATACAAGCCAAGCCCTATGCCTGAAACAGAAGGTCCTAATTGTTCATGTTCCTTCCAAATTTCACTCTGATCGAGGAATAACTGTGCCTTTGAAAATCGTTCTGCTTTTCTTGAAGCTTGTTTTTGTTTCGCTGTTGAACAGAATAAAAAAAGTCTGACTTTTTTCAAAACTCAAAATCAGACATTTTGCTGACTGAAAGACAGACTTTTGCAATCTGAATGCATGCCAGCATGTGCATGATAAACTACTGCTGACTACAGTTACAGCTTGTAATGTCATTGACTGTCCTGTTTACAGTGCATTAGTCAGGTCAGTGAATCAGATTAGTAGTCACTAGTGTCAGTGGTGCTAGAGAGTATATTTACATACATTATAAATTACATCACCTCTCTGCACCTTTCTTTTATGAGTTCAAACACACCCACTGTAAAAGTCTACTGGCAAGTGTTGACTGCCAACCACCTCGTGTTTGCAATTGGCTGAGGCACTTTGAAATTAAGGAAAATGTGGGAAACTTGTATTTATCTATTTAAAAAAAAAAAAGGCAAAGAAAATTAAATGTAAGGTCAGATTTTCTGTCTGTTTGAACCTTGATATTAAACTGGCATGAATTTGATTTTTATTGATAGCGTGCTTTAATATCATATTGATATAAAGCCTAATGTATTGATATAATGTTAATACTGAATTATCACTGATTCTAATGCACAGACTGACAATTTCCCAGTAATCTGTGCTGTCATGTAGCTCATCAAGATCAGTATCATTCATTTCTGGTGTGTTTTTTGATTGTTTTGTCTGAATTCCGTGAAATAGAATGTGTGCTGAAGTATGGTTGCCATGTATACATTGAGTACACAATAGTATGAGTCTTGAACAACCTTACTGTTTCTTTAGATGACTCCAGATTTTCAGGGGACCAGACCTCGCAACTATGTGCTTTCTGCCAGTGCCTCTGCGGTAAGGAGACCATTCTGCTTTACAGAACAAAACTGTGTCAGGTTGCATGTTTACATAGAGCAATCAGAATCAGAGTGAGGCTATTGGCTATAAAAGGTCAGCCAGTGCAGGAAAATCACTTAACTGTTTATTGTGGTTACCATCAGCTCAGAATTGAGAATGACTTGCATTCCAGACCTTTGTGTCATGTCAGATCTTATGTAGTAATGGTCAGTATTAGCATACTCTTGAACAAGTGTTTAACAGCCCTCAGATGTTGCTCAATAACTCATCTGTTTCAACACAGGTCACGCTCAGCAGCCCTACTAGGACATACACTGTCCATTAGACTGAAACACTGCAAAAAACAAATTTGCCATAGTTGAGACATGAGTATAGTAAAAGGATGTATCAATTGCCTCAAGGTTAAATTAAATATTTTGTAATTGTGTGAATGTTTTTGAATGGACTTCCAAAGGGAAGAGAATCTTGTCAAACCATTCAGCAGCTGCCATCTGTCTTTAGCCTTTTATACAGTCTGTTGTTCTGGCACCATGTTATTGTTTTTAAGCTCCATCCTCCTATCCTGATGATCACTTTCTTGTTTCCTGCAGATGTTCATGTTCCATTTAACTTTCTTGATGCTCTTCTTTTTCTTTAGTACCTGTATCCCAAGTAGCCAAGATACTCTGCATACAAGACATCTGTCTGCCTTCTTACACTCTGAGGGGCACATCCCATCCCAAATATTCTGATCATGTGCAAAATAACAGTATAAGCAATTCAGCCAAGTCAATCTATTACATCTGTAACGCTCTACAGGGCTTCAAACTAGTATGGGGTTTGATAACTTCTTAAACTAGCCCAGCACTGGCAGCATTTTTCATGTTAAGATTATAGCTGCAGACAGTACACTGCAAAAAGGAACCCATCTCTAGGAACTAAGCCTAACCACACAAAAATTTCTCAAATGATCACAATCAAATGACAAAACCAACACTAGTAACCACAAATTCCTTCTCAAGCCCAAAACACACTACCTTAATAAATGTGTATTACCTAATGTGTGTGTTACATAAAGCTGCATCAGTGTTTGGTTGGAACAAAACTAGATCAGTTTGTCCTTGACAAGGTAATGTCCCACTGAATAATGGAAAAATGGCATTTCAATGTGAATATCATGCCAGACGCACCCAAAACTAATGTTTGCCTCCATTTACTACAGTTATAACCATCAAAATACGTTCTACAAACTTTTTATGCCTACCACTAACTTGCATTTTTCTATTGTTCTTTTGCTGTGTGTTTTGGCCTCTCAGCTCTGGAGTGAGGAAGTGGAACAAGTAAGTATGACAATGTTGTGGTTGTGAACTTTGTCTTACTGTCTGGCCTCCAGGATTATGGCGTCAGTTTGCTTCAACTCAAACCAATGTGTTTATACCTGCTTAAGCATAAATCTTCAAACGAAAGCATCAAAAATCTTCACTTATGAATGCTCCTTGGTATAAATTACATCCAATGTGTGTCTTCTGAGGCATGAAAACATTTGAGACTTGACACGTGCTGATCCATATTACAGTTAAATCAACAAGCATATTAGAGTATTGGTTGGTTTTTGGGCTTTGGCACTCATTTTAAAGTCACAACCAAAGAGAGACGGGAAAGAGGGACAGAGGGGATGACATGAGCTGGGCCCACTGTGGTGAGGACTTAGCCGTAGTAAATGATGTGCGTGCTCTATCAGTTAAGCTGCTGGGGCATCCTTATCAGATCATCTTTATATTATTATAGGTTAATGATAAGGTTGTGCCAGTTGTTATCTTTATGCATGTCTCCAGATTATGTAATGGTTATTAACATTTTTCTGATTGTTTCAGGCTGAAAATGAGCTCAGAGTGGCCCAAACAGAGTTTGACCGCCAGGCAGAGGTTACACGACTGCTTTGTGAGGGCATCAGTAGTACACATGTATGTCAGCCATACCTCTTCCACCACTTCGATACTCACCGCTTCCTTCCTTTAGTTCCAGGTTGCATTTATTCTCTCTATCTTTTCCTTTTGTTTCCCATATGTCAGAAAAACCACATCCTTCAAAGCAGTGAAGTTGCAGTGAAAAGCTTGCAATGTTTTCACTATTTCACTGTGGTTTATTTAATTAGGTTTTATTTTAAACTGTAAGATTAATAGTTAGTAGTTTTTGCATTTTTTGTATTCAGTGATATTTACTTGAGACATAGTTGAAATATGCAAACTGAACTAGAAAGGCACTTTCTTTTAAGACAAAGACATTTAAAGGTAAAACTGGTTAAATACAGTATTCTTACTGCACTGGCACTTTTCACTTGTTTTAGGAGATAATGATATACAGTTCTTTACTTTGCAAAACGGTCTTTTTGTGAGATTGGGGATTTGTGGATTAAACTGGCCAACAGTATATAGTATATAGTATATAGTTCCAATTTGCTCCACTAGCCACAACAGAAATACTGTAATCATAATTCTGTTGTATAATACGTATAATGCAACACACATTGTGATATTGCTATGTTCACTTAAGTAAAGCATCTGAGTACTTCTTGATGAACTTCAAACTCTGTGTTTCTTTAAGAGTGACTGTTGTGTTGTTGCTTTTGTGCAGGTGAACCACTTGCGCTGCCTGCATGAGTTTGTGGAGGCCCAAGCAGCTTACTATAAACGGTGTCATCTCCATATGCAAGAACTACAGAAAGAGCTGGGAAGGTGAGAACCACATGGGATAATAGAAAATTGATAGATGGTGTGAAACGCACAGGTTTCACTGGGATTTTACAGGGGTAGCCATTTGTCTTCATACAGTATGCAGTGAAAATAAGCAGTTGGCATCAACTGTGTAGCAGTGTTAAAATACTTAAGCCATGTATCAGTTTAGTTTGTTGCACTTTAGAATGGTTATTTTTTTACGTTGTCATTATGTGTGTAGCGAGTGTGTGGTAGAGCAAGTATCAGAAAGGTGACAGTGAATGTGAGTGGAGCAGAGGGAAAGGCTAGCAGTGATTTGTGTATCTGTGTAGTATATGTACAGCATACGTTACAGTGTGTCAGGTAAGTGCTGCGGCGTCCTCTGACCAAGAAAAGCCTTCCCCAACTGCTGGAAAGTGCAGGGGGTAGCCCCGAAGGATTGAAGGATTCGGTATGAGTTGGTACGGGTTAGGTAAGGGTGTAAAGGAGGCTGTACTGACAGTGGGACAGGAATTGAGAGATTCTTAGCTGGCTTCAAAAGCTGTCAAAAACTCAAGGGGGGGGGGGCTACTTAGTTGCTTAATATTAAAGAAATGTGTCATCTTTAACTTTAGCCTTTGGAAATCAGATCATCTTTTACTCTCTTAACTATTGACAGTAAGAGGCATTTTGACCAAGAGTACCCAAACCTTGGTGTGCCACTGTATATTGATGTCAGCAGTTGCCGCCTACATTTTGTCAGGCAGATCAGGAGCGGCGATTGAAATGATGAAAATATTTAATGTAACGTTCTGATTCAGATAAGTTAGTTTATCCATGATACAAATGCAAAATTATCTTTGCTTGTGTTGTAAACATTCACTTATCTCAATTGTATAAACTAAGTGTCATTGAGGGAAAACATTAGCTTTCCTCGACGTAAAAGCTGTTTTCATAATAAGACTGAAACCATGTTAACTGTGTGTTCACAGTAATACAGGGCAAGCCAAGCTAGTCAGTTAGCTGAACGCCTAATTCAGGCTAGTTTTGAATAAGGCTAATTACTGTAACCATTCTTTGGAACTGTGCTAAGTTGGTTTAAGTCCTATTTATCAGACCGATCGCAATTTGTACTTGTCAATGATGAATCCTCGAGACACTCTAAAGTTAACTTTGGTGTTCCACAAGGCTCTGTGCTTGGACCAGTCCTGTTCACCTTATATATGCTTCCCCTAGGGAACATTATCAGGAAACACGCCATCAGCTTTCATTGCTATGCAGACGATACCCAACTATATCTGTCAATTAAGCCAGATGAAACCAACCAATTAGCTGAACTTCAGACATGCCTCAATGAAGTAAAAACCTGGATGGCCTGCAATTTCCTATTGTTACATTCAGACAAAACTGAAGCTATTGTACTTGGTCCCAAGCATCTTCGATGCAAATTTTCTAAAGATATCAGTTCCCTCGATGGCATCGCATTGGCCTCCAGCACCACTGTTAGGAATCTAGGAGTAATCTTTGATGAAGATTTGTCCTTTAATGCACATATAAAGCAAATTTCCCGGACTGCCTTTTTTTTTTACCTCCGGAACATAGCAAAAATCAGGCATATCCTGTCCCAAAAAGATGCAGAAAAACTAGTCCATGCATTTGTAACTTCTAGGCTGGACTACTGCAATTCCCTTTTAGCAAGCTGCCCCAATAAGTCGTTAAAGACTCTCCAGTTGATCCAGAATGCTGCTGCACATGTTCTGACAAGAACAAGGAAAAGAGATCATATCTCACCCATTTTGGCTTCTTTGCACTGGCTCCCAGTCTAGAATTGAATTTAAAATCCTTTTGCTAACCTATAAAGCTCTTAATGGTCAAGCACCATCATATCTTCAAGAGCTCATTGTACCCTATTTTGCCAACAGAGCGCTACGCTCCCAGAATGCAGGATTTCTATTGGTTCCCAGAGTCTCAAAAAATAGATTTGGAGCCAGAGCCTTCAGTTATCAAGCCCCTCTCCTGTGGAATCAGATCCCAGTCTGGGTTCGGGAGGCAGACACCCTTTGCACATTTAGGAGTAGGCTTAAAACCTTCCCTCTTTGACAAAGCTTATAGTTAGGGTTGGTCCAGGTGAGCCCTGAGCCATCCCTTAGTTATGCTGATATATTATTAGACTGCTGGGGAACAAAATAATCGAACTAGCTACGGCTAACCAGCTAGGTTAAATGCTAAATATCGTTGCTAGCCGGCTAACCCCACTACGATCTCTTTCCCAAACTCAGTGACTAGAATTAGCCGGGGTGACGCCGTTTAGACCGTCAGTGGCTAGTTGTCAATCAAAGTGGCGCCACTTAGATTGACAGCTATGAATTGTGCATAATGATGTATGCTGTATATTTTAAACGAACGCCTTATAAAAAAATTCGCCCCCCCC
>JBBMOC010000013.1:2175128-2370289 GCA_037975185.1 Centropyge bicolor | reverse complement strand
GTTACGACCACAAACATAAATATATTTTATTGGAAATTTATGTGAAAGACCAACACAAAGTGACACACAATTGTGAAGTGCAAAGAAAATTATACATGATTTATTTTATTTTTTTAAATAAAAAATAAAAAAAAAGTCCAGTGTGCAAAAGTATTCACCCCCCTGAGTCAATACTGTGTGGAACTGCCTTTTGCTGCAATTACAGCTGCAAGTCTTTTGGGGTATGTCTCTACCACCTTTACTCATCTAGAGACTGAAATTTTTGCCCATTCTTCTTTGCAAAACAGCTCAAGCTTAGTCAGATTAGATGGAGAGTGGTTGCAAACAGCAGTTTTCAGATCTTGCTACAGATTCTTAATTGGATTTAGGTCTGGACTTTGACTGGGCCATTCTAACACATGAATATGTTTTGTATTAAATCATTCCACTGTAGCCCTGGCTTTATGTTTAGGATCGCTGTCCTGCTGGAAGGTGAACCTCCGCCCCAGTCTCAAGTTTTTGGCAGACTCCAACAGGTTTCCTTCCAAGATTGCCCTGTATTTAGCTCCATCCATCTTCCCATCAACTCTGACCACGTTTCCTGTCCCTGCTGAAGAGAAGCACCCCCAGAGCACGATGCTGCCACCACCATGTTTGACAGTGGGGATGGTGTGTTCAGAGTGATGTGCAGTATTAGTTTTCTGCCACACATAGCGTTTTGCATTCAGGCCAAAAAGTTCAATTTTGGTCTCATCTGAGCAGAGCACTTTCTTCCACATGTTTGCTGTGTCCCACATGGCTTCTGGTGAACTTCTTATGGTTTTCTTTTAACAATGGCTTTCTACCTGCCACTCTTCCATAAAGGCCAGATTTGTGCAGAGCATGCCCAATAGTTGTCTTGTGGACAGATTCCCCCAGCTGAGCTGTGGATCCCTGCAGTTGGTCCAGAGTCACCATGGGCCTCTTGGCTGCATCTCTGACAAGTGCTCTCCTTGTTTGGCCTGTAAGTTTAGGTGGACAGCTGTGTCTTGGTAGGTTTGGAGTTGAGCCATACTCTTTCCATTTCCGGATGATGGACTGAACAGTGCTCCGTGAGATGTTCAAAGCTAGGAAAATCTTTTTACAGCCTAACCCTGCTTTAAACTTCTCCACAACGTTATCCCTGACCAGTCTGGTGTGTTCCTTGGACTTCATGATGCTGTTTGCTAACTAATAGTCTCTTAGCGAACCTCTGCGGCCGTCACAGAACAGCTGTATTTGTACTCAGACTAGAATACACACAGGTGGACTCTATTTAGTCATTAGGTCAACATTCGATCATTCAGCAATCATCAGGCAACTTCTGAAGGCAATTGGTTGCACTCAGAGAAAAGGGGGCTGAATACTTTTGCACATTGCACTTTTCAGTTTTTTACTTTTTAAATAAAAATTAAATCATGTATAATTTTCTTTGCACTTCATAATTGCGTGTCACTTTGTGTTGGTCTTTCGCATAAAATTCCAATAAAATATATTCATGATTGCGGTCGTAATGTGACAAAATGTGGAAAAGTTCAAGGGGGATGAATATTTTTGCAAGCCACTGTATTTGTTGACTTCCGTTCACTGAGCCTCCCTTCAAACTGTGGCCCACCTCCCACTTTGAAAACCTCTGATATAAACACATCCTGAAATAAGTTTTAGGGCCTGGTTCCATTTTGGAGATTTTGTTGAGAGCCCTTCCTCTGTCTGATAATGCTGTACTTTGAATATCTATGCACATCAATTAAGTAGTCTGGTGGAAATAATACATAGTGATGTGCATTTGCATGGCTGAATATTATTGTTTACTTGAAGTCATCAATTCATCACATTCATCCCTTTTTTTCCCTTTCTTTTCTATTCTTGGAGTGGAGAGTTGACTGCTCTGCATTTTTGTAGTAACTTCAGTGGACTTCAGTTGTTGGCAGCAATAATATTATAACATCAATTCCTTCAATTTTTTTAAAATTTCAAGACAAATGCCAAAATCAAAGCAGCAGAGGCCAAAATATTGCCCACATCTTTGAAAGCTCCATTCTGAGCGACAGTGACAAGGCCTGAGTCTGATCTGAACCCAAATGCAGCACCACAAGATGAAAGTTTCAAAATAAAAGATCTTTAATGAAAAAAGGCAAAACTCAAAATCACTCTTAAGAGGATAAGGCGATAACAAAGTACAACAGAAAATCACACCACAGAGATTACCGAACAAAGTACCGAACTGAAAATCACTCAGACAAGGCTGAGGCAAAACAAGACATGAGTTAAACAAAGTATCAACAGAAAAGGCAAACCTGACTATGAGAACACTGAGCATGAGGCGTAGGATGACGGACTATACAGACACGACAAACTGGCACAAGACAAGGGAAGACACAGACATTATATACACAAGGTAATGGGGAACAGGTGGAGACAACCAGGGCGGGGGAGACAATCACAGTGGCGGGAAACACAGGAGGAAGGGCAAGTTACCTGGAACGAAAGGGGAGATGGTTACAAAAGTAAAACAGGAAATGACAAGACAACATGAGACAAGACATAATGCAAAAAAGTAACTTAACGCTTTTTCTTAGTCATGACAGACAGAGCACGCTATGCAACAATTTTCACAGGTTGAGAAGTGCTCCTGATGACAACTTCATGTTCAAAATTGGTGGCATGTCCCTTTAACGTAGAGAAGATAAAACACAGATACCAAGCTGTCAGTTTCAGCTGAGTTTTGGTGCAAATATTTCAAACAAGCTCTTGTTTCCTGCACTGTACAGAGAAGAGGGTGATGTGGTGATAAGTGATCATGAAAGGAATTCAACACCACTCATCAAAATTATATTACTGCTCTCACCCACATTTCCAAGACAAATGGCATGGCACTTAAAGCCAAGTACATTCCTAACATTTTGTTACTGTAGAGACACAAAAGTGAAAGAGGACTTCCAAAGAACCATTTGCATTCATTCTCGTGTCACACATTTCTCACAGTTTCTTGGCCTGCACGCACACAAAGGCATGCACTGCACATACCTGACATAGTGGGGCCGATCTCTAAAAAGTGTTGCAGGGTTCTGATGACTCCAAGCTTGTGCTCCAGGGGGTGGTGGAAGTCAAAGGGCAATTATTGTTCTTCTCATGTGAATTTTCTGTTGATGTCCACACAGCTGATATGTTCTGAGAAGGCTTGTACTTCCTCAGTTCTGATGATGACCCAGGTGTCGTCCACGTATCTGAACCAGTGGCTTGGCATATTTCCCCTGAAAGAGTCTAGGGCCCTGTTCTCCACTTCTTCCATGTAGAGGTTTGCCACTACGGGAGAAACTGGTGAGCCCATGGCGCAGCCATGCTTCTGCTTGTAAAACTTCCAATTCTACTGGAAGTAGGTGGTGTTGAGACAGATGTCCCGCAGTTGGCAGGTCTGGTCTAGGCTGAGGCTACCTCTGTTGTCCAGAGTGTTGCCATGCATCAGTCGCCTCTTTACAGTTTCAACTGCCTCCATGGCAGGGATGTATGTAAACAAAGGTAGTATTGGAACTTGCAAATAACAAGCATCATCTTTAGCACCAAACTGATTGATCAACCACAGGTAAGTGTCTCAAATGAATTGACAAGAGGCTGGCAACTTCAATAATATACAATATTATATATAATATAATAATATATAATATACAATACAATAAATTAATATACAACTGTAAACAACTTACAGTGAAATCCCTCTCACTCCGAGTTCTGTCTGAGCTGCTACAACTCAACGAACTAAGCTATAAGAAAATATACTCAAATAAATTACATGTGCATTACATTCCACACTGTTAATGTACTTTATACAGCAGGAAGGTTGGCCTACCAATTTAATTTTAGTGCACTTTCACAGCGTCCAATCTCTACTCAAAGCTTAGCTGTGCTGTGCACAGGTAGATACATTCCTTATTAAGCATTCCTTTCACCTCAGATGCCATAGAATGTTTTCTATGAGTATATCGCCTACTAAAACAAATGTTTGGTCTTCCTCATGGCACGTGTAAGCACCACGCTTCCTCCTACCACAGCCAGGTAACAATGACAGAGAGGGGGAGCACTCACTTCCATTGCTCTATGAATAGCCTTCCCCCAAACCCTACCATTTCTCTCATTACACAAAGAAGTAACATCACAGGACACCATGGTTTCATCTGGGTCCAGTTTTAGGCCCCAAACTTTGTGGGTGAAGTCCAAGGAGTTCTGGATGTGGCGAGGAGTGTTGCCAACCAAGGGAGCCAAGATGGTTGCTATGTGCTTGGCAATGTTGACTGAGTTGATGCTGCTGCTGATAGGTCTGAGAGGAGCTCCTTCCTTGTGGATCTTGGGGAGTCCATACATGCATGTGATTTCCTCTCCAGGATATAACACATGGTATTGTTCACGGGTGATGGTTCCATTCTTCTGTAGATGTTGTAAACACTCTATGGCCTTTTTCTTATATCCACTGATAGGATCTAGTCTCGTGACTCGTAGCACTCAAGTGACCTTGGCGTGATGGTCCGATGTGTTCAGGACCTCCATGCATCTTCCTTTGTCTGCTGACAGGATGGTGAGGTTCTGGTCCTTACTCAGTGATCACAGCCTTCCTTTCTTGGATGATAAGGTTGGAAGGAGGTGCCTTTGCATTGGAAAGGGTTGCAGATACCTTCAGTCTGAGCTGCTCTGCCTCTGTTTCTGCTAGGATGTTTTTTCTTATGGTCAATTCCGTTGCAGTGATAAGGTCCACTTCAGATAGCACCCATGGTGTGAACAGACTCCACAAAGGTTTAAGTGCCTGGGTTTCTGTGCCAGTCAGTCAGAACTGTAGAAGCTTCTCGGATGAGAAGTGAAAAGTCTTCTAGAATACACACCAAGTCCAGTTGCCTTTGATTCAACTTGCACTTGTATACCATGACCTAGATGACCGGGAACCTTCACAGACATATGATTGGCTATCTGCCTGCTCAGAGGAACTGTTTAATGAGTAAACTGTACCGAAGAATATTTAGGATTTAGGATGCTGTGGTTTAAGGACTTATTTAAACTCAATGGTGTGTCAGTTAGGACAGATGAGCACATACAGGAGGGTTCCACTTGAATCCTTTATTATAAGCCTGTTCAACTCGTTTCATCTGACAGAAAAGAAAAAGCATAAGAATATGCTATGAATACATTCATACAATTAACAATCCAAAAGGTCATTTAACTTCAGATATAAACACAATAAGCCTAATAATCAAGAACTAAACATCACAGAGAACTGAATTATTATCAACTAAGGTTATTTTAAATGCATTCAAATCAAAGTAACTCACATGTCAGGTACTCAGTTCAAACATTTCAAGGAAGGCTGTGGCATCCGCATCCTCCACATGTGGCTTGACTGCTATATAGCCCCAGGAAGGAAAGGGCAGGTAGGAGTGGCTGGGGAGTGTCAATCCAGGGAAACAGGTGGAGAGAGGGCTTGGGGGACTTTCTACAGTACTTTCATTAAGAAAATCTTTCCAATTTTCACTTTGTGAAGTAATTCCTGAACACAGTTAAACACAATGCTCAGACCCACCCCAAAAGGATGGCTGATGGTCCTGTATTATGTAGTCCAGACTCCTAAAACACACAGAAATTCTGCATGAATAGTAGAGGACTGAAAGGAACTGGGAGTACTGACTACACTTTTCATATGGATTCAAATGAATTCCAACATGCGACATTATGGTACTATAGATGAGCCCTTGGGTATTCAAAACTTTCAAAGTGTTGCGTTAGGCCCAAAGAGCATCAAAAGGAGACTATAATTTACAACCCCAATTCCAAATAAGTTGTGATGCTGTGTAAAAGGTTGATAAAAACTGATTTCGATGGTTTGTAAATCATTTAAACCCTATATTTAATTGAAAAATGCGCAAACACAACATATCAAATGTTGAAACTGAAACATTTATTGTTCTATGAAAAATATATGCTCATTTTAAATTTGATGCCAGTAATGTGTTTCAAAATAGTTGGCAGAGACAACAAAACACTGGAAAAGTTAGCCACACCTCCTGTCACGCTCTGAAAGAAAGAAGCAAATGAGAAAGGAAACCAAAACTCAAAAACCCAGACCACAACAAAATTCTTTTTTCCTTTTGTTAACATTTTAGCCAGCATCCTAGCTTTTTTTGGAATTGAGGTTGTAGTTAAGTTCAAGAAAAGCTGCATGCTCTTTGGCATAAAATTACATATTGCAAATTGTAACTCTAAGGCTGCAGCAAATTGAAACACCTTAGTGCAACCATTCATTGATTTTAAGGGATGTTAATTATATACAATCAGAAACCAGGTACCAGGGTAAGTAAGTCTACAGCCAACAACATACTAACATGCTGGTGTTAAGCAATTCAATTCAATTCAATTCAGTTTTATTTGTATAGCGCCAAATCGCAACAAAAGTTATCTCAAGGCTCTTTACACAAAGAGCAGGTCTAGACCATACTCTTTATGATAATATATATAAAGACCAAACAGTTCCCATCATGAGCAAGCACTTGATGCGACACTGGCGAGTAAAAACTTCCTATTAACAGGCAGAAACCTCGGACAGAACCAGGCTCAGTGATGGACAGCCACCGTGACTGGTTGGGTTGTAAGTCTCAGTATTTTACCACTCACCCCACCTCTGCCTCATCTGACCTGTTGGCCACGCCCACGTCATCACACACCTGTGCACTTAGATGTATTCTATCAGCTATCAGGACTCTATATAAGCCACCCCATAACATTCACCCACTGCCAGACTGTCCTTCTCGTCATTGACGTCAGACTCTTGAACAAACCCCTTGGAATTATTTCAATGTTGCCAACCTCACCTGCTTTTGATGAACCTGCCTTGAGGTAACCCTAAATTGGCCTCCGCCTTCTGTATCTGTTTTCCCTCTACACCACACATCTTGTAAATTAATCAAATCACATTTATTCACGTTACATACATTTCAATCGAATAAGTTTTACAATGGTATCAGTTTTTGTTACAATAAATCTTGGGTCATTTGACTAGAATTAAGTTGTGATTCATCACTGGGCGGTTTAAACACACACTATAACAATATGGTCACTAATAATGTATGACAGAACCACAGATGTGGTTTAGTTGTCAAAATAAAGCTTACTAAAGTGGAAGTTGAAAGATTAGTCACTAGGCCTCAAGAGATTTACAGTAATTCAGCTTACAGATAGTCAGCCAAGAATTACATCACTCATAATGAATGATGTGGAGGAAGCGTAGGTTGGCCACAGTTTCACAATGCTTTGAAAAAATGGACAATAAATGGACATTATCAAGTGGCCTTAACTTCCAAGAAAACCACAGAAAGCACATCCTGCAGCTGCAGAGGGAAAGGTCAAGCATGTCGACAGAGGAAATGTCCTATGTCGAGTGTTAAAATATGGAAGAGTTCAGGCCTCCCATAACTGTCTTTTGCACTCTCTCATTTTTCCTTTGCCCTTTCCACTCACCCCCGCAGAGTGACACATACTCCCAGTCTGTGTCCTGTTGTCTCCCTGTGTCTGTCTCTGTTTCTCTACTTAACAGAGTGTGGGAAATTAGAATCAATGACGGATTATTAATCTTGATGGTTTAATCTTTGGGTTTGTGGAGGAAGTTCACTCAATTTCTGGAGTTCACTTTTATTTAAAAAAAACAACAACACAAAAACCTTTTCACACAGTCAGCACAGCAGCAGTCGATGTGGACCACTCAACTGTAGATCACTCTTCATTGCTTTTAAACAAAATGCATTCAGTCACGACATCTTTCATATTTCATGCATTGTTTTCTTGGTCAAACTGCACTTAACTATTGTGTTAAACGTATGCTCAAAAGATTAGGTTCAGTAGAGTACTGCAATTTACTACATTCTTTTAGGTGACTGTGTAATTGCAAAAAAGTTTTGTTGGAAACAAATGTTATCTTCTACAAGAATTGATTCTGAGTGTGTTCACAGTTAAGAGAGTGTCCAGGGTTAACTGTCCCAACAAATTTGAGAAAATTACCACAGTATGGAGAAACTACGAAACTGTCAGGCTGTTGCAGAGGATGCTTCCATGAAATATTGGCATGGCCATGATTACTTATGTTTCAACATCATACCAGCACATTAAGTCTGATTTGTAACTTGTGACTGTTCTAGGTTAGCCGACATAGATAGGGTTTACGAATGCCCAGTTGGTTTTGGAACTGCCATGAGGTTACAAATGTGAATGAACTGACAAATGAACTCTTCCAACTATGGACTGCATCTGTGCTCCACAGATGAATTTGTTCAATTTATGACTTAAAAGTGCGTTCCAGTTCAGGTACTGTCTCATGCTGGGAACAATGGGACATGCTGGTAACAAAGGAACCAAACCCCACAGTCCTCCTCGGCTATCTTGTGTGTAGCCTCCCTTTTGTATAGGCCATGCAGGTTGACACCTTCTGGACTAGCCATCACACACTCACACACTTGTATAAAGTACATGTTAAACTAGTTGCGTTTTGCTTTTATTATCTTAAATAAATGCTTGTGAATATAGATGCTGTGTTTTTAATGTGGTACAAGAGTGAATGATGCCAACTTCTACTCCAAAATCCTTCATTTTATTATCATTTTCCCTTTTAAGGCTGGTGCCCCGAGGTGATCTGATGTGTATCCGATGCTATTATTTAATATAATTAATAATAATTTCTGATAATTAACCATTAGCAAAATGTTTAGCAAGTAAAAGTACTCAAAGCAGAAAATGTGTTATACTATTTTATATGGGCTATAATTGGAAATTTCCCCGCTGAGGGACGAATAAAGGTTTATCTTATCTTATAATGAATAGCAATTACTGCTGCACAAATGTGTAATTAGCATTTATTGTTGTAGATGACTAAGGCAGAGATCATTTTAACTATTTTAACCACGTGTCATCACGCTTACACCACTGAATCTAAGTGACTGGAGTTCACTGGCAAGGTGGCAGCAAGTGTCAGTGTTGTTGCTATGGCTACCTGCAGGTAAACATATGCAGTCTACCTTTAAATACCTCTCACTTCCAATCCGCCAAATACAGCAGCTTGATCAGTGGCCCTATGCTTCAAATGTAGACTGCATAAAACATGGATGTAGTCTCTGTGACGTTACCAGTAGGTTTGTGAAGAGCAATTTCAAAGTCCATTGTGTGATCTGGTCAGCCGTCGCCATCTTGGCTGTGGCAAGGAGAGGGGATGGACTCAAATGCGACACACAATGGCACAGATCATCATTACTGTCTTTTATTACTGGCAAAGAAATGGAGGGAAACACAAAACTCACAGAAAGGGCCAAGTCTGTGGTGGTCCAAAAACCACAAACATGAACATGAGAGGAAGAGCAGATCCTGATTAGTTGTTGGCTGCAGCTGGGAACACAGGTGACTAGATGAGGTGGGAGTGGCTAGTAGGTTAGGTGAGGCAGGGGTGAGTGGAAAAACACTGCATACAGAATCACGGCAGATAGAACAGAGACCAGAATATAGAACTAAAACAGACAGAACTTATAAGAATGAGGCTGACAGGACTATGACATAACAGACTGAAAACTAAGACTAATCCTAACTGAGAATAAGGCTGAACAGAAACTAAGACAGAACTGTGACACAGAACACAGACAGAGGACTAAGACCAGAACTAAGACAGAAAACTAAGATAGGAAACTACAACACAGAACTAAGACACAAAACTAAGACACAACATGACACCAGAGACAAAGAACTAAGACTGTGACAACTAAGACAAGACTGGACTGAGAGAGACAGACAGAACTGAAAGAACTACGACATGAACGGGACTCAGACATGACAGACTTGGTAGAGAATGGAGACAGAACAGAGACAGACAGGACTGACTCATGAACAGGACCATACCCGACAGAACTAAAACAGATAAGACAGAGAAGAAACTGAAACAAAGACAGAACTGTGGCAGGCAGGAAAGTGACTCAACAAAAACTAAAGGTGATCAGAGGCCTGGCTGGCCGAACTGTGACACTTGGCTCTGTTTGATGTTGCCTAATTCCCGGCTAAACCAAATATGGGCAAAGGGGTGGAGTGTGGGTGGAGCTTAGGCAGACTGAATAAAGCCTGTTTACTGAAACACACCCACCTAGCTCGAAACTACTTTGCTAAGGCTAACAAGCTAGCCTTAGACATTGTTAGATTAGATCAACCTCCACTGTTTCCCCCACAGTGTAAGGAACAACATACTCACATATCCCAGACACAGGATTCATTTCTGTCTTATCTAGCACGCCCTAGTGATGTTAAAACATTAAAACATTATACATTATTTTATTATCCAATAAATATGTAGTTTTCAGAAAATGACACAGCTGTTGCAGATCTTATTTGAATATCCATTATAAAAAACCCCATTTCAATTTAAACTACCCAGCTAAGCAACACAGTGCAATAAAAACAAAGACAGTTACAAAGACAACATCCTGAATACTGTGAGGAACATTCCATACCTGTGAGAAAAAGCTCAATCAACAGCCAGGATAGGTGGAGCAAAGTAAGAAAAAACTTCCAAAACATGATTCATGTTGATGACTAAGTGTATGCAAGCAGTCTGTTCAGCAACTGTGACATGCCAACAGGAAACCATGGTACTGCAATATTATGACTGTAACCAGGTTGATGGCCCACTGATTGTGGCCAATAATGTGTCTGACATGCCAAGAAAAAAAAGTCATGTCAGATGCACTCCCTCATTCATTAAGGGCCTGAGAATTGCCCAAATCCCCAAGCTGAGCTAGTGTGAGAAACAGTTGTGATATGGGAGGATGTGGAAGGTTTGGTCAAAAATGAACCCACGCATTTATACTCCTCAGTGACGGAAGGAAATTGCTCATTGTTTTGTCATGGCAGTGTTTTGTTTTTTTCTTTTAGAAACAATATATAAAACTCTCAAATTATAATTATTTAATTCAAAGTAAGAACAAATCAATTTGCATAGCAACAGGTCAGAGTGCAGAGTGCCCAGCAAGCAATGAATTAAATAATTAAATAAAAAGCACATCTTTAACTTTGTTAAATAAGCCAATATAAGCATATTTGCACAACAGCACCTTGCATGTAAAAAAGAGGAAATCCTTATATTTGTATCAGCTTACAGTTAGCCCCATGGTGAGAAAAGTCAAACATAGCATTGATATAATGATCCCTTTCTGGGCCGTTACGCTTTGTGTAGGTCAACTACACACTCCTCACACAGACATACTGCTGTTTTAAATATGATTATACATCATTTTGAACAGAACATGACAATGTATGCCAATGTTCTCCTAGTCTTGTTGATCTACTCTTTGTTGTCAGTCTACCTATACATTAGCATGGAGATTAAAGTGAAACCAGAGTCAAATGTCTTGTATGTGTACGCATACCTGGCAAATAAAGTGGATTCTGATTCTGTAATATTTTCCAACATTACTTCAAAGTGCATCTATGGTGGCAGAAAAGGCCAAACCAAACATAAAAATGTAAAATAAAAAAGTATGACTGTTTTAGTAGTAGGTGAGTGTAGTGCTGTTTTTGTTAATCACATCAACCATAACATGTTTAGACATAGCTTATCATAAAAATGCTGTCATGGCAGCAGGACTGTGTGGGCATGGGCTGGGTTTATGTGCAATAGTTTGCAAGTAACTACACGGTTTACTACTCTTTACTACTACAAACCTTTCTTATCACTGAGTTGGCTTTGGCAACACACTGTAAAGCAAGTACAAATAATAACACACAGTGATTCTGCCTTGTATAGTATTAGGGCTTATACACTACATCTGGCCCGTTTATTCAAGTGACTGTAATGCTGTATGCTATACCAATGTTGTCCTACAGCTGTAATGACTCGAATTTCCCCTCTGGGGGATCAATAAAAAACGATCTTATCTTAATGACATTCAGCTTGTAAAGTAAAATTTACATTGCACCAAGTTCAGTAACAGCTCCAGAAAACTGTGACCTGGTAAAAACAGTGAAGTAAGGCTTGTGGATTGGCCAAATATAGATATGTATTACTGTTTCGAGCATCGGTTACCATTATATGCTAAAGATGAAATTTCTGATATCTCACAGAAACCAAAGGAATTTAGAAAAAACAGTTGCTGCTGAGAGCACTTATTGTTTATCTGGGGCAAAAACAACCTGTTTTAAGAACCTGTATAATGACTGAATTTGGATTTGTTCCCTGGAGTCCTTCCTACTGTACAATAACACAGCCATGCTTGCTATTGGCCTTAGTGTTTAAAGGTGAGGCAAAACCAAATGATGATGGTTTAACAATTGTGGCACTGATCAATTTGTCAGTGTGTCCTACATTTTAGAGCAAGACATATTTCCAGAACAACATATTCGTAGACCCAACAACAGCACAAAATGTCTCTTTGATCACTGCTTGGAAAGCATTGTGAAAGTATGTGCATCTCAGTAAATGCATTTTGAAAACTAAACAGGAATTCTGCTGTGGAAACTAATGTTTCCCAAAGAATGAATCTTGATAATCTTCCCATGATGACCTTCTAAACCTAAATCTACAGTGATACTGCTATCCACTGGAAAATTATTAACATCTAATAAGCAGATTGCCATGACATCTCTCATGAATAGTGTTCTTATTATTGTTAAGACAGCAGTATGTCTCTGTGGGCTGTTATTAATGAGTTTAACAGTGCAGCTTATAACTTAAATGAGACAGAGCAAACTTGCAGTCAAAGAGTTACTAGTAGCTTTAGCTTCTTGCTGTTGCAAACTACACTGGTGTCCTCCATGGAGTTGAGGGTGCATACCTCAGATGTAGGTGACTGACTGGATTACTGAGGCAAAAGTTCAGCACCGAAGAACACCTCGTATTCTCTCTTAACAATAAGGTCAGGGTGTGATGATTTCACGCGTAGTCTGCAGTTAGTCTCCAGGAAAAACAAGCCCGCCGTATAGAGGGATTTACTCCATTGTTCCATGCTGCAAGTCACTGTGTCAACTGATGACAGGAGACGCACATTGTTGTTGTAAGTTTCCCGGAACAGATACACGGTACTCGTGACACTACTGGGACACTGAATGTCTTTCGTACTCTCATAGGTGATCTGCAGGAAGACTCTGTAGATGCCATTTCTGGGCACCACCAGATTCCCGCTGGAGTAGCTGAAACCTCCATGACAGAAAGCATGTCCATCATGACTCTCCCATTCAAGATAATCCGCATCAGTGACATTGCCTTTAGGAGCTAAGAATGAGAACAGAAAGGCAAAAATTAAGTCATGAATATTTCTGTTTCTGTATCATTTCTAAACAACACGAAATATGTCACATGTTTAAGCAAAGCTGGGAACATGGTAAAACAGGAGAGCAACTAGGTATAGGTTCATATACTTTATACGTTATGCTACACTAACATGGCAATCCATCTTTGAACCTAGTTCAAGGGTTTCGCCTGTTAAAAGGAAGTTTTATATATAGACACACACATATAAAACATGCAATATATTTTAGCTTATGCAATGCCAGTGGGAAACAAGTGCCTTTCTAGGAAACTACAGTAAAACCCTGATGCTGCTGAAATCTTACCTGTCAGCATGGCGCTTGGATTGTTTAAGTCTTTACGTTGTTGCTGTTCAATTGTGATGCCTAGAAGAGAAATTCAAAAAGTGTTGTTTTAAACATTGATGAATGATTACTTTTACAAATCCATATTGTCTTTCCTGGTTAAAAATCAACATGGTCTTAAATTTCATCAATTTCTATTGAATAAGATACGTACCTGGTAAAGGCAGCATTGTAGGCTGTAAGAAAAAAACACGGAGTTAGCAACATTTGTTAAACCTAACTGTAATGACACAAGAAATTTAAAAAAACACATCCAAAAAGAATACTACAGTAAACACAGTAGCAAGTGTGCATTATATATTATTGTGATATTTGAACACATATTACACCATTATTTCATGTGAGACGCGTTGTGTTCAACTGTAGCTGCTTCAACACAAGAACCTCTCAGTTTGGGGCAATAAAGTCTAACTATACATGTAAATATCTATCTAGATAGCCCATGAAGTAATCATCAAATAGCCCCGACGGCCCAGACTGGTAACTTTCTTCCAGGCAGGCTAATAGAACACAGAACTGTCGATCTGGGAGTGACTTTGTCCTTTGAAGAAGGTACTGGGGGAGAAGATATGTATAGTTTCAATAAGCAAATTATTGAGCATGGATGGCAGCAGAGACAACAAGCTGCCGGAATTTTATTACACGAAGAAAAACGTTATTTAGTTACTAAGCAACGAAACCATGGCTTCTTCCTGTCCCTGACACTCCTCAAATCGATTTTACAAATGCTACTTCATATAGTCGCCTTATTAGCTATTCCAGTGCGTGGAGGCCGGGTAATGGAGCTTTACTTTGTATTACCAATTCATAGTCAATAAAAAAGTACTACACAATCCCTTAATAAACAGTTGTTGGTCAACAAACGTTGAGGTAACAGCACGAGCGCAGCAGCCACTTTGATTTAGGAGAAGAATATACGACGCATCATTTTCGCTGGACTTCCAGTACCAAGTTTAAACTGGCTTTAGCAAATTACAACGGGAAATCAACTTTTACCGAAGAAATCTTAAAGAACCGTAATATATCCCAACCTAACAATTTTCATCTAAAGCAGCAAGATCGACCAGTTGTTTGAAGTTAGCTTAAAAGTCCTTAAGTGATTGGACAGCACAGTACAAAAGAATACGATGGTCAGCCCACCCAGCGGCAACAGCAGCCTGTTAGCTGAAGGACTGTTCGGGTGAGTTATGTAAAAGTTACCTGGCTTTCCGGTGACTGATGACAACGGGCTCCATACACAGTCGCGATCAGTGAAGCCAGAGTCATTGAAATCAGCAGAAGGACGGCCACGGATAAAAACCGGGCCATTCGCTGGAGTCGCGTGTCTTTCTGGCGGAGAAACTGAATTAAAGTTTGTTGCCGATATCTTGTCTCCCCTCCTCCTACTCCTCCGCAGCAGCAGCGGGAGCAGCAGCCGTCTTCCTCCATGCCGCTGGCTTCCCATTCACCGATCAGCTGCCGGCTCCCATCCAACATCTCCATTTATCAGCGCGGTGTCGCCCACGTTGGTGGCGAGTCTCGATTTAAGCGACTCAAACACCAACTTCCTCTTTCTGGGGGTTAGTTCTCAAGACTTGGACTACAAGCGTCTCCTCGTGATCAACAATAGAAGTCCAAATACCCATCAGTGCAGAGATTTTCCCTGCCTGGGGATACAAGGTCAGAGCCTTCTCTAGAAACACTAACACAGATAGAACAGATACATTGTACCTTTCTGTGTTAATGAAGACATAAATCAGACAACATCACAGCACCCTCCTTGGATATCTTATCAGATCTGCTTTCCATTCATGATGACTGTCTACACAGCTTGTCACACACACTAAAGAACACATTACTGTTAGTTTAGCTTCTATGTAGTATTCCAAACCACAACTTTAGCAACATAGACTCACATATTTTAAAAGATCATCAAACATCAACTGGGGAAGCACAAGTCACGAAAATGTGAAATTGTGCAATTTAGCAAAACATTACCTGTCTAAAGGACATGACAACATTCTGTAGAACAAACATGTAAAAATGTTGTGTTCGTCATCAAAAAGGAACCATACCAAGAATCACACACCTCTTGACTCAAAAGCTCATGATCTGTCAAAACTTTCAAAATTCCCCTTCATCAAGATGGCTTTGCTTTTGGAGAAGCGTTTACCAGCTGGACAAAGACAACATATGATAACCATAATGACAGACCCCAGACATCACGGGAAAGCCTTGAACTTCCTCCACTACCTCCACAGATGGCAGATACTATATATTGATGTCTATCTATACTATAACTATATTGGATGTTAAACAGTGAGATCCCGTCTACAATATTCACACTGACAAACAAATCTTGGAGTCAGGACCTCTATGACTGATAAGTTGCTTTGTATATTTTAAATAAAGTGCATAATATACTGTTTTTCAGTACACTCAGTACACTTGTGCAATACCTGTTCTTTATGTAACTCCACTCACTGTGCAATACTTGACCAAGTCAATGTGCAATACTCTGTATTTAGTACTTAATATTTAATATTCCATATCTAGGCTGTCATTCCTTACCTCAGTTTAGGCCCATTGTGTATTTTTACTGGTCATATATTTTATACTGGTCATATATTTTTATATTTCAGATTTTATATTTCATATCCATACTCAAAAGTGTAAATAAGTAATGCGAACTTGTGTATATCTCCTTTTTTTAGATTGTTATTTTTAGACTGTTATTTGTTCTTAATATTTAACTGCTGCTATCCCCTGTGCTGCTGTAACATGTGAATTTCCCCACTGTGGGACGAATAAAGGCTTATCTTATCTTAATAAATAATGAATATATGTTGTCATATAATTCAGATTGCTTTGGGAGCATAAAGTGTTATAATATTAATAAGAGCCATGTAGCAAATCCCTCCTGTCAGTAGTTTAATAGCATGGTAACATTAGTAACAAAAAGTGAATGTTTGTGAGAAACGCAAGCTTTAAAAGATGGATGACAGATGGAAAGGCAGGATGTCAGAAGAAAAGGTGGGGTTAGTGTCAGATTAATATGACAAATCTGCAGCTGTGACTAAGTGTGGGACATCATGGGCAGAATGATGACAACATTCTTAGAGAAGTTATTAGCAGTAACCTTGCAGAGCACATGTCAACATTGTTCTCGAGCATAAAATATAGTGTAAACAGGAGGGGGGCACTTTAGGTGAGAGATGCAGAATCTGCAGAATCAATGTAGGTGAATATCAACTTTTCTTTCCAATTCTGCAGATTTTTTTTAATTAATTAAAAATAGTGTCTTACTGTTGCTTCACTGTGATGTTTGAGCTTCACTGTGCAGAATGATGTAAATACTGAGTTTGACACTAGAAGGGAAAGTGTCTCTGCATTCACCTTAAATCTCAGTTTAACACAGTCTATGGTTTGCGCAAGGTTTTGTGATATCACAACTGGTTTGAAAAATTGAACATTTTTGTGAGGAAAAAAACAAATGACACTCATATGTTATTAATCCAAGCATATCCCTAGAGGGGATCTTTAAACTGCATCATGGATTTAAATTAAATATACTGAATGTGAAAAACACAAAGACAACAGTTAAACCCTTTTTTATTTGACAGTTGAGCTCTGACTTAGGGGTATTATTTACATCATTTTACTCATTGTTTTGAGTTCTGGGTGGTGCATTTTAGTCCAGCAGCTATCCACTGAGAATAAGAAATGAAAATACAAAAAGCTGTGGGCTGACTGCAACATCACACCCTGGAGAGTGAAAGATTGGGAGCTTGTTGAGTGACAGTGTACACACAGTATTCTACCTGTACAATAATAGTGCTACTATTCACATTCATCTGTACAATAATCATATTTACAGTGATCACATTAGGGAAAGAGCCAGTACCTGAGGAGTTAATTCCAAAATTAGCTTTACTCATTCACCATGGTAAAATGAAGCACACCCAACCAATGATAGCCTAAACAGCACAGAAAGCATGGGATCCGTGTCCAGGATCAGGTGTGAAGCTTTGACGTAAATCAATTTTACAGCAACTCACTGTTTTAGCTGATGCAACAGGATGTTTGCTGGTTTCACTCGATAACAACTGTATCTATACGAGAGTATTGTTTATGTTTAGATATCAAATGGTCTAATCATCTGAGTCACTGAACATTTTTCAAATTGTTTGTTCTTTAGCCAAGGTACACAGCAAAGAGCAGATTAGATAAAGTTAGAAGTAGATTATGGCGGTTTATGCAAGCCCAGTATGAGTCACTATGCTGCAGTAGTGCCAAGTGGTGAGAGTTTTTAAATGGTAGTTTCTTTAACAGAAACACTCCTCTTAGATACTTCAGGTGAGCTGGCACACTTTAACAAAAGACAGGAAGCTATAAACAAAAGATGAGGTCATTATAATGCTTGTGCCAGCAGCCTTCATCTTCTCCTATGACTCTCTCCAAAACACACAAACTATACATGAAAACTTACTGGCCAATTGAAATTACCATTCGACAGCACGTAAGATAAAACACCATGAATAAACACATCATACATGTGCAGCATTTCTCCCAAGAATGAAACATCAACCAATAAATAAGAACTGAATAAAAATTAATTAAATAACAATCATTGTCTCAGTTTAAGATCACTGTTCAAGTGATCCAGTTTAACTTAAACAGTCAAAAGTCCATTTTAAAAATATCTGAAATGCTAGGTTCCTGCAAGTCCTCTAACCAGTGTCAGGATCATTGTTTCAGCCAACAGGTGAATGCTTTGCACTTGTCTATCACCATGCCAATTACCTTACTGTTCTGCAGTGCCCTCTGCAGGCACAACTCAAACAAAACACCTTTTTCTTTGGACCCATTTGACTGATCACCAAATTCCACACAAAATCATATCAAAAAGGAAAAATGTTTCAATTGGAAACTCTTGTCTCTTTTCCATTTCTTTGATCACATCTGCTTGTTCTCACAGTCAGTTTGCTAAGTGTTGTGGAGTGCGCAAACCAGCAGGGCAACAACAAGCAGTCATACATGAAGGAGCTTTGGATTTTATATTTTCCAGCAGCTTTGTGTCATCAGTTAATCTAGGTGTCCAGTCTGCGGATGGATATAGTGCTAAGCCTTGTAGCAGTTGCCCTGCGTGGTGAGTGCCAGCTGGCCATTTGGAGCCACCTCATTGGCCTCGTCCTCCAGCAGGCCTGACACGTCAGCGTTGGGGATGCTGTCGTGGTAGCTGCTGAAGCTGATATTGTCCTCTTTCAGTTCGATGGTCCAGAAGGGGGCGTTTAGCTTGCGGTTCTGGTATTCCCGGTAGGTGTACACACCTCCGACGAAACCCAGCAGCAGGAGCACCACCAGAATGATGACGGCCAGGATTATGATGTTGAACTGTGTCCAGGAGACTTCCGTCAGGGCTGCTGTGGTGTTATCAGTGGGGCTGCCCAGGCTGGTCAGCAGGGCCTGGGTGGTGGCTGCAGTGCTCAGTGCAGTGCTCAGGTTGCTGCTGGATGTGGTGGCTGGGATGCTTCTTGCTGTAGTGGAGGTCAAAGTGGTGCTGGTGGTGAGCGTGGAGGGGGAGGATGGACTTTGGAGTGTAGGGGCCTTTGTTGTGGTTGTATCTGCTGATGTGGGAATGAGACGGGGTGCTGGGGAGAAAAAAGCATTGAAAGAATTAATTAACATATAAAAATGTTATTTCTCAACTTTGTTCATATCACAAACCCAATAGGCCACTGTAATGAATATCTGTAATTAAGTAACAGACATCAGGAACAGGCTGTTGATGTATCACTAAAGTAAGTAGTGACCCCTTGTGGGAAAGAGACATAACTACCTCTTAGTGCAGACGTGTAAGTAATGATTATCAGCCAGTATGTTATGTCACACAGTTGATGTCTTTGGTAAGAAATTGTGCACAGTAATATGCGAGATAATGTTAAATTATTCTCCCTAACACTAAGTGATTTATAAGCTGTGTCAAAATTCACACACTACTCCCCATATAGTAGACACTCAGTAGTGAACAGTAAACAGAGATTTAAGACACCTAAAAATCATGTGGCATCTGCAAAAAAAAACCTATAAAATGCAATGTATTTCAATACTTTTTTTGTTTACCATTTTCTTACAAATTAACCCATAGCCACTACATTCTGACATGCAAAGTGTACCTTTGCGGGACACACATGGTAATATCATTAGCTCCACCTGTTCTTTTCCAGCTATGAGAAATCAAGAGTTTGCTGTTAAAAAGGTAGGTCTGTTACTTTTTTGTTTTCTGAGCTGTTGCCTGAATCAACACACTACATTCTTACATTTAGTTTTTTAAACTGTTTAAAGTGGCTCAGCACCCAACTCTAGCATTTGTCTGAATGTACCCAAACCAAAGGTAGAACCTGTTTATAGTATGCAATTCTAATCTTTCAGTGGCTCTAAACAAGATCTTGTGGTTCGGTCTTACTTGGACGGGTGCAGTTATGTGCTCGTGCGTCTCCAATGAAGCCCGGAGCACAGAGTTGGCACTGGGGGCCGGTGGTGTTGTTTATGCAGCGAAAGCAGTGGCCGGTGTCGGGGTGACAGGGCTGGGTAGGGCCCTGAGGGTCTGCATTCCCACTGCAGTCACATGGAACACAAACCCCAGATGATTTGTAGAAGCCAGTGCTGCACTCATCACATTGTGGGCCGCTGTACCGGGGAAGGCACTGGTCACACACTGGGGAGCCACTGGGATCTGCACCGGAATAGACAGAAACACCTTTACTATTACTGATATTCACCATTACTAAGAATGATGTAGCTACAAAGCTCAGCAAATCTTAACTTCAGATCCTTAAAAATGACTTTCCAGAATGTCACCATGACATGCTGCTTTTTGTTCATTTAGGCTGTTAAAATGGTGAACAGATTAATTTTAGACAGATTTGTGCTTTATTCAAGTCAGAAGTCAGAAAATGTATTCAGCTATATTTCTGTGAAGTAACAAATTTGTACTTGTACTACTTGGAATTCTCTGATATTTCTGGTCTGTCCTACTCCTTCACACTCACACTCATGTTCATTAACCCTCCTATTATCCTCAAATATTACACAAATAAACACTTTTCACCCTTGGGGTCAATTTGACATTTCATTGACATTTGATATTTCCCTCCAAAACAATTATTTGCAGAAAATTATTGACCATTTCTTTGTATCAGCCACTTTGTGTATTTGTTGAAAACATAAAAAACCCCTTGATAATGAAATCTTGACCTGTCCTCTAGCGCCACCATCGGGACAAACAGGCCCAACAGGCCAAAACTGAAATTAATTTATCTTGAAATGTTTTCTTCCAAATCTTCTCTAATTTACTGACAACCTTAGTGACCACAAGAGTATGAACCCTGTTGGTTTTGGTGATGATATGACATTTCCTGCAGCGCCACCATCAGGTCAAACTTTCAGTTTTAGAGTTAGTGTATATTGAAAATCTTTCATCCAAATCTTTTCTAATTTGGGGTGCACATTCGTGATTCTCACAGAATGATCTATATTGGTTGATGCTGGTGACCCCCCCATTTCCTCTTATAAACATATTTACTTACTTATTTGCTGTTTTGTTGTTTTTGTATTGCTGTTGCTTCACCTTTGGATTTGGAAACTCCTGCCAAAATGAGCAAGCCAATGTAGGCTTCCAAGTCATATACATCCAAGTCTTTCCAACTGTCCCCATACAAACGCGTCCAATCTAAATTTGTCATCCCAAGAACAATATTTTCGACCGATGGTGTTATGAAGTGCTCAAATGATGACTTGATGTCTTCAACATGGCTGACTACATATGTGTCAGGGCCTTGAACCATTTTGATAATATTAGCAGCGCTAAGTCTACCCTGCTGTTGAAGTGGGGAAAGGGACCATATTTTGGATAAAGAATATTGTTGGCCCTGCCCCATGGCATGTTAATGAGAAAAATAGTCAAATGTTTTATTTGAGCATTTTGCTTAAAAACAATCCAAACACGAATACTCTTCTCTTCAGGTAGTCTGTCCTAAATTAAACACTGTGCCACCAGGTGGCTCAAGACAACAACATATCCATTTGGAAGAGAGTGAAGTTTCTACATAAGGCCATTGTCTTAGCTGTGAAATTGTCATGATATTTGAAAAATGAATTGCAATGAAATTATTTGGACCCCTACTTCTTTTGAAAATTTTGTCATGTTGCAACCTTATGATAAAATAATTTATAATCATGTCCTCTAATCAATCTGCACTTGATAGTCATGAAGACACAGAGATAATTTTTTTTTTTTTTTTTTTAAGGACACACCTAAAATATACCACTGAGACATGAGTTTTCGGTCCGTTTCTAAGACACATGGTATTTACTTTTACTTAGTTCAGTTTTGTCATTATAATAAATTTGCAAAAATTTCTGCACCATTTTTACTTTGTCCCTATGGGGTATGGGGAGTAAATTCATCAGGGAAAACAGGTGGGAGAAAATCAAAGGGAAAGGGTCTGAATATTTTTTCAAAGCATTATACAACTTACATACTTTCTAATACCTAGTACAGTATATGTACCCATGGCTCTATTAGGTCTCATGAGTAACTCCTGAACAGCACTGAACATCACATAGTTTTAATCAACCACAGTTGCTTATGAGGACCATCATTCTTCAACACTCATGTCGTTTTGCAAGCTTTTTACTACAACCTCAGGTCCCAGCTAATATGATGGCTAAACAAAGAGGACCTACAATATTAAAAGTACACTACTCTCAGCAGCACAGTTTTCCCAAATGGAAATGTCTAAGCAACTATTTTGATTGCTTAAGTAATTTTTCAAGCAAACAAACAAATGTTCACTTGTTCACGCTGGTAAATTGTTAGGATTTTGGGCTTTTCCCAATCCTATGTGATAGTATACTGAATATTTAATACTATAATTGTTTTTGTGTTTGGAGCTATTGTTTTGACTGCTTTCGCTATTATTTTCGCTGCGAATTTCCCCACTGGCACTGAGGGACGAATAAAGGAATATCTTATCTTATTCTAGGACAACTGACAAAAAGATTAATAGAGAAAATAACTGGCAGATTAATCAGTAATGAAAACAATAAATTAGTTCCAGCCCAGTGCACTGCCATAGTAACGATGGTGCTGTTGGCTGTTTCAGGTTGGCTGCAGAGCTGAACGTTCTTTGATGCTGGGTAGCTTTGATGACAGAAACTCTGAAAATGACGTGACGATGAGGAGTATATTTTGTGATCAATCATATAATTTAGAAGCAGACCTGATGCAAGAGTATGAAAAGTGTTAGGGTGGAGCTCGAGTCATTTTGTCATTACTACACAACACCTACTGTGATGTTTGATTACTGTCATTAGCGTGTGTTCTGTAAGTTCTAATCATGGAGCAGCTACAGTAGCCTACATGTAACTCAGTACATCACAATACATAAACACACTATATACCAGTAGGCACATACTAGGGGGGTTATTGCAATGTCATTTTACATGTGTAGTTCAATCTGTATTACATGAATAGCATGTCTTTATAGACTTAATGCATGTAGAATTGCTTAGAAATGCAAAACACCTCGTGATTTAAAGTTTAACCAATCTGCCAGCAACAGCACTTTTACTATAGAGGTAACCTGCAAATCATGCTGTAACAGCATATATTCGATCACCATTTTTATTTATTTAAAGATTTGAAACTTGAATTTGATTTAAGCACGTCTATTTGATGCAAGCCTACAAACTTATAAATGCTAAATGTACAAGTTTATAATATGCTATGTAAAAATGAAGGCATCCATCCAGAGCAGAACAGATGTCTTTCTCCCCTGCCATGTGCTCCAGCTCCTCCTGGGGGATCTCAAGGTGTTCCCAGGGCCAGATGGGACACAGAATCCATACAGCATGTTTTAGGTCTGCCCCAAGGTCTCCTCCCAGTGGGACATACCCGAAATACCTCTACAGGGGGAAGGTTCTGGTTCAAGGTTCATTTATTTATCATTTCTACTACAACACAGGGCTTCACACTAAGATGCAAGCTGTAGTCCCTTTATGCACCGCCCCAAAACAAACAAACAAACAACAGGTATGTACATACTGGTGTGGCAATAACCAAACTATTTGTATATGTTTATAATTTATAGAAAGACTTGATTAGTACAGTATATAGACACTGTATTTTGTCAGTCACTGTTGCTTTCATTGTGTATATGTATATGTATCCACCTATTTGTATGTACACAATAGTTTACTTTAACCTATATTTGTTCAGCTTTGTTATCCTTGTTTTCTCTGTGTATCTATTTCTATCCATCTTCCTGAACATTGTTTTTGGGACTGTGTTGGAAGCAACCTTTTATGTGTACACATACTTAGCCAATAAAGCTGGCTCTGAGAACGAACTGCTGTTCATTAGCCTCCTGTGCAGCTCTGTGAACCAACTGATGCTCTGCGTTTACACTCCAGTCCTTACCAGTGTTGAACAATTTAAACAAAGATAGCTGCCCTCCAATGGCCTAGATGTTGGTCTCTAGTCTGGTCACATGACTGTGTCATGATTCCAGCACTGAGCAGGCTGCTCCTGATGATTTAACCTCTGCTGGAGGTTCAAAGGCAGCCGGCCTGCTGGGTTATATAACCAAAAGGAAACATGAGCTGCTCTGCACTGCTCAAGGCCAGAGGATCTGACCTGCTTGTTTATCATCGTCCTCCACTTTGCCTTTTCTATTATGTTAGGATCCCTAAGCTGACGAAGAACGTCAGCTATTCTTCCTGGGGTCCACAGAAAACATGAAAACATGACAACAGAGAAGAGGCTTACAGACAATACAGCTACATGATATTACATCCAGCTAGAGGCCTGGTAAATGCTAACCAGGTAGACAATGTCTGACACACACACTAAAAAAAAACAAAAAAAAAACAATAGTAATACAACAGTGACAGAAAATAAAAAAAATAATATAAATATTTGATGAACCTCAGGATAAACTGAAGGAGCCCCACCGCTCTATATCAACCAGTAAAGATAGAATCATACATGGATGAGTGAACATGTGTGACCCACATTCTGAACTGGTGCAATGCTCCATTTCACCTTTCTGCGTGTCAGTATGAGGGATATTCTTTCTCTGCAAAAGGCCTCATCAGTACATCTAGAAGGCCTCTATCCTCAAATGTGGAGCCATGACACTGCATTGTGGCATCTCCTCATTTGTCACTGTTGCCAGGGCAACCTCTGCTTGGAGGCTGCTTCTCTTTCCAGCTCCAGGGTTTAGTTTAAAACATCCTCCACAGACACACAGACTATTAACAGAAGAGCAGCTCTCTGTGGATGTGATCCTGAGCATATTTCTGACTGTGTCCTCTCTAATACAGCTCTTCCTATGGTGCTTCTGTCTTGTCAACAGAAAATATGATGCTGCCCATCCCCCCCAGTCTGGTCCTGCCTGACTGGGGCTAAAATGGCTCAGCTGTATTCATGCTGTCCCAGCTCAGCTCAGCCTGGTTCATGTCCTTTCCCCTTCCTCCCACACTGCACAACCTCTGCTGTGGCCCCTGGCAGGGGCGAACACAACCTGACAGCCTGCATACACCCATACATGGCTGTTGCCATGCAGGCCACTGCCGATGGCGGGTGTCAGGACATGGCAAATCTGTAGATGACTGGTCCAGAAAGGGGAAATGCAAGGTGAGAGAACGTGATGAGGAATGAGTGAATACAGTGAACACAGTGATGTAATGCTGAATGAAAACCTCAATAAGCAGTTTGCAGAGAGGGCTCAAGATCCCTTTGACGTCGATAAGCTGTGACCTAAGCCTCTGTGCCATGGTGTGATGTTTGAGCCAGATGAACTCAAACCATGAAAGGCTGATGACACGCACACCATGGCACAACATGGCTCCTGGCCACACTGTAATTAAGGTCCTGGAATTGGACTGAA
Source organism: Centropyge bicolor (assembly GCA_037975185.1). Classification (NCBI taxonomy): domain Eukaryota; kingdom Metazoa; phylum Chordata; class Actinopteri; family Pomacanthidae; genus Centropyge; species Centropyge bicolor. The sequence continues at coordinate 2,344,712 of JBBMOC010000013.1, read as the reverse complement.
TCTCTTTTTGTCTGATCACCCTACGAGCAAAAATGAACCAGGTAGCACAACATTCGTTTCCACCTTTGGTGTCTTGTCCTCCAGCAAAACAGTATGAAAAGGTTTGGTCAATCAACAAAGAATTAATTAGCAAGTATCTTGATACTTGTATAATAATTTTTTCAGTCCATTTTCAAGCAAAATGTGAGATTTTAGCTGATGATTAGATCAAATCCTTTTGAGTGTTGTCTCAACTCTTACTTCAATGGAAGGGATACAACTCAAGGAAATCTGACCTTATTTACAAAGGAGTTAGGTTGGTCAATGTCACAAATTTGCTTACATTTGATGACATACACATGACATACCTAAACAGTGTAGAATCTTAAATATGTTTTTCCATTTTACATGTCATACGTTTTTTAAAAAATGTTTCTGAATCCTCAACGGTCCTGATTATTTCCTGGTTTATGTGAAACTATTAGATTTTTTTAATGTGGTCTCTGACCTTTGGATCCCACTGTGTATACTGTATGTAATTGGTGTGTACATTTTATCTGAGATGTGTGGCTTAATAGAAACCATAGCCTTAATCAAAATTAGTGGTTGACACTTCAGAGACTGGTTTAGCTAACAGCAAACACAGTAAAGTAGTTGTGTGCAGAAGGTCATTTCAAATGGTTGAAGCATGGTGGAGGGAGAATAGAGTGCATTTTCTCACCAAGACTGGGAGTTTAGCTGTGAAAAATAATGCCTGCTCTTATGAATTCTAGTGTCTGTTTTGACATGTCAGCAGCAGGCAGTAACAAGAAGTCAAGAATCCATCCTACCTCACACAGCAAAGGATGATGGTGTATTGATTTGGAAAATGTTGTCCCTTCTCACATAAATCCCTCTTAGTACTTTGAGTATTATTGTTGACCAGGTGCAAGCCTTCATGGTTAGTTAAGCCATTTTAAAATGAATTTCAGGCAGAGGTGGTTTAGGAAAATGACAGTGACTGCAGTTCAACACAGGTCTCAACCCAATAGAAACCTTTGTGTGTGTTGTGTAAGTAGGGCAGCAGCAGCCTGGAGGTGAAAAAGTGGGGTCATACAGAAAGGTCACTGTTAATCCCAGGCTGTCTGAAAATAGAGATCAAAAGCACTCTACCGTTTTGGAACTTTTGGATTACTTCACAGAACAACTAAAACATTATTTTATAAAGGAAAAAAACCACTTTAAGCAAATATTCAATGATTTTGTGTGGAGTATGTGGATTTGTATTAACAAGAAAAAGATCTCTCTCTATATATATATTAATTTTTTCACTCCTTTATATAGTTTATACGCATAGACCCAAAATACAGACATGCACAAACCGACATATAGCCTGAGAAGAAAGAGAAAAAGAAAAAAAAATCCAAGGCATAAAAAATAGCCTCAGAACATGTTCCTGCTCATGAAGTGCTGTGAGTGCACAGTAACAGTCAAAGTCAATCTAGAAGTACATTTGTGAATTTTTGGAAAGATAGGCAACAGACTGTCAAAATCACAGTCAGTTTGGTCCCATAAGGAAGTGGTGTGTGCAGAAACATGTGAACTGTGAGGCAGACATGTAAATGCACCTCTCCACAAAGAGACTGGAACTAATGGTTGAATTTAGCAGGGTTTTTTTGTCCTGTTTGATTTGGAGAGCAGTGCCAAGCCACTAGACATGTGTTGATTCATGAACTATTTGTGTGAATAGTACTTAAAAGTAAAAAAGGCCACTCAATCCACGAATGGAACTGAATTAAAATTTTAGTTTTGCTCAATGTCTGTGGTGAGACTTGCCTTAAATGCTAACCAGTCACTCTAAAGAAACGGTTATAGCCAACCACAAGTGACACAAACACATTTTTAAATCTGTTAAAACTCTAAAAAAAAGACTGACCAACAAGGACCTCTGGAGCTCTCTAGTTAACACTTACATGGTGAATCCATACAAAAAGTGAAGTGTGGGACAAGCGTTGAAGGATCAGGCAGTAACAGTCAGAAATCCATAGGGAGTAGGATTAAGAAAACAGTCCTGTACAAGGCTCTGTTACATATGTAGCACACAAGATGCAGGGTTAGCTTATTCATTAACTAGCTAATTAGCCAGCTAATGAATTAGCCTTCGAGCAAGACGCCCAGCTGTGCTAATAAATACAATAATGTGTAGAACTTTGTCACATTTTAGCATGGTTCCAGAAAAGAAATTTGACAGTCTACATATTCAAAGGTTATTATTTTTCAGAAATAATATCACTAAAATAGGCATTTTAAGTTTATTAGGCTCCAGAAAGCGGGTGACATCACAGACATCACAGCCAGGTTTTATACAGTCTATGGCTTGACCTCTTTGCCCATTTTTGGATTGGCCAGGAGTTGGGTGGAGACAACGACTGCCAAGATGGCGACGGCCGGAGTTGCCACACTGAGCTTCACACTGGCTCAATAGAAACCTGTGGCTTATGTCACTGTGTGCACATTTCAGTGTTCACAGGATGAAAGAGCAAAGATATTGATATAGGATATAAGTCTTCATATACAGTAAAAGCACCATTAAGATACCAGTCTACCACTAATGGTGTGTATTCAACTGAGGACAGACCACTTTAATCACAGGGTAAAAACACTGAGCTAACTGCCTGATGTGTGGTTGTGAGCAGAAGGAACTGACCATTGTGACAGGTGCCAGAGGAGGTGGAGTTGGAGCAGGGACACGGTGCACAGGCTTCGGTCGGAGCGGTTCCAGGGCTGCGGTAGAAACCAAGCTTACACTCCTCACAGTTGGATCCCTGGGTGTTGCCCTCACAGTTTAGACACACTCCTGGAGACAGAACAAAGGCCACATGATTACAGAAGTATTTCCTGGATCGACACACTTTAGGCAAAACAAAGAGTGAGATGTGGTCATCTAACTCGGACAAAAGCTTTTATTAATCTCAAGTTGGTCACTGCAAAATCTAGAATTGTATTCATATCATAGTATAAAATTCTCTATGTAGCATGACGTTCATCACCTTCTACCTCCCACACATTTCTGTGTTTTATCAATTGCATGTCACAGGAAAACTGTTTCAAGACAACAGTTTTCTGAGAAAGCATTTAGTTATAGCTGTACAAAGAAACACATGGGTCAGTGTGGGGACTATCTAGCTCTGTCCTGTCATGTTTTTCTGAAGTTCATAGTGTTTGGCACTATATTATATGCATTTGCACACTGTGTTTTTGTGTAAGCAGTCCTGTGGAGAGGCTAGGATCAGCCTTCAAAGGGAACTGTCAAACCTGAGCTATGTTAATGTACAACACTGAACACTGAGCCCAGGCAAGGCTGCAGCACATCTGCCCATGCATTACAATGGAAAGACATATGGCTTCTAAACTACCACCACCACCCTGTCCCCCTCCAACTTTCATCCTGTCACTAGCTGGAAGTTTATGCCTTGGTGACCTTACATGACTTTCAGAGTCATCAGATAACTGTTAGAACTAATGAGGAGTCTTGAAGTTGTGGTTCGTACACCAATCACTGTCTGGGGGTCACACATGACAAGATCTTTCATCAGGAGGAATCCAGATGAGTCTGTCAGGTCTTCAAAATACACTTTGTCACGAAAATACACACAAAAAGTGGCATGGGAAATAATGATGGATTTTTTTCTTCAATAAAGGATGTCTGCAGGAAGCAAGCAGTCCAAGTCATTTGTGTGCTGATTTGCAACAACAACAACAAAAACAATTGTTGTTGTTATGCTACATGTGTGTTCTCCTCTCCAGCTCTCTGACCTACCCCTTACATGACCAGATATGTAGCCTGCTTGATATCTTATGGGTGTCGACAAGGCATCTGCAAGCTTTTGGATTGTGTCAATGAAGGGCTTACACATAATAATCAAATGCTGATTCACCTCTTCTCTGGGGGGGTTTGTTGGCAATCTCCAAAAACTGTCAGCAATTTCAAAAATGCGGCTACAATCCTGTATTGTGAAATCAGGCATTAATCTCAAAGTGTGACTTCTGGGGACACATCCACCTTAAATCGCACATAAACCAGACTGGATACTGTGGTATTCTACATTTTTAACATTTTACATTTTATTTGCTTCTGATTCAGCATCTTTCCTGGCCTCCTCAAGTCCCTTCTTACTGACTGAATATTACTTTTCTGTTGTGGTTCCACAGTAAAAATTAGATTATTATTATAATTTAAACACAATTTTCAATAACACAATAATTTAAATTAATTAATTCAATTACTATAGAGAGGCTGGTTTGTCTATTGCCAAAGTCTCTATGCAAACATAGCAGATTATAGTCAGTAACCTGCACAGTGATACATTTATGGGGAACACAAAGAGCATTTTATTGGCAAAGACGAGAGTCTGGTCTATTTTCAAAAGAATGAAGCAAAAGAAGAAAGGAGCAGACACAGCATTACAGGCACCAAGAGATCAGTGATGTCATTGTAAACAAAGACCCTAAACCTAAAGAGTCTAAAACAGCAGATATTGACATTACATTCATTTGTCAAAAGGCAATCATCAGGAGCAATTTGAGGTAGTGTAATTGGTCTTTCATTCTAGACAGCTGTGGAAGTTAAAAAGCAAACAAGCAATACCCTGATTTAAAAATACTCTTACAAGTAGAAGACTTGCATCTAAAAGTTATTTCAGTTCAGAAGTCAGACAGTGGAAAGACCCAGTTTTCAAGAGGAAGAAACTCTTAATCTCCTCCACAAGAAATACCATCAAAGAGATTATCTATTTTCCTGAGGTGGCACCGTAAACAGCATGTTCACACAATTTTAAAGATGGTACTCTGATGTCCCCTTCCTTTGAAGGTACTATGGAGCTGCACGACCAGTGATACACCATCTTGTCTTGTCATATTGGTGTAAAGGGGCAGGTTTTAGACTATTGCAGACCACATTCTTTTGCAAGTGGTTGCAAGTTTAAACTTATCCCATTGTGAATCTTTTGTGTAAACTTGCCTTAAACAAAGCCCCCCAAGAACACCTCAATGCTCCTCTTTCAAAAACTTCTGCCACACCCTGATGTTCTCTAAATGCCCCCTGGCTGTAACTGCCCCCTTTGAGAAACACTATTTTAAGCAGTCTGTTTACTGCTCCATGTCTTGATTGTCATTTAACATTAGGTAATTGATTTACAGCCACATCATAGTTACTATAATAGACCACAGAATAAATAGAAATCTGCAGCACAATACAGTGCGTGGCACAATTGCACTAATGCGTAGGAATATGGAAGTTCTATGGCTGAGAAATGGTAGAACTCAAGGAAAGGGCTGCCTGATGGCAAGTTAAAATGTTGAAAGTAGTTTAAATACAGCTGATATAAACTGATATTGTTTTTGTAGGTGGGTAAAAAATGTGCTTAGCATGCCCATTTACTGTGGGTAATACCTGACAATGGATAGGTACCTCCTACAACTACCACTACCACTTCAATAACTAACCCTTAAAGAGGAAAACAGCAGTCAGGGTCTAAACTTAACAAAATTATACAGTCCTAACACCAACATTTTCTGTGTCCTCAGCAGACTCACCAGACTGTGGATGGCAGTAGTTGGTGTGGTTGTGACACTGGCAAGGCCGGCAGCCAGTGCTGCTGAAGTGGAAGAAACCCGGGTGGCATTCATCGCACTTGGGTCCATACACTCCTGTCTTGCACACACATATCCCTGAGCTGGAAGGGGAAGAACAGAAGACAAAATCAACAGTGTGCAAAACACAGACCCAGTAAAAAAAATCCTTTAACACAACAGAACAAACCAGAGCAGTGAAGAGAACTGTGTGTTTGGTGTTTCAATTGCAGTTGGGAGCCCAAACCTATGGTATGTATACAGTATATCAAGGTATATGCAAGCTGATGAGTAACAAGTAAAGAAATTGCAGTATAAAGTCCCATAAAGTATGTCTTGTGGTCACAATTATATTGCATATATATATACATAACATGTCAACTTATCAAGATTGTGTTTATCTAAAAAAATAATTATCAGCTGAAATATGTATGTTTTTTTTGGCCAGACTATAAACAGAACTAATGCAAGAAAACAGAGCACATAACAGAGAGTGTCTTTGGATCTGTTGGATCTGCACTTCCACCATCCCATGTAGCTGGCTGTTAATTGTACTAGGTGCATGCTCATTTAGACATGAGGTAAAGCAAAAATCATCCATTGATCCCACCCACATTCAACGTAACTTCCTAGGAAAGTCAAGCCTAATCAGGCCCCAACTCCAGACAATGGACTCATAATAATCTGGGGACAATGACTTCAAAACAACTGAAGTAAATCAAGAGTGACCATGAGCACTTTTCATGAGCGTGTGAGTGGGTCTTCATACAAACATGGCTTTGTTAAAACAACTGCACTTAATGCAAATGAAGAGGCCCACAGCAATGTTTAGTGGGGCGTGAGCACAGCTGAGGACAAGACTGAGAGATCAACAATCCTCATTCTTTTGTCTAGATACACACATGCACACGCACACAGAATAAGAAAAAATATCCACACGTAGCATCCTGACCATAATGAAGTGAAGTCAAAGAGGTCTTGAAATCAGGAACACACAGTTGACCAGTTTAGCAATATTCATAAGCATGTAACTATCTCATTTTTCCTTTTTTAATTTTTTTAAAACATTTTTTAAAACAATTTTTTAACGATGAAATTAGCAAACATTGAAGGCGCTGCACTGTCAAAAATGCATCGTTCTGTAAAGCAGTTTTAGACAAATGTCTGTTATTCTAATTTAACAGTGAGATGTAAGTTCATTATCATCTCTCAAGTGTCAAGTCTCAAAAGGCTTTGTCTTTCCTCATGGAACTATATAGATGGTGAGAAAATATCAAAGTACATGGGTGTACCAAAAGCCTCACGACTGATCACACATATCAACAAGTATGATGATAAAAAAGGCCACCCCTGGGAGTGGTCTTCATCTTTTCTGTGCTTGCTGTGTGTCTGGCACATTGATTGTATATAAATATGGACGACATGACAGCTCCCTAAACCTGAAGCCATCTTGATCACCCCCTGGTGACTGACTGCAGTATAGATCATAAACCCTGCCCCCTCCATGTTAAAGGAGGATACATTTTTCCCAAAGATGGTTTCTGTCATTTTCAGTGGCACTTATCACACTGTTGTATGTTCAAGTGTTCATATTTCTGATAAGATTGGTTTTAATTAGTTATGTGATGCTATAAAAAGAGGGTGTTATGTCATGATGGAAATATGAGTGGGACCTTGATACCATAGCGCCACTCCCCAGTCAGTATTGCGCAGACTCTGGCTGCAAATGACATCACCAGTACAAAATGGCAGCACTTGAATCAGAGATATTTTGACTTCATTTTTGCATAGTGGGAGGAACTGGAGGCACATCATCCATTTTTATATACAGTCTGTCTGACATAGTTTTCTTTATGATGTCTGAGGGGTTCCAGGTCACCTGTGATTAGATGATAAACTATTCTAAACATTAAATTCTACATATTCAAATCCATTAGCTTCCTTTAGTTTTAGCATGGAAACAGCCTTCATCAGATAACAAATATCGTGCTTGTACTATGATGAATGGCATCATGGGTCAAGACACAAATGGAATGATTATTTTTTTGCTCAAATCTAGTCGCCTATGTTGCAGACAGGAAGGGCGCAGGAATCTGTCTGACTTTGTTGCAGCGCGGATCTCCTTTGTCTCTGGGTGCGGCTCCAAAGCCAAACAGACATAGCATCGATTTATGTCAGAGGGCCAGGGTTTCTACACCATTTATAGTGAGCATACAAATGACACATGCCACTTGTGCTGACCTACACTCATGGTTTGTGGGACAGGAAAACAAAGTACCATGTGTGCCATAAGAGAGACATTGCCTTTACACAAGACATGCCGAAAACCATTTACCATACTGCCTCTGCCAACAGTTCACACTGCCCAAAAACTAGCAGGAATAATGGCTGCATGCATACAGCATTACTGACAGTGGTACTTTCTTTGTGTATAATACTTACTTTTTCCTAATACATGCTGGTACAACTCCTCAAAAAGCAGCATTTTAACACCTTCAGCCACACTGCCACTATGAGGAGAAACAAATCCTCTGTCACTTATATCTAACATATTTCTAATATATATATGCGTGTGTGTGTGTGTGAGAGAGAGAGAGAGAGAGAGAGAGATTTAATATCACAGTATGAATATATAGTTTTGGCTAATACAGCAAATTAAATACGTGATGAATCGCGGTACAACAGAGATCTTAAAGGGATCGATAACAGCTTAAACTATCCTGTATTCAGTTTAATCTATTTTGTTTAAACTGTAAGACAAAATCTCTGACAGTTGACAAATGTATATCCTTTCACAGTATAAATTATCTGATCTGTGGAAAATTAATCTGCTAATATTTTGAAAGTCATTTTTCAAGCAAATAAAATTAACCAAAACTTTCTACTTCTTGTGTTTTTTTTAGGATATGCTTCTTTTCTCATGTGAAAGTAAAGGTCTTTAGGTTTCTGGGTTTCTGACTGTATCATTTGGGCAAAGTCTTTGAATGTGTGATGATGGATTTCTGGAAATTATGAAATGAAATTGTAATGTGTAACTATTTTTTGACAAACAATTATTGAGAAAATAATTGGCAGAGTAATCGAAAATGAAAATAATAATGTTTCAGTCCTAGTTTGTATCATCCTATTGCCCAACCTGCCTGTTGCTCGCCATAAATAGCTGATAAAGATTCAACACAAAGTAAAACCTGCTACACAGTTTTCCCACCCGAGGCAGTATGCAACATCCAGTATGCCTGTAAGGCCAGATTGTTTGTAGCCTTTGATTTATGTGTTTTTGTACAAATTAAAAACTTTAACCTGTAGCTAATTATCTCTGCAGTGATGTTGGAATTTTTTTATTTCACTTCCAGCGTATTTTTTTAGTTGGAGGAATGAAAGAAGATGGAGGAAGAAAGAATGAGCAAAAAGGTTTACCAGTTAACCAGCCACACTGAAAGGACAAGCATGTAAAAGGTTACCTCTGTCTGACATGAGCGAACCAATCAGGCTCCGCTCATGACGTATTTAAATCCTTGTTTACGGTTGCCGTGTCAGTATCTTCTGATTTAAGTAGATCACGAAACAGAAATACAACACAATTAATGTTTACTTGTCTTGCAAACCTGTTGAACATTAAATGCATTACAAGAACATTGGCAGCAGACAAAAACAGCTGCTAGCCCGCCAGGTTCCTTGAAATAATAATCTGTGTACATCAGGGGTGCTCACACTTTTTCAGCATGCGAGCTACTTATAAAATTACCACGTCAAAATGATCTACCCACTACATAAATATAGTTCATATATTAAAATGTGTTAAGAAAATTCATAATTCAATAATATAAGTACAGAGTAGTTTAATAATTCATAATTTCATTTATAACTTTATATAATGGTTAAAAGTCTATTGGAATTCATGTTTTTATGTGATTTTGCATATGTTGTTAAAAGGTGTACTTCCCCTTTAAGAGTGTTTAGAGCCGCTAGATTTCCTTGTTTACATTCAGTCGTCAGTCAGTGCTTGAGAGCTGGAGAGAGAACAGTTTTCTTTTTTCTCTTCTATTAGCAATTAGTTGAAACAAGTGTGTTAGCCAGCTATTTTCTTTGTATTATCGTGGACACTTAAAAGACAAGTAAATCTGATTGACAAGAGCTGTGACACTGTTGACAAAAAAAAGTCCGTAAACTTTTCAAGTAAAGGCGCGGACTGGCCGTCCACCTCAAGGTGTAATTGTCAGTCTTTACAGCTCTAGCACTTGGTGTGGAAGTTAGTCTGCACACAGGCTATTCTCAGTAAACTTAACTCTATTCAGTGCAGTACAGTGCATGTGTCAACCGGTTCCTTTTCTTTATGGTAAAATATGACAAAAATATATAACGGAAAAGGCGGGAATGACGTCATTACCATAGACTGTATAAAATATGGACGTAGTGTCCGTGACGTCACCCATAGGTTCCTGAAGAGCAAAAATGAAGCAAATCGTAGTGCGCAGCCATCTTGGTAGCCTACCTCCGGTTAATCCAAATATGGACAAAGAGGTGGAGCGAGGGCGGAGCTGAGGCGGGTCATATGGGCCGGCTGAATGAACGCTATTGGCTGAAAAAAGCCGCTTTATTCGAAATAATCAAACTAGCTACGGCTAACCAGCTAGGTTAAATGCTAAATATTGTTGCTAGCCGGCTAACCCCACGACGATCTCTTTACCAAACTCAGTGACTAGAATTAGCCGGGGTGACGCCCTTTAGACCGTCAGTGGCTAGTTGTCAATCAAAGTGGCGCCACTTAGATTGACAGCTATGAATTGTGCATAATGATGTATGTTGTATATTTTAAACGAACGCATTATAAAAAAATTCGCCCCCCCCAGAGCTGTCATGGAGTAGAAAAACAGCTTATGAGACTAGAGCCATGTTTTGAACCAGGCTGTAAATATGTTTTTTTTCTGTCGTAAAATCGGACATTTTAACATGGGGCTCAAATGTAATGGACTCCCTTCTGCGGCCTGCTCTAGCGGTTATTCGAGGAACTGCAGCTTTTTTGCACTTCCACATTGGCTTCATTTTTCAGCACCAGAGGTTGCCGCTTGGTCATTACACAAATACTTTTAATGAAAAGGGGAAGAGGACTAAGTGCTGAGAGTGAGGGTTGATGGAACTGGATCGTCTGAATGGAGCACTTAATAGTCTTTTATCAGATCATTATTTAATAACTTTTGAATTCCTTTTACAGGACTATACACCATTAAGGAAATATTTGTACTCCAGATGTCTATCTGGTAGTGCTGTTGCTAAATTTAAGGAAGTGATTCCATTGGCATTTAATTCAATGCCATGTCTAAATTTAACGGAGGACTCCTACACTAAATTTTGTCCCTTCCAAATTGATTATTTTGTTGATAGTGCTGGAGGCTCAATGCGGTCCACTCTTGATTCTATTGCGCCTTTAAAAAAGAAGTTAATTAAGCAAAAGAGGTTAGCTCCATGGTATAGCCCAGAAACTCCGAAATTAAAGCAAACATTGCGTAAGCTGGAAAGGAAATGGCGTTCTACCAATCTGGAAGAATCTCACTTAGTCTGGCAAAACTGTCTTAAAATATATAAGAAGGCCCTTTGCACTGCCAGAGCAGACTACTATTCAAAATTAATAGAGGAAAATAAGAACAACCCCAGGTTTCTTTTCAGCACTGTAGCCAGGCTGACAGAGAGCCATAGCTCGATTGAGCCCTCCATTCCTATTGGCCTCAGTAGTAATGACTTTATGAACTTCTTTAATGATAAGAGCCTAATTATCAGACACCAAATTCTTCCTGTCCTCCCATTCAATAATGACTTGTCCTCAAATATGGGATCCATACAAACAGTTGTAAAAGCTGATGTATGTTTAGACTGTTTCTCTCCAATTGACCTTAAGCGGCTGACTTCAATGATTTCTTCGTCAAAGCCATCAACCTGTCTTTTAGATCCCATCCCAACCAGGCTGCTGAAAGAAGTCTTACCTGTTCTTGGCACTTCTTTAGTTGATATGATCAATCTGTCCTTATTAACAGGCTATGTACCACAGTCTTTTAAAGTAGTAGCTGTAATAAAACCTCTTCTTAAAAAGCCGACTCTTGAGGTACTGGCAAATTATAGACCTATATCTAACCTGCCCTTTCTCTCGAAGATCCTTGAGAAAGCAGTGGCTAACCAGCTTTGTGACCATTTACAGAATAATAGTCTATTTGAGGATCTTCAATCAAGATTTAGAGTTCATCATAGCACAGAAACTGCTCTGGTGAAAGTAACAAATGACCTTCTTGTTGCATCAGACAGAGAACTTGTCTCTGTTCTCGTCTTGTTAGATCTTAGTGCTGCATTTGACACCGTTGATCATCAAATTCTGTTTCAGAGAGTGGAAAATTTAATTGGCATTAAAGGAACTGCGCTAAGCTGGTTTAAGTCCTATTTATCAGACCGATCTCAATTTGTACTTGTCAATGATGAATCCTCAAGACACTCTAAAGTTAACTTTGGTGTTCCACAAGGCTCTGTGCTTGGACCAATCCTGTTCACCTTATATATGCTTCCCCTAGGGAACATTATCAGGAAACATGCCATCAGCTTTCATTACTATGCAGATGATACCCAATTATATCTGTCAATTAAGCCAGACGAAACCAGCCCATTAGCTGAACTTCAGGCATGCCTCAATGAAGTAAAAACTTGGATGGCCTGCAATTTCCTATTGTTAAATTCAGACAAAACTGAAGTTATTGTACTTGGTCCCAAGCAACTTCGATGCAAATTTTCTAAAGATATCAGTTCCCTCGATGGCATCGCATTGGCCTCCAGCACTACTGTTAGGAATCTAGGCGTAATCTTTGATGAGGATTTGTCCTTTAATGCTCATATAAAGCAAATTTCCCAGACTGCCTTTTTTCACCTCCGGAACATAGCAAAAATCAGGCATATCCTGTCCCAAAAAGATGCAGAAAAACTAGTCCATGCATTTGTAACTTCTAGGCTGGACTACTGCAATTCTCTTTTAGCAGGCGGCCCCAATAAGTCGTTAAAGACTCTCCAGTTGATCCAGAATGCTGCTGCACGTGTTCTGACAAGAACAAGAAAAAGAGATCATATCTCACCCATTTTGGCTTCTTTGCACTAAAATCCTTTTGCTAACCTATAAAGCTCTTAATGGTCAAGCACCATCATATCTTCAAGAGCTCATTGTACCCTATTTTGCCAACAGAGCACTACGCTCCCAGAATGCAGGATTTCTATTGGTTCCCAGAATCTCCAAAAATAGATTTGGAGCCAGAGCCTTCAGTTATCAAGCTCCTCTCCTGTGGAATCAGATCCCAGTCTGATTTCGGGAGGCAGACACCCTTTGCACATTTAAGAGTAGGCTTAAAACCGTCCTCTTTGACAAAGCTTATAGTTAGGGTTGGTCCAGGTGAGCCCTGAGCCATCCCTTAGTTATGCTGCTATAGGCTTAGATTGCTGGGGGACTTCCCACGATTTACTGAGGTTCATTCTCCTCTCTCTCCTCCACCTGCTTCCATTCATAACCCATCAATGCATCGTACTAATCCAACTTCTTCCCTCTCTCCTAGTTTTGTGCTCTTCTCTCCTGTCACTTTCCGCAGGTTCTTGTGTTACCGGATCCCCAGAGCCCGGACCCATGTTTACAAGCCTCTGAGTGACAATGTGTCCCGATTCAATACTGCTGTTCGCTATGTACACGCCTGTGGATTATATTGCTGCTTGTCATACTTTGTCATACTTTACTTGACTGGCTGCCCTGTATATCAATCAAGTGACGGGATGGATGATAGGCTGACATCTATTTTTTTAATGTCATGCGATCTACCAATACCACCTTCTCGATCGACTGGTAGATCGCGATCGACGTACTGAGCGCCCCTGGTGTACATGTACATCTGGCCTTTCCTCGTGATCTTTTGTTGAGTTTTAAGGTGGTTGGCATCCATAAGTGTTGCATTACTACCATCTGCTGGACTGTCCCTCGCCCCATCTATTTCAGCAGTTTTCATGGCATGTGTGAAAAGACAGACAGGCAGACAGAGTACTTTATTAATCCCTTTGGGAGGTTCCCTCCGGGAAATTGACAAAAAGGTGCAAGACAGCAATGTTCCGAATGTAGCTGCATGTGTAAACAGTGAAAATAACTTGCAATATCTGGAAGGTCTTTGTAGTAATTTACTGGGAACTGTGTGTGAAAGAGGCTTTAGAATGAGATCAGCTGAAAACTAAGACTGTCACTCATTAAAAAGTTTGTCATCGAATATGCAGCTTGCAAACCCACCAGGTCAACTATTGCCCCAGTTGAGGGAGTAAGTATGGAGCTAAGATAAGATGAGATAATTCTTTATTGATCCCCAAGAGTGGATGAGGTTTGCGAGATGCTGAAGCCTCCTCCCTCAGTAATCCTTAATGTGTGCCCTCTTGGCAAAACTGGGGTGGGGTGGGGGGGTGTTGTTATTGTTTCGGTGTGAATTTACTTCACTGTGCAGTCCCAGCCGCTCCACGTAAGATCTGCATGTTAAGTAGGTCAGTATTACATGGGCCACAAAGCTTAACCCCATTCTGCGGCTGCCACTGCATGCTGGCCATCGGCTGTAACTTGTGTCTGATCAGAGCAGACAGTCACAAACATCCTCTCTGCAACAGGGAAGAGATGGCCAGTTTAATTAAGAGAAGGTGAATGGTTGGCAAAAATAAACAGGGAACTACACTAAGCAGGTTTAGTTGCATTGCTGGGTGTGCAGCCAAATCCTGAATGGGTGTGTTAAGCAACAGGGCACTTCAGGACTTGTGATCTCTTCTCCACAGTTCTTGGTTCACGGTAGGCTCTGCTGATCTAAGTCCTCAACACAAGTGTGAATAGGTCCACACATGTGGGATTTGGAAACATTCCAAGTCATGTCATGTCATGTCAAAAGTGAAATCTCTAATGTTTCCAAGCTAGTTTATTTTAATGATATAATAGACTTGTGGAGTTGAGTGTGGTGAAACATCAAATACAATGCATTTAACATGGTTAGCGCCACTGGGCTTTGAGAAAAGTTGATGTTTAAATGGAAACAGCTCATGGGACACAAAAAAATTCCACCAAAACGTGTACTGTAAAAAATTGTATGGATTGAGCAGGTACCATATTTCATATTTACAACTTTAAAACCTATAGGAAACAGGTTTGCTTAGCATCTTAGCGAGAGTCCAAAGTGAAGTGTATTATTTCTGTTACAGATTACAGCCTATTTATGCGTCAGTTTTTGTGTTTAGAAAACAACATTGCAACAACTTCAACCCTTTACGGTTTACATGTTATCTGGTATCTTGTTTGCGTGCCAGTCACATATCTACTAAAGAGTCAGCTGGCTTTTGTTGACAGTACTTATGACAGAGCTCAAACCCAGCAAACTTTCTGTGAGTAAAGAAACTTAGAGATACTGCAGTCAGTCACTGGAGAGAATTTGTTGGTCAATACTTAGATCCAGTGAACTTCTCCTAAAACCACAATTTCAAATTTTATCTCTACTCACATACATGTTAAAAAGATAGAATGGAAACAACATGGCTGTAATCAATAGACCATTGATGTAAGGGTTACAACATGCAAAAAGAAGCTTGGGAGTTGTTGAGAGTTTTTCACTTTTGGAAAGGATATGATTGGAAGCCAGGGGGTCTCGTCCTGTTTCCAGTCCTTGTGCTAAGGTAGCTAAGCTAAAGACATCCCATTTGTGTACAGGACACTTGGGGTCAGACAGCAAACAAACACATAAGGCAGAGTGACACTCCTTCAACACAAAAACACAAATTTAATTATTATTAAATATGTTCAATGTTAAAAAATGTCTAAGCCTCTACATGAGTAACTCATTTACAAAAAACATGACTGAATAACAAATAAATACATGTATAGGTACTTAATCAAAGGGCAGCATCAGCCTTTACATCTGCATATCTGTACTGAACACACAGAAACATGGGGCAACACAGCCAAGCAGTGACTGCAGGTCTCCTGAGTCTGGCCATCAGTCAGAAGTCAGACATGTGGCTCTGACCCTGCAGTCCTGCAGGCCACTGCTTCTTTCTCATGAGGAGGATGAGAATCAGCTCACTGCTTCCACTTCAGTAGGCAGCAACACCTGTCTAGTCAAATGCTTGAATGAAAATCCACTGTACTGTTGCTTTACATTTAGGTTCAAAACTGCTTTGTAGGCCATATGTTTGATCTTTAAAAGAATTTTGCAGACATTACAGCCAAAAATGACAATTGAAAATGGTGAATTCAGGCTTTTTTTCATTGTACATTTTCTCTAAGCAACCTGATACAAAACATCTATATACCTGGAGCACTGCTTACGCCTGAAAATAATATCAATTAAACTAAAATACAACACCTTTAGTGTTTCCCCTAAAGTGCTCATATAACCAGCAAATAAAATCAAATAATATCAAAAAGACTTGCAATCAATGCAGAGTAAAGATGCTTTTGGCAGAGTGACACATAATGCAGAGGCGGAAACATCTGCACCCACAATCAATATTTCATTACAGTCTGTGGCGCCTTCAATACAGTGTTGTAGAAAGAAATGCCTTACATACAATACCCACAGAAGCTGACCCAAATACAGTACTGATAGAACTGTTATGACATACACAAGTGGTTAATACAGCTCTTTGTCAAATATTGGCATGACCTAACCCAACAAATGGGGTAACAGTGTGTGTCCATTTTACATCAAATGATTTGCCAAAGGACTACAGGCAGAATGCCACATCATGGAAGAACAAGATGGAAATCTCATTAAAGTGTTAAGAACTATGGAGCCCCTAAAGGGACATTGAGAGAAAAAAATTAAAATGTAAGTTTAGTGTCCCAGCAAAATTCAACAATTGGTTTGAGTGCCATTGATTAGCGAGTGATTAGTAAGTGTTTATGGTTGAAAATCTGACAAACAATAACAACTAGTGGATAGATTAACATGGCATTTTATACATGGTTCCCATAGAATAAACCCTTATGACTTTGATTACCCCCTGACATTCCTCAAGGGCCACCATGAGGTTGACACAAGATAATTAAGATAAGATAATTCTTTATTGATCCCCCATAGGGGAAATTCGGGACATTTATGGTTGTTTGAGACATCTCAACACTTACTGGACGGATTACTATGAAATATGGTATAACTTTGCTGATCCTTTGATTGTTCATCTAGCTCCGTCTGGACAAAATGTCAGTTAGTCCAGTATTTCGATTTATGACTAAACCCCAGCAAAACATTTCCTTCAGCCTCAGCTGCATTTTGTGTTTAGTACTAATTAGCCAATATTACCTGAAACATCAGCATGTCAGTGTTAGTATGCTGAGGTTAGCATTTAGCTCATAGCATTGCTGTGCCTATGTAGAGCCTCATACACCTGCAAGCATCACTGTGGGCTCTTATGGTGACCATATACTCCATCAAAACTACTTGCCAGATGGCTGAACAGCTTTCAAAAATCACCCCCCGTCACCATTCTGACATCACTATTAGAGGTGTGGTGCCCAACAATTTCTGTGACTTTCTCAAAGGGGCAATCTAACATTCACACCCACTTCAAGCAGTGACTGTCTCGCTGTCCAGAAGTGCCTGTTATCTACTTTTCACTCTTCATGCTTACAACAAACATGAATAAAGACATTTGCTATCATTGCCATATTTTAATATCACTCCTCCTGTCTCTCCATGATGTCCAGCTTGTCACCCTGCCTAGTGTGACCGTACAGAACAACTATAATCACTTTTGATTTCTGATGTGGTCGGACTTTGTACGAACTAGTTCTTTTCTAGCATTACCTCACCATTTTCTGTATTAAGTGTTTCATCCACTCATCATCACTCATTTTCCCAAATCATGGCTTCATGTCCCACATTCATCATGCTCAACTGTATAAAGTGAAATGTAAAGTGGCACAGAATTACTCTCTGAATATCACACTGAATGATGTGAGTTACAAATACAGTTGAAATACCAAAAAAACTAATATAAACCTTTAACATTAGTCCCAGAGACAAGACTGCATATTAAAGTCTCTTCCTAAGAGCAAGCTTTTATGCCACACACACATGCACAGTATATCACTGTTAGCTAAAGGCGAATATCAACCATTGAGGCAGTGAGCATAGGTCACGTCATTATCAGTGATTCCTGCAAAAGGTGAGTTAATCAATAACCTGAAGCCCTAAAATGAGCTTAGTGCTGTTTGTTTGTACTGATAGATGGCCGTCTCCCCATTTCATGTACCCACTGGGATCTATGCCGTTAAAGAACGCAGTGGGCCGTTAGCAGTCTCAACTTCATATTCGCTGAGAATACACTGAGAATAACTTGTGCCATCTGAGGGCAGAGTCGGAATGCAAAGTACAGGGAGGCGATCTTCCAGTACATTTTTGCCTCTTTTAAATTTAGTGCTACTGCACAGCATTTTAAAATAATAAAGTCAGTTTGTGATGCTATAAAGATTTCACTTTTAAGTGAATCAAGTCTGATCTAGAGTCCAGAGGATATTTAATGATCTTTACTCAAAATGCATGTCTCATGGTGTCTGTGCATTTTGTTTCTGTAGGAGAAATACTTGATATGAAATAGGGCATTTCTACTTGTATGGTATAGCCAAATGACAACTATTTGCTCTAGAGAGAAGGTCTTGCGCTTTGATTCAAGGAACTGATGTGGAATTGTAACTTTTACATTGATGTTTCAGATCGCTGAAAATAAGTGTTCTATTACAGTCAGTCCGAGCTGCTGGAAATAACTCCTTGTGATGTCATGTCATCTATATTTGGCCAGATATTCAGACAAATGCATCACCAGACAACAACAGTGACTCAAAAATGCAAGGAAAATGTTTAAAAGTGCTCAGTTTGTGTTGGCATGATGTCATAACCAAGGCCATGCAGAAATCCAGGTCTCAGGTCTTCAGACCTAAGGAGCCTTTCAGGAGAGAGCTCAGTCTAGCTTTGAGCTATATATTGTCATGCAGTTATGTAATGCTGCCTCAGACAAACTGGGACTGCTTCATCACTTCATAACCGCTCTGACTGAGTTGCATGTGCCGTCACGTTTTTAGGAATAGCAATCAGCTCTCGAGCTTTTCTCTCATCCTATGCTGTCAGTAAGCTCTCGGGTAATGAACCTGCCTCTACCAGCGTGCGTCTATCAACCCTCCTGACATAATAAATGGCTGAAAGTGAGAGTGATGGATTGAACACATGAAGGCAAACTGGCAAACTCAGTTTTCCTCTGAGCATAAATTAGAAAACCAATAAATTATTAAAACCACAATTTAAGTAACATCAGAAGCTGCAAAAGACCATGACTATGACTGCTGCTATTCAGCTCCTGTTAACTTGTACGGCTCTGCGTGGCTGCTACCTGCATCCAACCCACTACTCTCATTATTATTTGTCACGTCAAATAACGCTTACGGTTTAAGTCATTGTTACATTAGTTCAACATTCCCCCGGCACTGTGGGAGTACAATAGCTAGCCACATTACCCGTGCAACAGGCCAACATAAAGTTCAACAGGCTAACCAATGAAGTAAATAGTAAAACAACATAAAACATGGCAAAACACACAGCCTCCATGTTTGAAGTTGGGTAAAATCATCAAAACTAACATGAATCCACTAGACATCCTCAGACTGTAGGGGTACATGAAGACACTTGGTGTGCAACCTCAGATTCCCTTAGCTGAATTTATTCTGCTGTATACGCTGGCTCACATTAATACGGTTGAATATCTGTGTCAGCCACTCTAAAATGTATCCTCATCCATAACATCCTCTGCACTCATATTTCAGGATGCCCTTTTCACTGTGGAAAACATAGCTAGTTTACAAGAACAAGTCTTATTTCAACAAGACAGTGGCCCTATGCACAACGCAGTCCCAAATGTAAAGTTTTTCCCAGTTTGAAAGGGCTTGCTCATGATGGGAACTGTTAGGTCTGTGTAATCATATTATGAAGCGTATGGTCTGCTCTATATGAAGTGCCTTGAGTAAACTTCTGTTGCGATTTATTGCAAGATAAAAAAATACAATTCAATTGAAATTCAATTGAAATTGATGAATATAGGGCCCTGACCGGAGCCCCATCCAATACTGTTTTTTTTGCATAAGGCTTTACCAAAGAAGTGTAGGCTGATGTGCAGCAAAGGAATCATTTGAAATTTGGAATATATGTCCAGTGTACATATACAGCATCTTTAATGGATTGTGGATTGCTAATAATAAAAATGACAAATTATCTGGAGGTTGAACCAAGTAAGAGATATAATAAGAGATGTCATGATATATTGGTTGTGGCATTGCTTCATGATGCCATCCAATAAGATCACCCAAACACTGGATAGTTTTGTCTACCCACTGCACCTCTTCCTGGCAGGATTAAGACAGTATAACTCTCAAGGCACCAAGATGCCTCTGCACCTTGTTGGTTTCATACATAGTTTCTGAATGTATGAACTAATGCATTAGAGTTACTGTATCTGTTTTCACTGCCATTGTAATGTTCTTGTCGCAGTGGACGCAACTAAAGCACCAACTGGCTCTGTCTCGACTGGACTGCTCATTACTTAATTGGAAAGATACCTAAAGAGACCTAAAGCAGCAGGCTGGGGGGTAGAAAAGCTGGCTAATCTGTGTAACTCACAGCGATAAGCTCCTGAGGGGGGTTGGCTAGGCTAGGCTAGCAGGGTTAGCAGTGGCCAGGTTTAGCTGAGACTGTCTGAGAAGGACTGTATTAGGTGTGTTACTGTGTGAAAGCTTGAAGCCCTGAAATAACCCTACTGCCAGCACCGTCACCTACATACCACTGAGCTCTAGACACAGCAGTTCAGGCTTCGTAAACATGGAAAAGACATCCTGCGTTTCCAGAGAAAGACTACACCTATTGCAATGTAGCTTATGTAAGCCTGTGACGTATTCTTCACAGAATGACAACACAAATCTTTCACACACTGTGGACATTGACTCAAGTGAAAAGCAGCAGCATTCCTTTTCATGGTTAGAGACAGAAAATACAGTTGCTATTTTTACCATGTTCTTAACCCACACATGCAGCTTCTCTTCCAAGTCATAGTTCTTGTGACTTGTAGAAAAGCTGCAAGTAAGGTCTGCTGTGTATTTTCTGGCTTTGAATTTGAGAGGTAAGCAGGGTCTGAACAATCTGCTGCCTTCAGGGAGGCCTCAGACTCAGTAGGCAGAATAATCATTCTGCAGGGCTACAGCGTTGTGATGAGCATAACGTCTGAGCATAGCTGAGCACCAGAACATCTTGTCTCAGTCTTTATGAGATAACAAACACTAATTCACAGCAGACAGTCTGTTTGGACTTGGCAAGCCACAACACTTTTGCTGCTAAAGATAGTCCTCCTTTCAAAAGCTGAAACTACACTGCAAGTATATCACACATCTTCCAGAGGCCATGTCTGGCTTTGTCATGAAAATCCACTGCACGTGTAATGCATTCAACCAGGCTACATATGAAACATACTTGAAAATATTCACCAATGCTCAAAATAAATCTCAACTGTCTGATTTGTCTGAGATTAGCTCACTGTGGCACAATTGTGTGTGTTTTCCTACACTTTGCAGAATGCTGTGGTGGGCTGTCAGTCGTGGGCTGTCAGTCACAAACTGAAGTCACTCTGTAGTCAACTCACTGCTTCTCATTTACTCATGAAGGCTAGGTGAATGCACATTTGTGTGCTTGCATGGAAATTTAGGCTGGTGTTTGTCCAAGTACAATCACATGCATTTTGTGCAAGATCAAGTACATGTTGTTGATGTCATACCATTGTACATAGCAATAACAAACATGGCTGAAAGTGAAAGTAGCATTGCTAGCAGCACCAAGGTGGAGGAGTTAGTTCCAAAAAGGGAAGCGACTATGATAGCGTGGAAGTGGTTTGTAACAAAACATCAGATGTATAGCAAACTACAATAATATGTAAGAAGTGCAAGAAAACTGACAACAAAAGGGGGGGATACAACAAACTCATTTTACCACCTCAAGCAGACGCTCTCGGTATGAGCTGCGTATGAGGAGAGCCAGAAATCCAACAAGGAGAGCTCAACAGCTATTGTGAGTTCCAAACCAAAAGTAGTTTTTTAATATTATGTCAAATCATTAAGAATATCTGTAATACATTACTGCAGAAATACCCTGAAATACTGTGACATTAATTTGGTGCCATATTGCACACCACTACCCTAAACCTAACAATTGCTTTCCTGACTCTAAACCTGGCTGCCAGATGGATTTGTTGTTTCTCATGATTTCTCAGCAAATATATGGGGAACTCAACCACCAGGCACAGCTAATGCTAGCATAGCAAAATTAAAGTTCGCTCACAGATTTCAGTTCACTCTTTTCAGTCTTATATATTAGGCTCTTTGGCTGCTGAATGCTCCACTGTGTTCACCAGCTAGTCTCTAATGGTATCTGCCATCCATTTGGTGGTGGGAAAGAGACTTTTCACTGAAAACAGCTGCCTGATGCTGAAAACAAGGTTGATGAGAGCTGTGAGATGGGACCAAAAAGTTAGGTTGCAGGCTGTAAAACTGCAAACTGTAAAAACATTGAGCTCAGGAGATGCTAAAACACTCCATACAGCTGAATTCTCTTTGGGTTCATAAGTACAAGCAACTATGGCTGGGTGATTTGGTTAAAAAAATATGATCACAATCAGTTTTTCCATATTGATCTGTATGGATATTCAAATTATATATGATTTGATAATGCTGCCAGTTTGAAGAGTATCCTGACAATGACTGAAGCCTTAGGAAAACAGAGGGTTAGTTAAACTTTGGAATATGGTTTATCAAGATAAAAATCACATAACATAAAGTAATCATTTAACTGTGCTGGCTTAGTTCAGGGTATATTTTGTGATAAAAGAATATAGTAAATGCCATCTTCATGAAACACTGAACTTTGGAAACATGCTTTACCTGCTTTAACAAAGCAAAACAAACAAGCTTGCTCGTAACTTGCATCTTTTCAGATAATAGGACAGATTAGAGGAAATTTCCCCATTGTTGGACGAACAAAGGAATGTCTTATCATATATCTTATCTTAGAGGGCAGTGGCCAAAGAGACACAGATGTCTGAAAATCAATTGTACTGTTTCTCTTTTGGTAGACTTCAATGGTAGAGTTGGTGACACCAGTGAAATATATCCTCAGTCCCGCCTTTGTGCAAACAGGAAGCCAACCAGAGAGCAGAGAGGAGAGGTAAAAGTCATTTTTGTGAGCCTTGGCACTATTTTTCCTCTTTTCCAGAGGACAACCATATTCACATCCATGGTAGGTAGGAAATGGGCGGCTACTTTGACGTGCAAGCCAAAAAACTGCAGAATGACTGGCTGTTGTCATGTTCAGTTTTGCTGTGTGATAGGGTGTTAGATTTATCAAGTAAGAACTGTCCAAAGCTTATCATTATGAGCATAAATTTTATCACCATGCCTTATTGAGAGCCTCAGCCCTACATTCAAATCCTTTCATGTAACACAGTCACTCCATTCAATGTTAATATTACACTTTGATTTATGCAGCTTTAACTTCCTACATGCTATTGTTAGTTAGTGAACAAGTTCATTTCCAAATACAAATTCATTCTCATTTATTAGTGCTGAAATAAACACTCAGACTGTGATAGTCAAATACAGCTCAGAAATATACCAGGTACCTTCAGTTACAGTATGTTGACACAACAAACATGCACCTCCAACCTGAGGGTGTGTTACTTCAAGACCTACAAACCCTTCAGAAAGAGAGGAAAGCAGCCTGACCTGTCACAGAGGTGGTTCACTGCACCGAAGGAGTCGCAGGCGCAGGGCAGGCAGCCACTGGTGCCGTTGGTGAAGTATCCCTCCTCGCAGTCCTCACACTGCAGACCGGCGTAGCCTGACAGACACAAGCACTGACCGGTACGCTGATCACAGTCGTTCGTATCCAAAATCCCCTCACCACCACTGCTGCAGTTACAAAGGCCCTCTGGTTGGATAAATAGGGTGTCACAGTGAAAAAGAGAGACAAGAAATGGGAAATACTGCGTGAGGGGTACTAACAGTGCACACATACACAGTCACATTAAAAAATGTGACAGACTTAATGCCACTGCTGGTCAAAGCAACTCTATTCCACCTGATTTCATGGAAAACACAACAGACATGTTCAAATTTGTTTGGAATATAATGATCAGACAGATATTCCACCAATGACTAAATTGTGAGACAGAGAAAAAGAAAATGAGGTAGCGTTAACTGAGTCGGTAGCTCAATACTCTTTTCCACCAACATCCTCCTTGACATTCATAATGTTAAAATGTATGGTCATATTTGCAAAAATCTCTATGAATTATTTCACTTTAATTAAAGCCTTTAGGTCTAAACATGCAGCAGACATTCAGGACAGCATGTCCTGTTATGGTGTGATATACTGGCTGGCTCTAGCAGACATGCTCAGGTCAAGAGTTTACCTTTGTCCTTTGGATTTACACAATAGACACAGCAATGTACTGTGTTTGCAAATGGAGAAATAATTTTTCTTGTGATGTTTCATTGCACTCTTAAGTACAATAGTACAATACTAGACTACAAACTGCACCATTGGTCCCACAGACACTCTTTACAATCGGTCTGCTCAATATTTATTCGTTGTACACTCCACACACCATACCTAAAAACGGTAACATTACTGTAACTACCCTTCCACTATTATGTACTTAAAGCTGCCTTGTCCATTCACAGTCTTCTTACATCATTGTCCCCTGGGAGCTGCCCACTACAACATGCTAAAGGAGTAGGGAGGGTTCTTAATTCAGTTTAAGTCATTTAAGTAGCATGATTACTGGTTTTAAGAAGAGCAAACTGATATCAGATTCGTTTTATTACTACAACAAAAATGATAAACCTGATAAACCTGAGTCCTGCTGTGTTGCCAATGAAAGATTTTGCACAGTTCAAACTGGTGCACTTTAAGAAACCAGAGCATATAATGACAGACATGTGGATGACCCTGCAGAGTACAGAGTGGCAATCTATTATTCATCTGATCTCAGGTTAGGTGTGGCGAGTGATGACTGAGTGCCTGACTATATGTCTCCATTTGGTGCCTAGCTGTCAGACAAAGAAAACAGATGTGAGAGAAAAATAAACATTTACTAGATATTTATGGTATGTACACAGACTGATTAAATAAGATTAGGAGGAAGGTGAATTTTAATGTATTCCTGTCCTGGTGTCCCACTCAGATTCTGCTCCTCTTTCTCTGTTGCTTGGACTTTTATGTAACCAAGAAAGGCCTATGGTTATGCAAGCAGAGTTTACTGTCAGACCCTTTGCTACAGTGATGCCCACTGAAGAACTGTTGGCCCCAATCACGCCTGAGATCCAGTGAATGCATATCACCTAACACACACACACACACACACACACACACACACACACACACACACACACACACACACACACACACACACAGTTCAGTCTTAAATCCAGGCTTCCTCTAGGTGTGGGATACGGGTGATTTGTGAAGCCACACAACAGGCTTGATGTAGATTAGATTGGACTTGTGTTTAGCGCAGAGAGAAGGGGTGAAGAAGAGGCAGAGTTTGCCTCTCTTCCTTCTATCTCACTGCTGTAAAGCGGTATGACAGCACGGCTGGTATTGAGACATGGGCAGCAGCAGGCTGTTCAGAACAAGTCATGTCTCCTCTCTTGCCTAATTCCCCACTCGACTGTCTGTGCAGCTACAGAGAAAACAAGAGTGGTGGGAGGCGCCCCTGCACGGAAACAACTGCCGTACTTTCAATTTTGGTTCAAGCCTCAAACACAATGTGACTGTCTGAACTTACTGAGAGCTGTTTCAAAGAAAGGAAAGCCTGAGCTATGTGAAAATACAAGTTTCAATATCTGCAAGGCACCTGCCCTGCCAGAGAATGTATAGTTGTGGCTGGGCGAGGCATTAGGCTGGGTGGCACCTTTGTTGACGTGATATTATCACGAGTGTGGCCTTTACACTAGAACAATGAGTGTAGAGGTTCCTCAACAAACTTTCAATAGGGCATGGTGATGTTTTCTGGCATGATTTTACCCAAGGCAGAGGAGTTTATTTTGACGTTGGGGTCCAAATGAGTGCCAGTTATAACTGTTTGACTTATAGGTTCTCTAAGGGAATTGCCTAAACCACCATTTTTGTTTAATTCACCTGCAATACTGGCACAAAATACACAAACTAATTTAAGCATGTTGGCTGATGATAGGGCTGCACCTATCAATTATTATCATTATTTATATCCCCTTTGTCTCAGTTTCTGTACCTATTCCCTTGTTAGGTTTATAAAATGACAGACAATGGTGAAAATGGCCCATCACATTTTCCCTAAAGCCTAGCATCTTCATATTCCCCATTTTATTCAGCACACAGTCCAGAACCCAAACATAATCAGTTCACAGTCTCATTGCACAAAGAAAAGCAGCAAACGTCACAGTTAGAAGCTGGAAACAATAGGCATGTTGACTATCCTCCACCTATCACTGTGACTTGACCCTGTGTCCTATGGAGGACAAAGGGTCAATGAAAAAATATGTCTGGACTGGACCCATGCTATGGGCCAATATTATTCAGAATATGACATAAAACAGTCTCAATGTTATGTTCTGGCTTGGGGTATCATGAAGTAACAACTGGTACATGTTATTCTCTGGGGGGGAAAATGATAAAGATTTTGCAAATAACACATAAAACCATTTTTATTTTGCATTCTCATATTCTGAAATAGAATGGTGAATTAAACTTCTAGT
Organism: Centropyge bicolor; assembly: GCA_037975185.1. Lineage (NCBI taxonomy): Eukaryota > Metazoa > Chordata > Actinopteri > Pomacanthidae > Centropyge > Centropyge bicolor. The sequence continues at coordinate 2,318,272 of JBBMOC010000013.1, read as the reverse complement.
ACACATAGTTTAGAAAGAACTAATAAACACCATATCTTAATATTAAGGAAAGACTTCCTCTTACAGTAGGTGGCCTGAAAGCCAGCCCCTTTAGCTTCAACAGACTTCCCCAACCATTTAACAACATTTTGGGCAGGATCCCTCAGCCTGTGTTAGGGAGAGCAACACATCCACATGGATACTGGGATGTGTGAGGTGTGGGAGGAGGGGCTCCACTGTCATTGCTCATTCATGGCTTGGCCTTGCCTAGCCATTTTGGTTGGACGGCCTTGTTCTGTATATGCCATGCAAACAACAATGGAGGGAATGAAGCAGCTATTTGAGCAGCTTCTTGTAAATTCCTGTCAATATCAAACATGTCCAGTCTAACACACAGGGATCATGGGTCTGTGTGGATGCTCTGTGCACTGACGGATTGGATACACTGAACAACGACAGGATCAACCTTACACCCCCCATAGCCCCCCTTTCCAGGCCACTGTAATATGTGATACACTGCTTCTATAATAAAGGGCATCTGGGATCTAACATAGACTACACGGCAAAATCCAGATTGAATAAATTACGCACGATTACTGTTTTTATGAGAGCGGGATGTGGTGATTTTCCGATCATTTGAAGGGGTGCATCATGCAATCTGAGGGGTCTGCCCATTGTTGCAATCCGGTTTATTCGGTCGCTTTCTTCTGCGTCAAAACCACCACAGTGCTTCTTCTTCTAGCAGACTATATTAGACATCTTCTTCTTCACATTCTGAACATGGATGTGCTACATAAACCCCCCATGACTATTTATAACACATAATTTAGAAAATCTAAATGAAAATTGGGATGATTTTGTTGTCAGTGTTCCTGGTAGATATTTCATTCTACTCACCTTGACTATTCTCTACTGAGGTAACAGATGAGCCAGTGTGATCTGCAGCCCAGGCATCGTTGGCTGTGCGCTGGGAAACCATGGACACCATGGTCTGCAGCATTTTCTCTGGACCGAAAAGTGATGCTTGTGCGTCCGTAGATCTTTTGCGTGCGCCGGTTAATCTGGAAATTGGCGCTGATATTTGTTGTTTTGTGGCTGAATTTATTCCGGTATAAGGGACGGCAGTTGTGCTAATGGTGATGGTGGTGGTGGTCGGGTCCGTTGTTGGAGGCTGGAAGGTGGTTGCAGTTTTAGAAATAGGGCTAGCAGTCGTGGTTGGGCCAGCCGAAACAATAGCGGGCGACGCTGTTTGTCTGGTCAGAGGCCCGAGAGCGAAACTGCTCGCGGGTAAAGTCCGAGGCATGTCGGTGTGGAAGGTCTCCCAGGTGTCGGAGGCTGAGCCGGCGTTCCTGGAGATAGGCGGCGCATCGTAGGGGCTGATGCGAGGTGCAGCTTCAGAAAATCCAATATATACATAGAAAATAACTAGCAGAACCGGAGATATGTACATCATTAAGGACGTTAGCCTCATATTCAGTTTCAGCTCTCCATGTAAGCCCCAGCAACGGTCCCTCTCAGACCTTTCCCTGAATTGACGCGTACTCCACCATTGATGTCCCCCGGCGGTGCACACTGCTGTGTGTTGCCCTATGAACCACAGTCAACACTACACCTGCTCCGCAACCTACCATGAACCACCCGGGAGTGACGTATATATTAGCCAATAGAAAGAGTGCCTCTGTGCGCTCGCTCATTCGCTGGTTGGATAACCGATGTAACGCCCTATGGAGACAAAATATAGTGCAAATTGTCAAACGTCCTGTGAAAATGATCAAAACACAGCTGGATTCATTCATAAATTGAACAACGTAGGGAAGCCTATTTTGTAAAGACAGTGGATGTAAGGTACAATTGGATAGTGTCATACTGTCATATTGTAACAGCCCTTGTTTACGCCTCCATATGTCATGGAAATGCCCAAGTTAGTCTGTCGTGGGATTAATTCTTTTTGTGAAAATATATCTGTGGTTTCACGCCTTAATCTGATCCACCCATTTAGACCTTGATTGACGGCTCAGTTAAATAAGGCAAAAACTCTCAAATATAAATTGTACTGTACCGTCATACTGATTTAATGTCTTCGGTCACAGGACATAGCAGAACGTTTGCAGTGTCTCCTTTTGTTTCTATTTAATTTGTTTACAAAATGAGAATTGTGAATGTTTGACGCAAGTTATGAAACCTGGACTGTGTCTTAATATTCTAAGACTTAAAAAATCGTGTCTCTCATATATTTGTAACTGCACAAGTAGTTTGAAGCTTTTAATACCTCCAGCAAGGAGGTGATCTTTTCGGTTTCTATGTCAGATATTCATCAGGGTTGTGAACTTGTGGTATTTTCGTTTAACCTGATGGGTAGCCTAAAGCACGAACCAAGGAAGAGCCCATTACATTTGATCCCAATCAGTCGATGGTAGTAAAGTTCAACGGTGACAAACATGGACATGTAGAAATACAATGACTCCACATGACAATCCACATTCACACTCACCAGTCATCCTCTGGGGTGGAAAACACATAGTTGTTGCTCAATCTTCATACAGAAATCAGTCACCGCATAGCACTCAGGGACAGTAGGAGAACCAGTTCATTTGTAATAACAAGGTAATTTCTGTTTTGTTTTTTTTTGTTTGTTTTACAAAATATGTTAATCATGTGAAATATTTCAAATGTAGATGTACATAATAAAAGAACAGCTGAGATGATGAGGCTTAAGTTAGACACAACCATATTTTGAAATAATTCTAATGGTTTTGGAAATATATCCAGACATACGCCTATATAGCGGTTGCGCATGTATATATGCATATCATAAGAGAGTATTTGCTTTGACGGAGGTTTGCCCTTCCAGTTTTGAATGATCGGAAGTATATACTTCAAATGCAAGCATATGCTTGGCGTATATCTTGACGCCACACTATATGGTAAATTTCATATTCACAAATGTAGATTGATTAGATTCAGTCCCAACTGGATTCTTAAATTATTTAAAACAATACATTAAAACTCTTAAACTAATAGACGGTAAAAAAAAAAAAGAAAAAAGAAAAAGAAAGAAAGAAAGAAAGAAGGAAAGAAAGAAAGAAAGAAAAGTAACATAATAGTCAAAATCTTTGGTGGGACTCTTGGTACAGAATAGTCTAATATCAATTCAGATGTAATTAGCATTTTTCCTCCACTTGAACGTTTGTAAACTGCTTATCTTGTCTTTCATTTTTATTTTCCTTGTTTTGTGACTTTACTTTGTTTATATGTTTGAGCATTTGTCTATTTGTATCATACGTAATTCATTTAAAAAATGTTTTTAAAAAAAGTATTCATTGACGCCTCTGAAATTATACAATATGTTTGTTGCATAGACTGGTTTGTTGTCATGAGTGTCTGATTAAGAGAGTTTATTCCCACCCAGTGGTCACAGTGCGTAATGACATCTCAATCTAATTTGAGTTTTCTTTTGATAGTGTTCAGTTGGAAATTTGCATCTGCCTGAACTCCTGGAAGGTTTCATGGCTGGCACACGAGGGTTTGTATCAAAAGCAGAGTTGTGTCATTTCCCCTGACCTTTCATATTATTCTGTACACTGATAATATAGTTTTATAAACGCTCTATGCGCTGCCCAGGAGCCCTGCTGCAGACTGCCATTTATTCATTGTGTATATGACTGAACGTCCTCCTATATGGCGACAGTGCCAATGTGCGTCTGGGTCTGCTTATGGCAGTTGTGTATTGTGTTGTTTTGATTGTTTTATTTTTTGAATCAATCAGTAAAAAAAACTTCCTACAGACATCTGTAGAACATGATATTAGTTCACTACAAGTGGGAGTATGAATGCTACAAATACGGATAAAAAGCAAATTTAAAATAATCAAAACAAAATTCTAAACGTGTCTAAAAAAACTAAAGGACTCGAGTAGTTAAAATAAATCCTTACTATAAATATTTTACCAGCAGAGTCAAATCTTTTACAAAATATTCAACCTTGTCTCCTACAATGTTACTATATTGCAAAGTTGATTTGTTTACGAGCACCACGAAAAAAAAATCTTAAATGTCACCAGCGGAAACAGACGCACACTGACGTTGGAGTCTCCGAGATATACACACCTTAGCACAGGTTGTTTTTATTCTGCGCTGCTGGTAAAGTCAAGTCGGTTATCGTTCCAAATTCATCATCACGGTATTATTTCCGGTAAAAACTAACAAAATAAAATCTTCCCGACGAACATACATTTTTATATTTATTAGGGGGAAGAAAGACAGACGCCTGCGTTGTGTCTTCATTCTGTTTTTGAATTTGTTGGTGCAACCTAGTTTTCAATAAGTCCTGAATTAAAATGAAAGAGTAAAAGAGTACAAGGTGATAAACGGGCATGAAACTCCTCTGATGTTTTGCCGGAAGTTGCTCATGACGACGAGCTAGCTATAATGGCGCCTCTGGATCTGGATAAATATGCAGAGATTGCAAAGCAGTGTAAATACCTCCCAGAGAATGACCTCAAGGTAAATGTGACTTTATATGAATGTTTCTGATTATGAGATGCGATGGTACTATAGTGGTAAAGTTAGCTCACTGCTGATTTATGTTGTAACAGCGTCATTAGTTAACGTTAGCTTCAGCTAGCTAGTGACGTTAGCCTGTTGACTTCATCTCTTGGCCAGGAAATTAAAACCTTTAAAGGAAAGTATTCAGGTTGGTAAAAGTGGCTAAATACAAGTCCAACTATGCTATACAATGTTATCGAAGCAAGAATGAGAGAGACCTCCTTTGGCATACCATTATCTGCTGTCTTTAACCACCAGATGATCATATATTTATAGATATCTATAATCTAGTGACATGATGGTGGGATGACAGCTGGTTGTTTATTCCCATTTTGGACTAAACATGTGTCTGGTGCATTAAACGCTATTTCTTCTTTATGGGAAGACCGAGACAAACCTGGTAAACCGCAGGGTCATGGACAAATGTAAATGACAAATTTAGTATATCTCTAGCGTTGATTAATAAACTCCTATTATCACACATTGCACTTTTAAAGAAGCAGCTCCGAAGGTTGTCGCAACAATTTCCTGCTCTTTTCCTTCATTTTGGATTATCAGTAAGGAAGTGAATATTTTTATTTCATTTTGAGACAACGTTCGATAGTAAACAATAAGATAACAACAAAGGCAATGTTGGAGTAAGTCAGGTACCATATTGACTGCAAATAGCTGGATTCTAATAAATTACTTATGCCTGTACATAAAGGTGTACTCATAGTACAGCCGCTTTGGGATTGTCAGGCAGTCAGTTACAGTATGTTTCAACCACTGACAAGTCAGAATTATGATGACTTAACAAAGTTTGTCTTATTCTTAATTTGTTCCCTATAATTTCAGGGTTATGTATGAAAGTTCAATGTTTCATGCATTGTACAACCATTGTGAATGTGTAAATTCTCTCACTGACTAATTGTTTTAGCAGTACTGCACTCAGTCAAATATTAATCCATAGTAAGGACAGGACAGTAGCTCAGTTACTGTCTCATTAGTGACTGGCTTCTGGTCCCTGGTCATCATTCCATACTGGTGCCCATTTTACTACATAATATGACCAAACAGTTGATCCCAACAACACTTTTCCATGCTTCTTTTATACTGACACAGTTTTATTTTGATTGTCGACAGCCCTTGTCATCTCACAACAAGAAGGTCTTGGCCTCATATTTCAGCCCTGTACTTATCAGTGTGAAGTTTGGTTGTCTTATAAATATTACATATTATTCCAGGCGCAAAATTTTTCCTCCACAGTCCAAAAAAATATTGTTGAATCGGAGACTAGAAATATTGCACAAATGTGACTGTTAATGTTTGTTTTAGTGTGTATTGTTTTGTCCTGTTTTGCTTGTTAATTCTTTTTTTCTGCTGTGGTCTGATTCTATAAACCATTAGGTTTTTAAATGAGCTGCCTTCTCTGGCGTCAGTCCAGAAAAATAATGGGCCCAAACTTCCAATTGGATGATCATGATTGATGATTAGAAGTTGTGTCATCCACCCAGTACAATGTTAAAATAACTGCTACGAGGGAACATTTTAGGCCTTGGTACAGGTCCTCACTCTCACTATTTGGAATGTTGGTCTGTTCCAATCACAGTACAGATCAAGAAATAACCATATAACACATTCTAGAAACTACAGAGTGAAGCTACTTTTTCCTTGCATCAATTGAAATTATCAAAATGTTTTGCAATATTAGGTCTTCATTTCAAGACATTTTTCTGCATCTCAAATTTTCATTATCCCAAAACGTTAACGTTAGAGAGTTACCTCATTAGTCCAAGTGTCACTGGAAAGGTTTATTGTTCCATGATGATCTAAACAATGTTTCAGAGGCTTTTCCCTGACAAGAAGAAAATGTGGGGCCAAAACATTGAATACTTAGAATTCTGTCATGAAAGTTGTGCCAAAAGCACTGATGCCAATGCTAAATGATGTCTGAGCTCATGTATGTCTGTGTGTTTCATCTATACAGAGGTTATGTGACTACGTGTGTGACTTGCTGCTGGAGGAGTCCAACGTTCAGCCTGTTTCTACTCCTGTAACAGTATGTGGTGACATACATGGACAGGTAAAAATCAGTGATTCAAAGCAGGAAGAGCAAGTGCACAACAGAAGCACTTTGTTTACACTTATATTGCTGAGCATGTTTACTGTACATGCATTTTTTGATATTGGTCTGTTATACCATGCTTTCACACTGCTTTTGTCTTTTTGTGTCTTAGTTTTATGATCTTTGTGAACTCTTCCGAACTGGTGGCCAAGTTCCAGACACAAATTACATATTTATGGTTTGTATATTGAAATCAGTTTGAACTTGAGGGTTATCTATCTTAATGTGTTCTATTTCACTGGTGTGTTGGTAATGCATCTCTGCCATATTCAGGGCGACTTTGTTGATCGAGGATATTACAGTTTGGAGACATTCACCTACCTGCTGGTGCTGAAAGCCAAATGGCCTGATCGCATCACCCTTCTACGTGGAAACCACGAGAGCAGGCAGATCACCCAGGTTTATGGCTTTTATGGTAAGATTTGATTTATGACAGACGTTGCTGATGATATTTTTTTGGCCAGCTGCAAACTGTCGTATTACTAATGTGACTCCCTGAACAACTTTCAGACCCTTCTGTATGAAATAAATGAGTGCTTTTTTGTTTTGTAGATGAGTGCCAGACCAAGTATGGGAATGCAAATGCCTGGCGTTATTGCACCAAAGTGTTTGATATGTTAACAGTTGCAGCTGTGAGTATTGAATTGTAACTGTCTGTTTATTTGGTGTTATTTTGAAAGATGTAAGAAAAGTGATGATGTGACCTGATGAATCCAAGGACCTCAAACTTTGAAAGTCTGAAATGAGGCTCAGGCTTAGCAGCTGAGCTACATATGAGAGGCAGTTTTTGGTTACTGTATCGTCTTGACAGTGTAATTGTACATTTTCTAGAGGGATTAAATGGCTAAATCTTTTACCTTATCATCAGTAATTTCACTGTACTTCAGTAGACAGTGTTTGTTGACACCATACTGTTGCCGAACCAAGGAACTGATCATCTTCAAGAAAATACAGCTTAGAAGTCACCAAAATGTTTTTGCATGGCAAACCACGTTGTCATTTCAAACTTGCAAATCCCACATTCCTTAGCTGCTGTTCTGTATCTGTAATCCTTGCTCACACATTCCCAACTGTCAAACAGAATCAGAATATATGTATAATGTTCTAATTCTTCTATTTTGGGGTATTTCATGTCAGCTGATGGACGAGCAGATCCTTTGTGTTCATGGAGGCCTCTCCCCAGACATAAAAACTCTAGATCAAATTCGAACCATTGAGCGGAACCAGGAGATCCCCCACAAAGGAGCATTTTGTGATCTGGTGTGGTCGGACCCTGAAGATGTGGACACTTGGGCCATCAGCCCTAGAGGGGCTGGCTGGCTCTTTGGTGCAAAGGTCACAAATGAGGTACTTTGTTTTTACTGTCATTGAGTTCAAATAACACACATTTTGAGTGATGTGTAATATGGTCACATTTATATTAAGGTTAAATTCCTATATAATTATCAACATTCTGCACAAAAGTTGCAAGGAGTGCAGTTGTTAATGCTTAAAGACACAAGGTGGAGCAAATACATACTTGCATTGCATCTTATTTTACAGTGGTGACATATAAAAATGTAAAAAGAGGAAGAAGTATTTCTGTGAAACTGCACTAGGCAACATTTGTTAATGTAATATAATGTTAAATATGTAAAATACATCTGTAATATCAGTGTAGATCCACTTTTACCTACACAATTATTAGAACAGTTAATCATAATAACCTCAAAAATATATATATCATTGAATGAAACAATCTATACAAGGTCAAATTTCACTTTGCTGTGGCAGATCACTGTATTGGTTACATATCACAGCTAGTGCTCTTTGATAAAGCCCATAAAAAGCAGACTCAGATATTGATAGTTCATACCCAGTCAGCAGTCAAATGAAACAACATGTTTTAATAAATCCTGTCAATGCTTACAGTCCACAAAGGTGATGATAAAGGTCATGATAAAAATTCTGACAATTTGTTTGCTGCAGTCTCCCTGGCGACATTCATCTATGCAGGCTACTGAGCCTTTTGATAATGAGTCTGGCCTAGTCTCCCTCCTGTCCACTGACATACAGTTACACTGACACGTACAATATTTCCTAGACTCCATATAGAACAGAAGTGCCCAGCCTGGACCCAACAATAATAGAGGACTTTTTCCATCTGGTGGCAAACATGGCCACATATCAAATGGTGTTGGCAGTCCAATGTAATTATAGCTAATTCAGAATTAGTAATAATTAATATCTTGTTTTTGAGTTTTCTCTCTCTTTGTTTCTGTTTCTCTAATAAATTCCTCTTGATTAGTATGACAGATTCCAATTGATATAACATGAATACAGCATTTGTTTACTGACCTTATATATTTCTGGGTATTAAAGTTTTTTTAAAAAAGAAAAAAAAACCATAGGATTACTGACTGCCCTTTCAGGTCACGTAAGAATATCAGAGGTGCTGTGTATTCACATTAGCTGTGTGTTTTTGTTGTTTTTTTAAACATATTCTTCTACCCTCTTCTCCTCTCCTTTTGTTTCTCTCTGTCTTCCAAAAAACTACAGTTTGTTCATATCAACAACCTGAAGCTTATCTGTAGGGCGCATCAACTTGTCCATGAAGGCTACAAGTTTATGTTTGATGAGAAGCTGGTCACCGTGTGGTCGGCTCCTAACTACTGCTACCGATGCGGAAACATCGCCTCCATTATGGTCTTCAAAGATGCTAACACAAGAGAGCCAAAGCTCTTTAGAGCAGTGCCTGACTCTGAAAGGGTCATTCCACCTCGAACAACAACACCTTATTTCCTGTAAGTACATTAAAACTAAAACAAAGCAGCCATTTGTTCAGTGCACAGATGTTGACTGGGACAGTGGCATCAGCACTTGTGAGCCCATATGAATTTTGTATAGTATTGTAGAATATTTACAATGTATTTTCTGGTGCCCTCTGTCAATTGTTATGCCCACTCTGGCATTTAGTGCCATTATTCTGCAGCTTAAATCACATATTGAATTACAGCAACATTTTTGGTTCAACAGTATCACTGTGCTGCTTAAATGTTCCAGAGGAAGATTTAAAATGTTCATATTTATTAATCTCCCTTTTACTTTACAATAAAAATTCACTCTGCTGAGCAAATTGCAGATGCAGTATTATATACTATGTTTCATTTTTTGTTACAGTAATGTATTAAAGCTGGTTGTAAGATAATTCAACACTGCACAAAAGCAAATATTGCATCTATTCTGACAAATGTCAATTTCAGTTATAGGCATGCTGTTATTATGTGATCTTATATGTTGTAAACCTGAGAGTTAATGTGTAAAAATTAACACCATCGATTTGTTAGAAATTTCGGTGTTGCTAAGCCTGTGGTACTTTAAAATATTATCTGTAATGGCCAGATTTGGAATCAGCTCTTGTAATTATTTTTATGTGTATGATCATACTTTTTAAATAAAGAAATCCAAAAATTGTAAAAAAAAAAAAAAAAAAAAAAGAAAAAAAAAGTGAGCCATCATTACCTGGGTGATGGGGCAAAAATGACACAATGCTTAATCATAATAAATAATTAATAATAGTGGGATGTAAATAGCATTATCTTTTGTCCATGGCATTAAAACTATGAGAAGAGTTACATTTCATGTTATTGCAATCAGATCATGTCACTAAATGTCCTGTACTCGGGTTGCATTTATATTCTGCCAAAATGATGATTTCACAGTCAGGATAGTTATTATCCACATTGTTATGGAAGAAAGAATTGTCTGCAATCATTTTGCACATGCGTACGACTGGACAAAGACTAAAGCAAACTACACGTATCTCAGTAATAAATTGATCATCATTTCTGTCATTAATCTTGACCACATAGGAGTGCCTGTTGGGCAACAATGGTATCTTGATTTAAGCAAGCAGTCTTCAAGTATTGATGAAATGCCCTTAGTAGGTGTCAGAGGCGTGCACAGCGTTTTTAAGAGTCCTCTGGGTTTTTTTTTTTAATTCATTGTACCCCAAGGACACATCAGAGTGGCTCTTCACCTAGCCATAGGTGTGTTTAGGTTGACCACTTTTGGTGTGACATAAAGGCAACGATTAAGCAGATTATCCCCCCATTATGGCACACACAGTATCCTAGTTTTAAAAATGGGCAGTTTAGTACTCAGAGCATTAAAGGACAGGTGAGGTGCCCCTCTTTGTGCTTGCCACTCTCAGGTCAGTGAACAAGAGGAGTTTTGCAATTCAGTTTTCATGCAATATTATCTAATATCTTTTTCTTTTGACGTGTATTGTTAGTAAATAAACCCCAAAATGACCTGACGTGTCTCTGTGCCACCAGACTCTTAAAGCAACCATTAAAAAACATACTGTTATCTCAGTATACACATGTAGGTGTAATTTATTAGCAAATGCTGGTCATCTAAGACTTTGCAATAATTATGCATGAGAGGAAGAAAACATTTATTTAAGCACACACTTGAGTATTTTGCTCACAGGACACGGCTAGTGAATATCTAATTTTATATACTACTAACGAAAGTGCTGCTATAACTTTTCGTCCTCTAGGCGGCGCATGTTGCTAGCTAAATACATAACTAAATACCATACCCACGCCTCTCAGTTCTTCTGCCCAATGAGCAGAGGCACTGTTGTGACGTGTTCAATCATCTGGTGTTGGGGGTGATGACGTGTAGCTCACCAACTAGCAGAGGCAGCAGTAGCAGCTAGCTTGTCAGACGAGAGAGTACCCAGCAAGTTCATATCGACTACCACAACGATAGCTATTCTTTGAGTGTATGCAGATAAAAGCGAACGTATAGCTGTTGAGCACCTGAAAAACGACACGGACTCATGTTGTTTTGAAGTCAATATGGTAAGAGAAAGGTGATTTCAGTGAGCGAGCAAGCTAACGACAGCTAAGATTACTCGGTGGTGGTAACGTTAACGTTAACGCTCATTGTTATGGCTAGAAGAGCTAGCTGGCTAGCTGCCGGTCAAAATATCGTCTTGACAGTGTAATTGTACATTTCCAAATGGATGGAATGGATTAACACTGATAAGACACAACCAAATTTATCAACACATTAGCAAGAAGGTTGAGTCAGTCAGGGCAAACCGTAGCCCAGCTATGAAAACAAATATACTTACAAACACAAAATCTGCTATTTGGATGCATTCATTTTTGAGAAATAGTATAATTGCTCTAGAACAAGGTTTCCTGAAGTTTACGAAAAGTCTATACACATGCAGTAACTCAAACATTCAGAGGTCTGGTGAAGTTTGCACTACAAAAGAGGCATTCAGAAAGCTGTCACCTGCCTTCAGTACCAAAATTATCAGCAAAATATTGGTCTACTGTGGAAACATTCTGTCTCACAAGCCACAGTGACATATCAGTTTGACAAACGCCTGATTGTTTTTGCAGTGAAATATCCTTATGACAAATGTGAAAGACTTCCCAATTATACGCACCCTGTAGAGTAGGCAGACAAAACATTTACATTCCAAAAGAGCTAGCATTTGTCTCTCTGTTACTGATGTGTCAAAATAGCCAGCATAGTATATGTTGATAATAATGGATTCCATAAAGAGTGGGTCTTGATGTTGTTTGGCTTATTACGTCATATGACCATTGCAGACAATAGATACTGTTGTCAATCTTGGCATTTTTCATAACTGTCTCTCCCCCCCCCCCAGCATTATGGAATTACCGGGACAAACTTGTTTTGAGTGGTACGGCATTAGTACACGACTCTGTTCCAGCCATCAGAACGAGGAGCCCTAAACTCCATGCATTGTGCCATAAGTCTCCAGAAACTGCAAATTTTACACGAAAAGAGACACTGAAAGGACAAAATGTTTGCCAAGTTGAAGAAGAAAATAGCGGAAGAGGCGGCCACAGCACCTCGGAGTGGTGTTCGAATACCGCGCACCATCAGCAAAGAATCCATCACCTCAGTGGGTGCAGACTCGGGGGATGACTTTGTAAGTACCCTGAAATCATCACCAGTCTAACTGTACTATACTATGTCATCACTCCCAGTAATGTAACCATTGGTCATCTTTGCTTTGTGCTCTCGCAGAGTTTTTGTAAGGTAAAACAAACATCTCCATACTTGACTTGCCAGCACACTAGACAAAGTGAGGACTCTAACCAGATTCTCACAGGCAGAAAAGGAATTTCTGTTAACAGCAGGCGATATGGCCGAACAGTATAACATCCTTCTTTTTAAGCTGTTATTTTCATTATATTTAATGAATAACTGTCATGGTTTTTAATAGATCGAATCTGTTTTTTGCTTAACAGGTCTTTTATTTACCTACACTGAATTGAGCTCTTTTGAAAGCAGATAGACATAACATGCCCAGTGTGAAAATAAAGCACCTTAATGTTTGTAGACCTTTCTGCAAGGCAGTACTGTGATATTTAGGCCAGTTGTCTAAATATTAGCTCCTGCTGATGCTGATGGCCATGGTCCAGTTGCATTAGTAATTCCCTGTGTGACACTCCCCTCTGCAACATTCCCGATGAATGTATAGATGTCATCAGTGTAACATATCTCCTCTCAATGATGTTCACAGAAGAATAGATAGCTGCATAGTGAGATCATTTTAAAATCAGATATTATCTGAAAGCAGAACTAAAATGCAATTAAACAGCGACAGTTAAAGATAAGATAAGATGAGATATACTTTTGTTCCTCCCACAGTGGGAAATTCACATTGCATGGCAGCAAAGAGGATAGTTAGCAGTTAGATAGTAATAAACAGTAAAAAATATTAACAGTTAGCAGCCATTAAAGTTTTAACAATTGTACTAAAGAAATACCACATTATTAACACTTAGGCCAAGAAAAAGTATTATCAAATTCACAAGAATACAACAGAGCGCAACATCAAAGCCTGAATACTGTTTTTTGTGTACAATTTATGCCTCAGTGTTCATTGTGAAATTAGACAGGAGCTTTGATTAATGCTCTTGAGAAAGCTATTAGATGTCGCAGTATTTCTGAACAGGTCTTAAAGTAGGATTTCTTAATTTTTTTTAAACTTTGTTCTAGCATTGATTGCATTAGACTGTTTTCAGTCCAGCCATAGTAGAAAATAGATTGTAAAGTAATAGTGATCATGAATGGATGTTATTGTCATGTAATTTCTCACACGTCATATGTCACTCTGAATTAGTTTTTGAAAGTCATGGAAAAGTTATGAAATTTAAGTTAATCAATCCTATGATTGGAGCCTTGGCTGGCTTTGTAAATAGCCACCAGTAAAGCAGTTCTAGCTAATTGGCTCAGGTGTGACTGACATTACAATAGAATGGGGATGACTTAGTGAGTTGGTCTCCATTGTATTGACTGCATGCAGGCAGGATACTGTGTTGCTCAGTCTGAAGATCAATCAGTGTAACATGAAGCTCTGTTGATTTCTCATGCCACTACAGAACACACTCACAGCTGAATTTATCTGTGTTTATTCTTGAGTTTTTCTTCTTTTTGGTTATGGCTGCTCAAATAATAGTGGGTTCTGCAGTACAGATAGTGATATTATTAGGGTTTTGTCAACCTGCTCGCTTATTGTATTCAATAGAAATGTTTTTGTCATAGTTTTTAAAGGAAATCCATATCGGTGGTAAAATGCATTTCACTGCATCTAACAGGGTAGTGCAATCCCTCAGAGGGGAAGTGAGACTCCTAAGACATTCGTGCCATCTCAGTTGCACTTGGCTAAATTATTTAGTGAAGTCCCCGAGTAGCAATACTGTCAGCTGGTATGTGACATTGCGTTTCTGGTAGAATTAATACTTAATAGTGCGAATGCCACAGTTTACCGAGCTTGTTTTCATAACACTGGCCGGTGGCATTTCTCGTTTTTGCACCCATTTCATATATTTTTATTACTCCTGCAGCTGACCAGCCAAATACCACTGACATTTCTTACAGAGTTATTACATAGATGTGATAATAGAATGTTTTTCTGTGATCTAAAACATCAAAGATGAACTTCAGGTTATAGAGTTGATATCCAGGGATTTCCTAATATTTCTGATTAATTACCATATTAGAAAAGTAGCCAGCAGTGTCCACAATAATGTGAAGAGCAAATACTCGTGGATATTTGCTTTAAATTTTGCAGTATGAAAATTATGTGCTACCTAATGCTGTGTGTGTGTCCTCAGGCGTCTGATGGCAGCAGCTCCAGGGACGACCTGCCCGCTCAACTCCTCAGAAGGAATGATCAGATCCGGAAGCTGGAGGCCAAGCTATCAGGTAGGACATCTAAAACCAAGGTTAAATATCTGGAGTGATTTAGTCTGTTGCTCTCAGGAGAAATCTGTAACCGGGCGTAGAAAGTTTCAACCCAAGTGCAGCTTGTTAATGATGAAATAACTTAATAACTTATCAGTTACAAGCCTTTTTACTTTGTCTAATTCGAGAAAATCACTATAGATAGGGCTATCTGTCTGACCACATAGAACCAATCATCTGAAGCACTCATCTAAAAACACAAAAGAACCATCTAGACAAACTATACACACAGAACAGACATAATGTTGGATAAAACACAGGTCTTGTGAAAATTTGTTTGCCTGAGGACTAGTTTGAAAGCAGGGATATGTAAGTGTGGGTCATGTAGTGTAAAGTAAATTACATTTTATCAGTGCTGCCTCTGTCATTTTGTGCAGACACTTCATGAGCATGACAGCATAACCTTTAGTTTAGTTCAGTTCATTGTGTTGAACACACTGTGCTTTTGCGAGACATCCGGTGCCTAACCTTGAATGATTTAGTTTTGCAGTAAGATGGTGGCTGATTATCAGAAACAACACATTTCTTAATATATCAAGGCATAATTATTTTACATTTGGCTTTTCACTTCCTCAACCATCTAAATTTACCACAAAATTTGAAAACTGAAGCTCTGTTTTTCCTTTAAGAACAGTATCCTCCCCCTGTTTTTAATTTAAGACAGGAAAGCTGATTTGTCTGTAAACCTGACCAAGCTCTACATATTGCAAAATGCAGTACAGAGGGTATTAGCCATGCAAGCTGTTATTTGTCTTGATAATGGTGAATGTATTAATGTCTCAGAATGAATATCACAAATAGTTCCTGTTTGCTCGGAGTATATTCAGTGGGCTAAAGTGCTAAAATATTAAGAGTTTAGGGGTGTTTTTTTTTCTCCTCTACTCAGTATAGTAACATCTGTTTCCTTTGGGTGGCTAACCTGATATTGCACCCCAAGAAAAGGTTAAAGGTTGCACATTCTCATGTAGCCTTTTAACCAGTATGGTTTTCTCAGCTAAGAAAATCATTAATAGTTTTGCCTTCCATTATTTCTCATTCATGTTTTCCCTTTTGCTTTCTCCCTCTCCTTTTGGTCACTTTCTCTCCTGCCTCTCTCTTTATCGTCATCTGCCTGTTCCTCCTTCCTGTTTGTGTTTTGTGTGT
This sequence comes from Centropyge bicolor, assembly GCA_037975185.1. Classification (NCBI taxonomy): domain Eukaryota; kingdom Metazoa; phylum Chordata; class Actinopteri; family Pomacanthidae; genus Centropyge; species Centropyge bicolor. The sequence goes on along the minus strand of JBBMOC010000013.1, from coordinate 2,302,213 downwards.
GTGGTTGTGTGTTGGTGTGCATGTGTGTGTGTATGTACTGTTACCCCATCCCGTCACCCTACTTCCCAACACTAGACTACGCTGAGCAGCTACGAATTATGCAGAAGACCAAGGACAAGCTTGAAATTGCATTAGAAAAGCATCAGGATTGTACGTACCTCTATTCTCCTCCCAATTAGCTTCCTTTCTCTCATGTGTCTGTCAGCTGTAATAACCATCACCTAGCGTGTCATCACTTCCTCCCATGAAGATAGTTTTTAAATTCCAGATTCTAATATTATGTTCTGAAGTAGCTTGCTTTGGAAGTGCTGAATGCTTTCTCCTTTTCATCAAAAAATCCACCCTCAGATCTTTTACACTGATGTTTGTTCAGCACATTGATGTCAGAGTTATGTATGCATTGTCTGTTACTTTGTTGGTGTACCCACTTTGTAGCTGCTTGTCCCACATATCTACTTTAGTTCATTGTTGCCTACATTTTCTACAATGTGTGGTAACAGCTCCTAAAGATGTGATTTGAACCTACTTCTTTCAGTTTGACATATGAGCATAAGAAACATATACTTTACAATATAGATATAATTCACTAGCTGCTAGCTATGGTTGTAAACATTAGGGCAATGATTTCAGTCACACCCATTATTTAAGTATCCATATGTTTTGCTGCATTCTGGTCTGCTGGGCTTTCTACCAGTGGAGAAACTAGTATTTCTGCCTCTTATGATAGATTTGTCCTTGTATTTTTAGTTGTTTTTGTGCCATAAGGTGGACTGTCTGTCCAACAATGTAAAGATTGTTCTGCAGATATGAGAGAATGAAGTTTAATGTTGTTGATGACCTTTCTGCTAGGCTGAAATTTGGATTTGTGCAAAAGAAATATCACAATCTAACCCCCAGTGTCCACTGGACATGGCCGTGCCACATTCCGGCTAGAACACGAGTAAAAGATATTATGATGTGCTTCTTTCGATAATTAAAATAACTAACATGCCACCACAAAGTCCAAGATCTGTTAGGTGATCTATCTTAAATGAACTGCAAACTCTTTTTGATATGCAGTGTTAACAAATCAACTCAAAAGCAGTTGCTAAAGAACAAACTGCTGGAAGCTGCTCCATTTTTGAAACCCTTCCCAGCACACAGTGGAGCTACAGAGTGGTAGCACAGGAGCACCAAAGTGACACAGCTGCATCCATTGGACATAAGGGATTACCGACAGGTTTCCATGAAATTTACAGAACACATTCATGCTCTCCAGAGGATGACCCATTTCAATTTTGAGTACTCCATAAGTCTAAGTCTAGTGCCACCATCAGGCTAAGATGCCAACTTTTCTCTTAAAATATCTTAGAATATTTTAGGCAACCTTAATTTGAACATACCATAATTTGAATGACCCCAGCAGTCCCCTCCCAGAGCTGACTTTAAAGCTTTAGTTAATGGTAAAACTCTACTGATGAATTAGGTATATTCTCAAGTATTAAGTATAAAAGTCTAATAGTAGTAGTCTAATAGGTTCCATCTGGTATTAAAGTATTGAGTTATCATGAACAGTGCAAACTGAAGGACATGTTGACTTTAGGGTGGATTTTTTTCTTAGTCACACACAGATATTTGTTTTTGTCAGTGGCCATGCATCACTTGTCTTTGCCTGTCTTTGCTTCTGGGATGAACAAACTTCTTAATCAGACCCTAACTTTTCACAGCTACTAACGGTGCTACTGTCTTTGCTATTTAATTATTCTGTTCTTTTTGGCTGCATACAAAACTCTGTGTATGGTTTCCATCTTTCTTTCTCTTTTTCTCTCTCACACTCTGACTACCCAGCATCCATAAAGAAACTTCAAGACCAGAATGAGTCACACCAGGCCAGCAGAAACAAAATGGCAGAGGGGATGGCTTTAGCACTGGAAAAGAAGGATCAGGTAAATGCCTCTCTGTCTTACTTGTTGTACAGTCCTGATTTGTGGATCATATAATTATCTCTTTCTATCCTTTGCTTGAAGGAATGGATGGACAAGATGGCCATTGTGGAAAAAGTAAGTCTTTACACCTACTTTTGGTGACAGTCAATAATACGCGTTTTATAATGATATTGAATATTTAAAAGTTTGACTGGTGCATTTTCCTTCTCCCGTCTATATTAATGCTTCCTCCAGCCCCAAATATATAAATGCATACACAGTGTGGCTTCTGCAAATGCACCTATATATTGGTTTAATATAACTGTTGTGTTTGTTTAGGAGAAAACTGCCCTCTCACGCCGATTAGACGAGATGATGGAGCAAAGCTTAGCACTTTTCCAGAAAAGGGATGACCTGGATGAACTGGAGGGCTTTCAGCAACAGGAGCTCGCTAAAGTTAAACACATGGTGTGTACATGTGGAGTTGGATTTGTTAGCATTGCTTAAACACAGTGTTGCTGTTCACCTTCTTTTGTCTTGAAGAACTACGCTCTCATGCAATTGCAGTCTCTGAGCCTCAATGCAATTTGGAGTGGCTCTTCAGCACTGAATGTGTTTGAAAGCACTTAATTCGTTGAGGTTTGGTTTGATTGCAACTTTTTCCGTTAGTGCATGGTATGGTCTTTGATTATTATTTATGTCCCATTTATGTTTATTAGTTTCTCAAGAAGGAGGAACAGCTAAACCAGCAGGAGAAGGAGCTCCAGCAGAAGGAGGCTGAAGTTCAGTCAGCAAAGCGAGAGCTGTCTGAAATTCGGGGGAAACTCCAAGCCCTGGAACAGCGGCATGAGGACAGCTGCAGGCTAAACTCTGAGCTTGAAATAGAGAGGTAGGAAGAAATGCCACAGGCAGCAGCATATCATTTATGTTCTTATATGTAGTCTGATAAAATTTGTAGGTTGTTGGTATTATACTGTTATTGTGAGCTGTGAGGGTAGAAAAATCAGATTAAAATTTTCCAATCTAAAAAAAAAAAATCTTAGAAAAAATGTTCAGTATACCCTGCTCTAGAAATTATGAGCTGACATTTGTTATTGAGCTGTGGTTTTTATGAAAACACAAGAAGTGTCGTCTCAACGGATTTGTACAGAGAGGAACTGCTGCTGCTCAGAGAGGAGGCAGACAAGAAGATCAGTGAGCTGGAGGGACAGTGCCAAGAGTTGCAGTCAGTCATCCAGCAGGTCTCTGAAGACTTCCAGAAAGTCAGTCCTGAACACAGGCTGCACAAGCTACACTCCCACTCCCACTCCCATTCACTACTTCTTACTTACTCAGGTTATTAACACTATTCATATGTAATTAATTAATGTCTTTGAGATTGTGAAATGTTTGTTTTTCAGTCACAGAGTATGGTGTCAACTTTAGAGAGGTCCCTCCAGGAATTACAGTCTGAACATGATGCCCTGAGGTTGCAACAGCAAAAGGTCAGACCATAATCAAACTGGGGTGTCTCCATCCAAGTATGGTCTAAAAATGCAATGGATTTTTTTATGCGTAGTTTATGAATGATTTGTCTTTGAGAGAGTCCGGGAACAGTATGAGTTTAGGATGTCACTTAAAAAAAAAAAAAAGTTCAAACAAATGATGAATCAAAGAACACATAGCTTAGTCCTAAACTTAGTTACTTAACTTTACCTTTATCCATAATTTTGCCATCTGTGGTGCTGAACCTATGGTATACTTCCACAACTTGCTTTTCACATGCTTAGTGTTGTGATTACCCATTTTATATCCATTTCAATTTGCCTGTGTCTTACATTAGCTGGTGCTAGGTGTTCCTGTCATTGTCATACTGTAAATAGTCTCAATTTATTTACTTTACGACACATGAGACATTCACACATTTATTCACACAATCACACACCTATTCAGGCACACACACACTGAAAGTAATTGAGGTTCAGTAGCTTGCCCAAGGACACTTCAACATACAGATGGGAACCAGGCATCAAACCACAGACCTTCCAATTAGTGGATAACCTGCTTTACTTCTGTTTAGTGGACGACCCACTCTACCTTGTGAGTCACAGCTGCCCCTTCATGGAGTTTCAGAATTCCTTTGGGGAGTTGAGAAAAAATGTAAAATTGAATTAAGAAAAGTTTGCTGGAATCCTGTTTCATGTCTTTCCTTGACATCATCAGGCTGCGGTAACGGAGGAGGACAAGGAGCGCATGTTAGGGGACCTTCAGAAGAAAGTCACGTCTCTGGAGAGATTGCTGCAGGGGAACCTGAGCGAGGATGAGCATCTACAGGAGCTGCTTCAGGAGGTGAAGGACATATAAAGCAGGCCTTAGTTTAGTCCTGTGCTGGCCTACTACCTTATTTGATACGGCAGACAGTGAAAAAAGTAATTCAACTATAATTTATACAGGATTTACCCTTTTAGAAAACATTCAGGGCAGCTTCCCACTCGCTAATGTATATACAATAGAATGTGCATACCAAATTAATAACTTTTTTTCATTCGGTTATTTATAGGGCAGAAAAAAATTATCCAGTTATCATCAATTATTGTTCAATGACATGTAATTAAAATGATTCGATGCATGATAAAGTCAAAGCCACAGCTGAACTTAAGGGCCTCATCTGTAATTTTTACAGTTCTGTTTACATAATGATGGGAAATTAAATGATGTATACTATTTTTGGTTAACTGATTGAAATAGAAATTATTGGATAATTTTGCTGCTCTGTTTACAAATAGCATTTATGTAAGCATTTAACATCATCAGAAAATATTCTTAACTTTTTATTTTTCTTGTTGTCTGTTGTTGGTCTGTATATTAAATGAAAAAAACATCTTTTTATAGAAACTTTCAATCCTTTCTTCATCTGAACAATTTGTGCACAACGTATTAAGACTATGCCCAATCTAGGGAATGACATTTAGACCAATGTTGAGAAAGATATTGAAGCCAACCCACTATTTATCAGTGTAGTTATTTCTTTACAGAAGTCCAGCCTGGAGCAAAGTCTGGAAGGGACCAGAGCTGAGCTGCTGGTGGCTCGGACAAACCATGCTGATGCTGTCAGCTCTCTGGAGGCACAGGTAAACCGGAGCATATATTCCCTAACCCCTGACCTATGACAAAGTCTCTGCATGTATTATCATTTGTCAACAAATCTGCAAACCCACCATTACAAATGAATCTAATTTCTGTGGATTAAGTAGAATTTTCAGGTGAATAAAAAGAGTGCTCCTTTATTTATTTGTGTTTTCATTAACATGACTCCTGTCATTTCAAATCTCATCATTTTAATTTCAATCCAGTTTTTCTTTCATACTAAAAAGCAGTCCTAATGTATGAAATAAGTTGGTGTCACAGAATGCACATCCAGCTGTGTCTCTAATGTCTAACCTCAGATATCCAGAATGAGCTGCAGCATTACTGAGCTGCAGACCCTGCTCCGACACAAAGATGAATCCTCCAGAGCCTATAAGCAGAGAACAGACACACAAGTAAGCAATCAGACCCAGTACTTCAAAAATAACCAACTGACAGATATCCCCAGTCTTACTGATATTAACAGTGAACAATAAGACAATGTCCACAGCATTCTTGCTGGGCTAATTTTAATATGTCAGATTCCTCGCCTTAGTAGGAAATAAATGGATTTCTGTTGGCTTGCTGATGATGTTGCTCACAGCGTTGACATCTGGTCACAATCAATATTGTACTTTTTCCTGTTTCAGATAGCTAATCTGGAGCAGCAGGTCCGAGACAGTAGTGAGAGACTAAAGGGTGCAGAGCAGCAGATCACAGAGAAACAGCAGCACATGGATAAACTGGTGAGTACTGCTAGAGTCAAGAGCACAAAATGAGTTATTTTGAGACAGGAATAGGCTTGAAAAATGTTAAAAGTTGAAAAAAAGTGGCTGTTAGGGGGTTAGGGTCTTTGAAACCAGTAGAGCCAAACTTTGGATCAAACTATGGATCCACTTTCCTCTGTCAATTGTTTGACAGTGAGCAATAAATAGTTCATTTTTAAGATTAAATATGAAATGCATATTTTCATTTACAAATTCACACAATTACATTATTTGGATTAAACATCAATGAAATTCAAATTTACTGCTCCTGCTCGACATGTCATTACGATAAGATAAGTTACCTTTATTTGTCCCACAATGGGGAAATTCACAGTGTATAGCAGCAAAGAGGATAAAGTAGATGAATAGTAATAAGCAAGAGAGGTCAAAACAGTATTAAAAATTTAGCTAGAAAAAACTAAAAGGTTTTAACAATTCTACTAAAAGAAATATAAACGTTATTATTCAACTAATGTCCATACAAAATTCTGGGGTTTGAAAATTCTTTACTTTGGTGTCATCTGGTGGAAGTATCAGGAATGACACTGGCAGACAGCAATGACAGTTCCTTGATATTTCTATGATAGCTAATACTGTATCACAATGATTATTAAGTAAAAATAATATTCACTTCTGAGGATACTTGAATGTGCTGTCTGGTGAAAATATAATGTCAGTTCCATGTGTGCAGTCACAATATACATATTAATTAATACAATAAAATATTGATCCACAGTGATACCAATTTGTAACATACAGAGCAATTAAAAGACATATTACTGTTAAAAACCTGATTTTGCCAACATGACTAAAGGCCTTTTTGAGGGAAAATACTGTTTTGTTTTGTTTTTAAAATCATGTTAAAATTGACTTAAAGTCAAGTTTAATTAAGTTTTTGTTCGCATTTAATTACCTATGTATTTGTGTGTGTATTTTGTTCAGCAAGGGGAGTGGAGTGCACAGAAGGCGTTTCTGGATCAGCAGGTTTGTTTGGTGGAGCAGCAGAGTCAGGAGAACACCCGCCGTCTGAAGGAAAGCATTACCTCGCTCCAGACAGAAAGACAGATGCTTCAGGACAGGGTGGTATGTTCTACTCCTATTTTCAGCTCTTTTTTTATCTCAGTTTTTCAGAGGTTTATTTTATCTGTTTAATTATTAATTTATAACACTAAGCAGTAATTACGTTTTACACTGAGAGATGTGGGTTACTGGGGCAATCATTTATATAAATGTATTTATCACAGTGAAGAGGGGGCATGGTTTGCATTATGTCGACTAATACTTTCCCTTCATGTGTGCAAGGCTGATCTAGAGATGCAGGGGGGCGAGGCAAACTCCACTCTGAGGCAGCGGACAGAAGAGCTGGAGCAGTGCAGGGTAAGAACAACTACAACACAGTAGTTTGTTTTGTTGTTTTTTTAATGCACAAACTTGCATTAGACTGGCATTTAAAGGTGAGCACTGGTATACTTGCTGATATTCACTGTTTAAATACGAACATGTAATGGAAAAAAATCATATATTCCAACTATTCAATTACAATTACAATTCTATTTAGCTTTTATCCAAAGCGACGTACATTCACATACCGATGGAACAGCCATTGGCGGCAATTTGGGGTTCAGTATCTTGCCAAGGACATATTGACACATATAGACTGCAGGAGCCATGTCGAACCACCTTCTGATTAATAAGCAACCACACTACCTCCTGAGCTACAGCCGCACTACTCGCTATTGAAATCTGTAAATGTATGATGAAATAATGAAAATGTGATTTTAGGACCTTAGAAACTAAACATTTGACCGTACATATTTTATTCAGATGTAGTCTTCACATACTGTCATAAAGCTTCAATGACAGCCATACTACAATGCCAAAGGCTATATGCTTTGTTCTGTTCAGACCCACCAGAAATACTGAGGTCTAAAAAGGTTTTTTGTATTTGTAGTCCTCACTAGTGTCTTGTTCTTGATGTGTTCCTTCAGGCGGAGCTGAACAACCAGCAAACAGTGAGCACGGAAATTGCCAAAGCTCTAGAAGAAACCAGACAACAGAGAGAGGAGCTGCAAACACAGGTCTGTCACCAAACACACATCATGCAATATTCACAATAACAGAAAAGCAACAGCTAACATGTGGTCCCCCATAATTGATTTAGCAGTCTCCTTCTCGCACATATTTCTTCATAGGAAAGGAAGAACAGAGGAGTCAGTCTTCAGTTGACTATAACTTTATTTAATCACTTCCAGATTACAAAATAATCTAAAAGGAATTCAGAAGTGGGTTTCATACTGTGTGTAAATGTGACTGCTTGTACTGCATAATGGAAAAAGCCTTTGCATATGTCAGGTTGGAGAACTCACCACATCTCTACAGAGCTCACAGCAGGAACTGTCCATAGTAACTGAGAAGCTAGCCCTGAGTGAGGAAGACATCAAAACACTCCAGAACGGTATATACACACACATGCACAAACATATTTTAAAAACATTGCCTCTTGAAGTTCACATGCTTCCATTTTGTAATCACTGATGTAAGTCTGTACGTTCTAATGTATATCTTTTGTGTTTTTTTACAGACTGCTTTTTGAGGGTTAAGAATTAGGTTAAGGCTTAGGGTTTAGTTCATATGTGATAGTTAAGGTTAGAGTAAGGGGCTTGGCGATTATGTCAGTAGAATGTCCCCATGGTGATTATGATACAAACTTGCGTGTGTTTTGCAGAGGTGCAGCGTCGGCAGTCGTCACTGGTCCAGCTGCAGGAGGAAGTGGAGCGGCAGCGAGCCCAGCTGGAGCATGTGGAGCTGGACAAAGACTCCCAGCTGATCAGCCTGAAGGAGGAACTGCTTAGCCAGACACAGCAGCTAGACAGCTGCCAGGCACGAGTGAGTACCTACACACAAAGTCAGAAATACCTACATGTATACATGCTCTTTTCTGTTACATACGGTATTGATGCTGCAAGCAAAATGGTTTGGGATTTTCAGTCCAACCGAATCTACAAGCTTTTTCTGTAATTGTTGTTTTGTTCAATACCACCAAGAGGTCAGCGAATTAACAGTCTTTAATCTGTGGCTCATTATTTACCAGTCCATCATACATAAATAAAACAGCATCGATAGAAACTAGTATTGCATATTTGGAGTTTAATATTAATGAAAATGATTTTCATGTAATGTACAATTTCATTTGTTTTGTGTTCAGTGTGTTTCAGTGCCAATGTTTTACATACTTTTGTGCTGTAGTTTTTTTTTTTTAACATTTATTTATTCTCTTTGTGTGTGCCATTGCTGGTTTGCTCCAATCTTGTTTATATTAAAATGTTCTCTTATCCTAAGACCTATTTCATACTAGAGCTTGTTTAAAGAGGTACATTTCAACTCATGCCACTAATCCAACATGAATAAATGGTCACTTTGGTTTGATATCTGTTTCCCAGATCTCATACCTGGAGGTAGAGGTGGAAACCCTGACAGAACAGCTTCACAGCCCTAAAGTGTGTGAGGAGGATCAGAATGGCAGTGTGACCATGGATGATCTGGATCACATTCAGAAGGTCAACAGAGAGCTGGAGCAGCAGCTCAGTGACAAGAACAGGGTAAGCTACCTTTATACACCCCTTCCATTGTTCTTCTAGCTTTTAATAAAATATCAGTATGTGCTCCAAGCAGATACATAAGATACATACAGCAGATACACCCATTATCACACATAAAACACATTCACATTGTTTTGCAGACCATCAAGCAGCTACAACAGAGATTGGCAGAACTGAAGAGGACGTTGCAGAAAGAGCTGGTGAGGCACAGTGAATCTCATCATGGGTTTACTGTTTTTTTGTTTGTTTGTTTTGATAATATTTCTGCACTGAACATGACTGAACATTTCTTGGGGAGGGAACTCATCCGCTCTACTTTTTTACTCTGAACTGGGAAATAATGTGGGCCATGTGATCTGACGTTGAGATGTTCAGTACATGTGCTTTCATCAGTGGAGTGCCTGGTGACTGACATCAGGTTAGCTCTACGGTAATGGGGCTGTCAACTTCACTAGCTACCTCACATAGCTAATAGTGCTGTCAGCATCAGACACTGTACTGACCTGAGTTGAGTATCAGAGCCACCATTCAGCATCCCAATTGGTGGTCACTGTCCAGAAATCAGTGGGGAAGCTTTGGTCTATCACAGATCATGTCAGGACATCACATATGTTACCATCCCTTGCAAGAATGCCAGCAGCTATCTATTGCCCTCATTTTTCCCAGTTTCGAATTAGTACGCTGAATTATTTAAATAAGTTCTGTCCTTGGACAGAAGAAGGCTGATCATGCTCCCATGAAAACCTCAATGGTGACTCTGAGTACTGTTTCATGCTCTCTCTCACTGTGGTTGTGGTAGCCGAAGTAGCATTTTTGGTCTGCTGCTGATGTGTTTTGACTCGTGAACTACTGAGGATTAGACTGACTTGCCATTTAGGACAACTCAGGAAAATGTGCACTGTTTTTTGAGGGCTTTATGTGTCAAGTTTGCCTTGACCCACCCTGGTAATATATTGGTTTCATTGCCTACTGTGGGTGCATGTATGTATTTTCACTCAGATCCATTTACTGTGCTCTGTGTTAACTCTGTCTCTCTCTGTCTAACTCTGTATGTGTATGTATGTGTGAGAGTGATGGGAGTGAGAGAGAGAGAGAAATGTGAGTGGGACACATAATGTACAATAAAAATTATGTCCGTACAGTAATCTAACCCATTCAAATTGAAATACTGATATTAGATGGACTAGCTGCACCATAGTTTTCCAAAAACAATACTGCCCGGACAGTGTATGGTCATGCAGACCATGCTTCAGGGACAGGAAGGGAGCAGGACTGAGAGCTAGTTTGGTCCTTATTCCTATGATTGCATCTCTGTGTTGGTGCTTTAGCTGCTCATAACTATGTAGTTTAACTTAAGCTAACATGTCATACAATGTCATACAACATACAATTTAAATATTTAATACGTTTTCAACCTTGCTCAAAGTAGATAGTCACACAAATAGTCAAAGAAACTGAATGTTAACATGAATGCTTTACTTAAATATTGTTAAGTTATGTAATTATAGCAATAGGTAATGCATAATGTATCCTGCTTTTCACTGTCAGACCAAATGAAGGGAATTAACCATTCTTACAAAAGAGAATTTAACACGTCACTCACTTGGCATGAAAAATTGATTTGACAGGTGAAAACTTGCAGATGCACAGTTAAAGTAATATATCTTTCTCTAACTGGTACTGTATGCTTCAAATTTTTTATTTCATCAAATTTTTGAACGAATTTCAGGCAAATATTTGTCAATGCAAGCAGGTTGATGTGTGATTTTTTTTTTCTTTTCTTCTTTGTGCTCTGTAGAAGCTAAAGCCTGAGCCAGAAGCTGAAGTGAAGGAGAAGCTGCCAGAAAGCCGAGCAGAAAAACAAGAGAGGGTTTGTGCTGACCCTCTACCAGCATCCACCCCCAGCCCTCCAACCTCCAACACCACGGTGACCAACACGTCAGACCTCAACGACTCACGAGAAATCAACTTTGAGTATCTCAAACATGTCGTCCTCAAGTTCATGTCATCCAGAGAGGCTGAGGTAAGTCCTTAGTCCCTTCAATTCAACACCTATGTAGGCTAAAAGAAGTAAATAAAGCTTTTGTGTGCAGCACTGTAGGTCTGCCCAGTCTGTATCGACTTAATGACTCATTCAGGCTCTGTTACAAGCCCACTCTGAATCTGTGTGTCTTGCTCTATCAGGCGTACCAGTTAATACGAGCTGTATCTGTGCTACTGAATTTCACTCGTGAGGAAGAGGACATGTTGAAACAAACACTGGAGTACAAGGTTGGTGTTTCATTAACAATCCACTGCATTAGACATCCTGTATGTGTCAGTGGAAAATTAACAGGCTTTGTTTCTTGAATATTTTATTGAATATCAGTTGCACCAAAGTTAAGGGTTAGGCTTAGTGTGTTTGGTCTCAGGTTGAAAAAGTCTCACTCAACATTCACACCATCACAGAACACTGACTAAAGACCTGGAGATATTAAGATATTAGAATGTAACATATATGTTACCAAAATCAACAATCAATAATAATGTCCAGGTGGACATACTCATACTGTTATAACCCCTCACACTGTAATATCACATATAATAGAATGTATAATCTTGTCTTTCTCTTATCTCCCCACTTTCCCCCTTCACCTTCCATTTAAGTCATGCCTTTTCTTTAGCAAGACATTTGTTTAGCATCTGACATCATGTCAAAACATTCCCTTTTTATTTCTGTCATGGCACTCTGAGATGGTGGTGGCAGCTGTACAGATCGTTTTTCTGCTGAAACCCTATTGTTGTTCTTGTTCAACTTCATTGTCCTCTTCTTCTTCGTCATCATCTTCATTGTCTTCTTATTATTACTATTATTTTTCTCTGCTAAAAGTAAAAACCCTATTAGACCAATAATCACCAAAATGGGCATGTGGGTTGCGCTACACGGGCAAATAAAATGATACTCATTGACTTGGAGGCCCTGTAACAAACAAGAATATGAAAAGGTTTTTGTATTAGGCTCAGTGCCTCTTTAGAGTAAAATTACTCATTTAGTATACAGGTGCTGTACTATATTGATGAAATCTAGTTTTATTGTATGCTAACCTGGTGACTGGTATATTTTGTGTTCTAGATGTCCTGGTTTGGATCCAAGCCTTCTCCAAAGGGTATCATCCGGCCTTCAGTCTCAGGCACTTCCACTCACTGGAGCTGATAAGTAGCAGAAAGCGGTAGCAATGGACAGAATGGAACTCAGTGACCATCACCTTGAGAAAAAGGTCCTTCCTCTGTGGCTCCCATCACTGAGCAGCACTCTAGCTTTAAACTTTGAACAGCCTCCCAGAGTGTTCTCTGGCTCTGTGGGAAGAACTGTTGTTTCCTGCCTTGTGGGGAGAGAGAAGGGCTGCACACTATGTTTGCGGGATAAAGGCCTTTTCAATATCAGTTGTTCATTTTAAAATGATTTCTTGTCAATGGTCAGAGCAGATGGACTTTTGGCCAAATGTTATAGAGGGTAAACTGACAGACACGTCGTTCACACTGGAGTTTTGTCTCACGTCTCATTTTTCCTCCCTTACATAAGACAAGTTTGACATTTTCTAGTCTGTGAAAACACCAAGAAGTGAGTTTGCATGTAGGAAAATAAGACAAAACATTAGAGAGAAATAACAGACTAACTGAACTGTTATTTCAGGAACTGCCTCATATCTCCTCAGATTCAAATGACAAGTCAAATGTGCTTTGTTGGAAGAAAAAGTGATGTGACCAGTTGTGACTGTCTTCACTGGACCAATGGCCCAGTCTTTGATTGCTGAAGAACCTTTTAGCCTGTCATTTTTAAAAAAATCTTTACTTTTAAATCACAGAGGGCTGCTTAATGAAGATGTGTCATTTAATGACCTGTGAAGGATACTGAAGCTCATTTGGTTTCAGTCACAGTGAGAATTTACTTAATAGTACTTGTCAAATGGACATAAATGATTCATATTTGTCAAATGATCTACATTAATCTACCTGTGGGATTTTACACCTTCTTTTCTGAATTTGTCATAAAATATCAACCATTTTCTTTACTGTATTAGCAGTAAATTTGTCTTCTGTTGAAATATTCATGATGGCATTGAAAGAAATGTGTGTGTCTGCTATGTCATCTAGAGAAGGCAATACAGGTTGGGATCTCTGTCCAATAGCCCCCTTAAATTCCTGAATTTTCTTGAGAAATGAGAATGCTCACATTTATGATTGACAAATAATGATTTGTCATGATTAATTGTCAAAAATCATCAAAAGTAGTTTGGATGTGTATCTTAACAAAACATGGCTCTCATTTCTCTTTAAAATGGCATTTTCCTTCACACTATATTTTTGAGATCACCGTTACAAAATGGTCTGAGCTAGAGTTTGGATAGTACTGAATTTTGAGGCCAATACCAGTATTACAGTATAGTAAATACAGAGTGAAAATATTTGTAATATATATACAATATATGTCAGCCAGTATTAATTTTTTTTTTACATATACCCATAATAAACATTTTTGATAGGGATCTCTTAAATTTGGTTATAAATGTTTGGGACCGAAATACCTACGGAGAGGAACTTATCACAATGTAAAAACTAAATTGTCAGTGCTCTCTGATGGGCAAACTATGTTACAGTAACACTGTTCTGTTTTAAAATACTGAAAACATACTGTATCTTTGGCATTTCTGCACTGCAAATTCTTGTTAAATTTCGGCAAACATAAATGTATTTACTGATATTAGCCAGACTGTAGTTCAGCTCATTTAAATGGCTATCAAAACCTAACTGCTTGGCCATGACTGTTATTATTACTTTGAGTTCAGCCTCCCAGCAGACCATGTTCTTAAATCCTCCCTCGGTCACCTGAATTGGCAAACCCTAATCTAACCATAGTCCTAACCTAAACCACTTATAAGCTAAAACATTTGACTAGTTGAGCTTCTTTTGGAATCATATACTGTATACATAGTTTGGAAGTGGTTGCAATGGAAAAAGATGAGGTCGACTTTAATGATCCCACACCTGGGAAATTCACTAAACAAGTCTTCTCAATTACTGCTACTGAGGGAACAAGAATGACTGATAGAGTCTGTACACACAGAATGTGTTGGGTCCTTTGATGTCAATATGAATCATTTAGAATTGTTGTCCATTTGGACAACAATGATGAAATAAGTTAATGCTATGTAAAAAATGAGTGGAGGACGTGCTCTACCTTTACCTGCCTTTGCTAATGTATATGAAAGTACATTCCACATCTCTATTTATATATAGAAATATGTATATACTGTATGCATTGAGAACTTTATAAATCAGTGGATGTAAATGGTTTGATGTGAACAGTTTGCAGTATTTATCATCATCATCATTATCATTATCATTATCATCTTCATCATAGACCAGAACCCATACATGTTTCTTCCTTGGCTTGTCCCACTGCCCATCACTCACCTTCTTTCTCAGTGTGATATGAGCCACAACATGATGAGGTATATTTTTACATTAGTGGGAAGCCCACAGAAATGTGCATGCCTGTTGTAAACTGCGTTGTTAATTCCCTAAAGAAATCTGGTCAATATTTTACAATGCTCTTCATTTGTTAAGGCCAGAGGAATTTGCATTTTATTCATTCCAGTAATATGCATACGGTATGAGGCAGAAATACATCTGGGTGCTGTCTGCATAAGATTATCAGTCACAGGAAAGACTACAGTCTCATTGTTGTTTTTCTAGTGTTTGAAGTTGTATCTGCTGAATACAATATTTGTATATTAGGAAGCAGGAGTACATCTTTGAATACAGAACTGTCATCATCTTGTGTTTCTAATGACAGGTAGCAGACTAATGTAGTCATCCAGACTCTCCTGGGTAATATGTCTCCATGAGAATCAAAAGAAACAATGAATGCACTTTTTAGCCCAACTGATTCTTCTGTGTTAAACCCTGAAACACAACAGTACAATCACTACAGCTTCTCTGTCTTTTGCTTTTTATGATTTAACAATTACTGCCGCTACAAAGATTTCCTTTTCCCACATTTATTAATAATAAATCTGAGATGAAAAATAATGTATCTGGCTCCATATTTAATGTTCTGTTATGCACAGTGCAATTTTTTTTATTAATAATATAATTTTTATATTAATAATATAAAAATGTAAAATGTTATTCTCTTCTGACCTTTGCGTTGTTTCTGCTGTTCCCACGCCCTGCCCATTAGTGGCGCTGTTTGCATGTTGTTAAATGGAAACCTAAACCGACGAAGAAGACATTCTCCGGAAACTGCTTTTTTTGAGCACGCGGTGTGTCCGGCCTTTCCAACAGGGCAGCGAGAGGGAACATGGTGAGGAGTCAGCACTCGTTTATCTTTTCTGATTTTTTCAGTGTTTATCCCAACTACAACCCATGAAATATGTTTTATACTTGTATATAAGCTTCCCGTGTTCTTGTTGCTGCATATGCTGATCAGCAGGCTGCTACTGGAGCGGAATAAACTGTTATATTCCACAGCGTTAGCACCGACCGACGCCGCTGAACTGAGTTGCTAGCCATCAGCTAATGACAATATGGCAGGTTGTAGATCGCCTGTTACCTAAAAGTGTTTGCTGTATAATGCTAACAGATGATGTACAGCTAATACGTCTTCGTACCTACTGGTATCAAGTGGCTTGGATTGTCTATATTAATGAATGGAATTGTAAAGCGTTAATGTTGTCGGACTGCTAAACTTGAACCATGTTAGCTTGGCCGACTCGTGTTCGGGAAGAAGCAACCTAGCCGATTATTCTCGTGCCGCCTGAGATGCCATGTGATGGCACTCTCACTTATAGTATTTCTCTTCTCTCATGGCGCAGGCCAAGATCAAGGCAAGAGACCTGCGGGGCAAGAAGAAGGAGGAGCTGCTCAAGCAGCTGGATGACCTGAAGAATGAACTGTCTCAGCTCCGTGTGGCCAAGGTTACCGGTGGAGCTGCGTCCAAGCTCTCCAAGATGTACGTACTGTATGACAGTGGTTTAAACCATGTGCTGGGCCGTGTTCATTTGATATCTGCCGACGGTATGAGGCTCGTAAAAACCTAAATGTATTCAAAATTGTACAAGGTTACTGCTTTCTTTCGTTCTCTTGTTAGGGTCACTAAACCTATTAGCTTAGTGGCGTTGGATTCTAGAACTCTACACTGCCACCACCAAATACAGAAGAAAACAGTAGAAGTGGCAATATTTCATGCGAAAGTCCTGGGTAGTCACACGTTCAGACTAACTGCTTGGGTGTAGAACAGTTGCCTTGGGGACTCTCATACATAGTGGTTTATGTGGTTTGTGTACAGCTATGTTTATTGAGGCTAGTTTATCAGTACGGCAAAATCTGGAGTGTAGTAAACAGTGTCTGACTTTGCTGTGTGTCTATTCCAGCCGCGTTGTCCGCAAATCCATTGCCAGAGTCCTGACTGTAATCAACCAGACACAGAAGGAGAACCTGAGGAAGTTCTACAAGGTGAGAGCAACCAGCTACCTTGCACTGTACTACCACATCTGCCCACTAAGAACACAGACAAGCCTGCTTGGGACCTTCCTGTTTGGTTCTCTCGTCAAAGATGATATTTGTTGAGCTGATGTTTTGCTGATGCATTCACAACTGCTTACCAAAAGACTGAGACTTGAGATTACCTGAATGTTCCTCAATAATCAATGACTGTGTTTACACAGACTGCAATACTTATAATTAAGGCATTTGCCATTTCATTGGAGTTACTAATTATAGTAATGTGACATCAGTAATGTTTCAAAAAAACCTTCATCAAGCACAACTGTCATGTTGGTACCCTTTCGTTGTTTGTCATTTACATGCTGTTCCAAGGGGTTTGAAAATATTATCTTGCTGTAGCTAGATTGAGATGGCAGATGATGCACAAAGATCAAGACAACACATTGAGGAAATGGCCACAATGGAAAATTTAACCAGTACATACTACTTGTTGTGGCACTTGAAGATAAAACAAAACAGAAGAGAGCGTGTACAGATGTACATATCTAAAATGCGTGTCTGTGTGCTCTAATCAAAGTCAGAAAAATGTTCAGTAAATATTGTCACATTTATATGCAGAGCAATGTCTTGCATTACTATAAGAATATTGCAGTCAGTGTAAATGTTGTGAACTTAATAGTGCTGTTCTCTTCTGGTGGTTTTATGTCGTGTGTCCCTGAAATGGCCATCAAGCACAAGTTATTGGTTTTTTTTTTCAGCAATAAATGTAGTGACTGCAGATGTTTGGAAAAAAACATTGACATGTAAAGCTTACATTGTACTCACTGCTTTTGAAAACAATGCATGAATTATTACTCAACCTTATTGTTCTTTTGGAATTGAAGCTTAAAATTAAGTGTAATGTACTTGTGCCTTACTTCTTACACAAGTATCAAGCCTTTCTGGATCTTGGGAACAGCTGCAGATTGACCTCTTCTCTGTCCTTTACTTTTGTCATCATTCTGGCAGAGTGGGTTTTTTTTGTTTGTTTTTTTTAGCTCTACTGAAAGTTACTTTTATTGCTTGCAGGGTAAGAAATACAAGCCCCTGGATCTGAGACCCAAGAAGACCAGAGCTCTGCGTCGCCGGCTCAATAAGCATGAAGAGAGTCTGCGGACCAAGAAACAGCAGAGGAAAGACCTCCTCTACTCCACCCGCAAATTTGCAGTCAAAGCTTAGATGCTTTTTCTATTGACAAAATAAAAATCTGTGTAAAAGACCAAAATCTTCTGTTGTGTAGTATTTTATTCTCAAACATCATGTTTGCCCCTCGATCACATTCAAACCAGTCATTTCCACTGTGAGTGGCAGGTAAATGTGATTAATAACAATGTGTGTCATTTACATGAACGTTTCTTCAGACCAACAGTTTTGACCTGTGAAATGTAAATTTGTTGTGACACCTTCCAAATCTTTGTAGAAATGTTCAGTAGTGGCTTCTCAGTGACTGTGGCTCTGGGCTCAGCAGGGCAGGATGTTTTGTAAATTCCTATTCGATCAGTCTGTGAATGGGTCCAGTTAAACTATGTTCTGTCATGATGGAGCCTCACACATATCTCTGCTTTAAGTGGATAACTCACAAGGAGTGAGTTTCACACTGCTGTATGAAGTATCCATTTTTATTAATTTACTGTGGTGAGTCAGTAGAATCAAGAACATTGCTGATGCTGATAACTAAGAAGTTATTTGGGATGAACAGGATGCAACTGCCAACTGTACTATGAGACAAGGTGAAATGGTAGCCTATAAAAAAATGTCAGAATGGATTTCAACAATGACAGTATACCTGAGTAAAAGATCAGTTATCCACATGCCGCATCCCCCTAGTGGTACCCAGTCATGCAGACAGGCTTGTCCAGGATTTAAGATGTCTATGTCAATGCAATGCAAGTGAGTGGGGTTTGTGTTTGTATTTCTGAAAGCACTACAAAATGCTCAAGAGCATTGTTTTTTTCCAGGATTAGTACCCTGGTAGCGGAAACCTGGATGTAGTGTTGACGGCAGTCTGGGCACCGCATGTGATATCCCCCCCCGGCGTCCAGGGTGTAAATGAACCGCGCATGTGCCAAAGCGCTGCTCGCAGACACCGTCAGTAGTTCGGACAGTACGTTTGTCCTGCTGTTCATTCATCGGAGTTTCAGTCACATCAGCGATCTCTATTTGCCCTCGCTCTACCGCCGTCTAATACCTTTGCCTCTCCTATTCAACATTCATCTCAGTCTACTTTGTGCTTCTCATCTGTGTGTCCTCTGTTGTGTGTTGTGCTACGTGCAAGACAGCAAGGTAGCAGCTACCTGCTTTTGGCTAGCCCAAACATTAAAAACAGTCACATAAAAACAGTCATATAAGCACTGTATAGTGTGTGTGAAAGAGAGAGAGATGCATATGGCTCATAAAGAAGCAAACAGCTTCCACTCCCGCTAACTCTGTCAAAAACAAACAATGGATGCTCTAAGTTAACCTTTGTGTTGTTACCTCCTGTTTCACCTTTAAAAAAAAAACATTATCACCTGCATGTTCATAATGTTCTATGAATTTAATTGACAGAGGAGAAAACAAAACATGTTTTAAGGTGCAGTAGCCCTACCATGGATTTTGAGCTACTTGAGTGTTGTAGCACTTTTTTTTTTGCCCCCCCAGGTAAGACTAATGCCCACCCATACCTGGCATCCTGGTAACACCACTGCCTGGTAGTCTTGGTACAGACATTACCCTCTGATGTAGGCTACGAGGGTTGCACGCCTGTGTTTTGCTGCATCTGGAAATACACTGATCCAAGCACAGTGGGCTTTAGGAATGCCTGGAATGGCAATCACCTTTATTCTAATTACTTTCCTGTCATCACCACGCTGTCAGCTGCTCTTTAGTTGCCTAACAACACACAACTTGTCACTGTCCTCTACAGTGGCGCACAGTATCACCATGAGCCTCCAAACCGTCTTCCTCATGCTCTCAGTTTGTTTTAACATGTTTTCCTCGTCTCACTCCCTTCATCCAAACTCCACCAAGAAGTCAGGCTGCTTCAAAGTCAACAACTGCAAATGCATCATGAAGGATGGGAGCGGTGTCATCAACCTGAAAGCTATGGAAGATGCAGACGGTTTCCTGGGGCATCTGAAGCCTGTGTCAGCTGAGAACATGCCAGTGAGTGCAGAGATCCTCCTGTCCTTCAGCCCCTGCCAGCCCTTCTCACAGCCAGAGGACCTGACAGGAGCTGACTGTACCAACGTTGCTGCCTGCCTCATTGTCAGGTAGACTAGAGCACACTCAGTGCTGACATTCACATCACATGAACATGGAGTTAAACAGACTTTTTCAGCCTTCACAGTGAAGCCAGGCTTTGTTGGACATGTACAGTATTTGCTTTTTCAGAACCTTTGCATCCAGTCAAACCTTCCCCCTCCATTTGTGCTTCTTCATGTCTCTCTCTCCCTGGAGGCATTCTGACTTTAACCCTGTCACTTCTCACTTTTGCTATTGCCATTTTGACCTATTGTGTTATGGTTAACAAATGCTATAAAAAGACCAAAACCAGCAGTGTGTTATCCAGTCTCTAAATACTTTCTGATTTCCTGTTTTTCCTGTTACCTGTGACTCTCAGCTCTAAGCCCATTAGTTCCCACTGAAACTGCAGGCATTACTATTATTATGTTTCAGTAATTTTCACAAACGGCTGGTCATTTTAGTTTTGATCAAATATTACTCAAACAGGAGTAAAGCGTGCATTTGTGAGGTCTATTTTCAGCTGTGGATTAATGCACATTTGGCACTGTAGTGAATATTTGGGCAACAGGACGGTGCATGTGGGATTAAGTCAAAATAAACTACATTCGTGGTAATAAAGTAACATGTCATCCAGTGCAACACTGTGACTTACTGATGTGTTTTTAATATGTTTTATTAATTAATAAGTCCATGTTTTTGGGCAACAATGGATCTCTATGACACAGAGGAATAAGATATCAGGCTTTACACACACACACACACACACACACACACACACACACACACACAATACCTTTTAGTAGGATTAGTTTGTCACTGGGTTTGGGTCTTTTCATCAGATTTATTGACAATAAGAAAAATATAGAACATCACCAGCCTTTCTTTCATCTACTAAATGAGTCTAAAATTTCTTTTGTATATATATCTTCATTTTTCTTTGATCACAATGTATTGACTGTATTCAAAGGAATGAATTTTGTAAGCCTGCTTCCAACATTGCTTTTCATTCTGAATGTTCTAATTCCGAACATTGACTGACTGGAGGTCATTGCCTGTAAAATCTCCTTTATGACGGGATATGTGGAGCTGTTTAACTAGCAGTTTGTCCACTCTGTCAGTGAATATGCTGCTACATATTCATCTTCGTTCTTCATCTTTTTTTACTTTTTCTTTTTCTTTTTTAAATAATAGGGCTTAAATCAAAGTGAAGGCAAATGCAGAATGCCTACACTTTTTTTTTAAATTTGTAAAGTTATGTTTACATGTATCAGGCTCATGTGACTTCCTCTGATTATGGACAGTGGTGACAGGATTCAGATCATTTACATATTTATAATTACCAATACCACACTGTAAAAGTATTCCATTAGATGTAAAGTCCTGCGTTTAAAATATAAGTAATTTATACATGTGCTATCAGCACAATGCACTTAAAGTATAAAAACAGCTCATTTAGTCTTAGCAATGCATTGTATTTTACAAACTTTTTAAAATCTCAATCTAAAAAGTAACTAGTGTTTATAACTGCAAGTCAAATGCAGTTGAGTGAAAAGTACAATATTCCCTTTTGAATCGTAGGGTTAGAAGGATAAAATAGAAATTCTCAATTTAAGTCCCCAAGAATTGTACAGTACTTGAGTAAATGCACTTAGATATTTTCAACCTCTTAGGATAAGAACAAGGCAAACAAAATACTTCTCTTCTTTACAGTAGAAGAGCTACTTCTGTGCACAAACCCTGGGCCTGTTTTATCCCTTTAATCCTGCTGCACTCACACAACTCTCAAACACGGAAACTGAAAAAGTGAAGACTCTGTGCCTTTGTCATATTTAAAACATTTCACACTGTCCATAGTAGAGAAACCATGCTAGCTGTAGCAGATTGTAGTGCACATTTTGCACATTGTTTAACAGTATAAAGGTCTGACCCATGGCACTTAAATATGTGTTTTGGGAGTATGGCGAGTGCTTGTTTTTTGGATTGAGTTCAGCTTTGGGCCTTTAATAAACATGCTTTTATCAACACCTATTTAACTGTATGTATTAGTAAAGATTGTATATTTAGAAAAATTGGTCTGTTTTTATCATCCAATCATCCAGGAGGTGACTCAAAAATTCAAAGAATCCCTTGTTCTTACGTGATATTTTGCCATGTGAATAGGTATCACAGGCTCAACAGGTACATTAACCGCTATATCAGCTATGGGAGACATGAAGGGAATGAATTCCACTACGACGACACCCTGAAGATGCTGTCTGTGTCATACTTTTGTGAGTTGCAACCCAAACATTCCGTATAATTCATGTCACTGATCATTTGGTCACTGTAGTGTTATGACCTGACAGCCAGTCTTCTTCTCCTGTCCCAGCTCACGACAAGCAGCTGCTGACAGTAGTGCATTACCACTGTAACCCAAATCAGTCCACTTCTTTCGTCCGAGACCAAAGGCTCAGCACTGAGGAGCCCCTGCACATCTGGGTGGAGAGCCCCTGTGCTTGTCCAAATGCCTGTGCCATGGGAGATCTGGGCCTCGGCACCATCTTCCTCATCATCCTCTCCCTCTGTGCTGCTGCATACTTCATCCTTGGTAATGCTTTTTATTATAATAAACCTAGGTAATGGCAATGAAGTAAAGTTGTATTAATTAAGGTAACATGTCTAAAGTCCCTGCTCTGGGGTGGCTCTAAGTCTATGTGTCGAAGTGTCCTTGGGCAAGAACATTATGTGTGAATGCATGTGCATGGATAGTGGTGGTGGCCTGAGTCCAGTGAGCCACCATGTATGAATGAATGAATTCTGGCTTGCTATGTGAAGTGCTTTGAGTGGCCTAGAAGACTAGAAAAGCGCTATTTAAATGCAGTCTATTTACCTACACAACACCATAGTGTTGGACTATACTGAAAGCTTTACTCTTTCATCAACTCTCACCACGCGTGGGGCTAAAAAGGAAGTAGCATACCGCACCTTTCAAGAGCTGAACTTCACAAAGTGCTTCACACAAAGAAAGAAGGCAAGCGACAGAAATATAGGGTGGTGTTAAAGAACAGAATGTGCTATCACCAAATTGAAGGTTTCTTCTTCTGGGAGTTTGAATAAGCAAGTGGTAATTTTGCTTTTAAAGTGGGATTAGAAGAATGGCCATGGGATTATTTAGATTAAGTAGTTTAAAGGCAAGTCAGCCTTAATTGTCATTAAACTTAAGGTGCAAGCCCCAGTAGATTCTGATGATACAATATATTCAACTCAAAATCGAATGGGTCTTTTAAGATGGGAGGAAAGATCATGGGAACACCAGAGTTATGAGAACATATGCCCTGGGGACATCAGTGGAGTCATTTTGAAGTATTTGTACTTTACCTGAATATTTCCATTTTATGCTTATTTGTGAAATTAAGAGATTTCTTTTGTGTGTTTGTACCTTGTCATCCGTTTTTTCCCTGCTGGAAATGGGCTTCCAGGAATGACAAAGTGAGTTATAGCCACAAAGTTTCAGTCAGTTTCCACTTCTTCTGCCGGCAGGCTCCTGTGCTCTGAGGCCTTTTCGGAGCAGCAGTGGAGTTCAGATCTCTCCGGAGCACAGTGTGTGGTGTATGATCTGCTACCTCTGTGCTGAGAGAAGACCAGCAAGGAGACACTACACAGACATGACACACGGTGACCGATAAGCAGCTCTTGAGTCTCAGTGGTTTTTGACCTGGAGGTGTCATGTGGCATGCAGGCCCCAGAGTCAGCACGGTTTGTTTTACTGTTTGCTGAAAGTGACAGGCTTGCACTCTGTCAACATTTGCACAGCATTGTATGAACTTAATCAGTAGGAGACAAGATAAATGTCTTTGGTTTGGTTGTTTCGCATAAAAATGACTGTGTATGTTTTGTGTCCATATATTTTATATTAAAATCCTACAATGTGACCTTTTGATTAAACCTATTTTTCTGATAAGGTAACTTAGTTTCAACAAATACTTTGACCAACTATTGATAATCAAGTTTTTGTTTTCTTCCATCAGAACACATAAACATATATGGAAAGATGAAGTCTGATGTCAAGCAGTTTTTGACTGGACAGCAGCCTATAACTGTGAAGGTCTGTCCTTCACTGAGTGATTGGTCGAGTGTAGGAGCTTCCCCATTGGCTTTTTCTCTTTTAAAACAATTAGCAATGTGTTCAAAAAGACTTAAGGAAATAAAAGTGAATAAAATCAGAGCACAGTTTGTCCTAAGCTGAACCTGCTAAGAGAATGAAGAGAGGTAACAATGAAATGGTGGCAGTGCATAAGGAACCGGAACAGGAAAGACATGGAGCTGATCAGTACACCGGCATGAACGATGAACGATGAAGGGAGGATTTTGGGCTTTTTATTGTGATGGTTATATCATCATATATGATGGACATGGGGCTGTGGATGGGGTGACTTTGAGTGGACACTGTATATAGTTCTCACTGTGATGTTGTTACACTCCAGTAGGTGGCGACAATGCAACTCAAATGGAAAATCCGAAAAGAAGACTTCGTTTTTGCTCGAACAAGACACTTGGGCCTCTCAGACTGTATGATGGTGCGTGAGCCTCATGCGCTGCGGTGTTCTCCCCACCAGAGGGCGCACTAACCCACCACTCTGTTCCAGTGCTAGCAGAGTGCCACATGCCGAACATGGCAGCACGCTCCTCTACACAGCTCCTCACTGCCCTGGAACAACTGTCACTGTGAACTCTGTTCTCTGTTCATGAAACCAAACAACAAGAAATGTATTGTAAAGAAATGAAGGAAGGATAATCTGTCAACTTTAACTCAAATGTAGAGTTTTAAGATCTGCTGTTTCTGAAGCACTTCAAAACAAATTGCCTTAAAAAAAGCTCTCTGTTGTGTTCTAATTAACTAATGTCATGTTTCAGAGATGCCCGAACTTTCTGCTATAGAGAACATGTGCATTATTTTACATATTATTATTTATCAATGTGATATTGGGATGTGATTGATGATGGTGAGGTCAACCAGGGGAGGTCCTGCACATGTGGAGGTTCTTTCGGGGTAAATTGACTCAGTCTGGTATTTGGTCAGAGCTCTGCTCTATACCTTGCAGCTGTGCTCAGAGTCCTTCAGTGTGAGGTCATCAGATGGTGTGCTGTGCAGGGCTGGATCCTGTGTTAGGCTGGTCTCGACTGGTGTGTGAAGGGTTGGGAAACACACAATGTTTTGCGTCGTTTGGTTGGTCCTCAGATCCCGGAGCTCTAGTCTCCTCCGTTGAAGCCTTAATAGGAGTACAGAAACTTTACATTCAGCGATGTAGTACGGTCTCTAAACACATCCCAAATTTTGACATTTGAAAACATTTCCCCCAGCTTCCAGTCTTGGCTAAATATGTCCTGGACCCATCTCTGTACAGAACACACACAAATGAAACTGACAGTAGTTTTACTCTTCTGACTATTGTAATACTGGTAATGACAACTAAACTGTGCACCAACCATGGCCATAGCCAGGATTTTAGAAATATCAAAGTCATGAGTCCATGAGTCTTGCCCTGGGTTTTGTGTCCCTCTTCATGTCCTGGTAGGCTGAGTTTCTATTAAAGGCCAGGCCATCCAGAACGCATTTAGCATGAGCCGTCTCCATTCTTCCTCTTTCTCACTCCGTCACTGGCTCTCCCTCTTGCCCCACATGGTTTCTTTGGTTTGGTTTAGATGAACTTTGTTTTAGTTGTACCTTTGTTTCACACCATAAAGCACTCACACATCCACTCACTAACACTACTGATCTATTACTCATTCCATACACTTGTATGTTTGGAAAACAATGTTTTCTGTTGCCATTTTTGTAAATAAATATGATTGTTGTTCTCAGTACAAACATGTACATTTCCCTCCTTTTGGCATGGCCTCAGAACCGGGTCATGACACAAGGTATCTGAGAAACTATGGAGTGATTTTCATTTCTGTACCTTGATAACTGGCCACACTGACATTTCATGCTGAGGGATGAATAAAGGTATATCTTATGTTGTTGTGAATATTCATGCTCTCAGATAATCATTCCTATCCTTTATGGTTCCTCTGGCATTCCTCTAGCACCATGTAATAACTGTAGCATCAGGTCAAACTTTCCACATGTAAATAAGTTTTACCACTGTCTGAAATGTGGACTGCTATGCAATAAAAATGCTGAGCACATTCATAAACCAATTTGAATAAAGTGACTCAGAGGCCTTTTCTCTAGTGCCACTTTGGGGCAAACATTACCATTCTTATTCATCATCATGGCCTTCTTTGCACATACTCACTTTCTTTATTGCCTGCTTCCAGTAGGTGATTATTCTAATTTTCATGTTTATGTGCTAATGTGATAAGCTAAAAAATAATACATAGACCTTCCTGGGTTCATCACTATGAGCAAGTTTCACATTAGGCAGACTTACAGATTCATTTACACATACAAATATTGATAAGTGCACTTTCAACAAAGTGGTAAACTCCTTCAGGATTTTTGGGTTCCCATCCATCTCTACATTGATGTTTCACAGGACTCTTTTTTTTCCACAGCATCCTGTAACTTCATCATCTTTGGCTTTTTTGTTCCCCAGACTGATTCAATGGAGATACTGTAACAGATCCTATTTCAACCCAATGGACATGCTTTTACATGCACTGCAGTTGTTCTAATTGCTTGGGAAAATATTTTTCGTCTCCCCACCCTTCAACTGACATCACTTCTGAGACCTCTTTTGGAGCTCTGGTCCAGTTTTTGGAAAGGAGGGTGAAAACCACAGATGTGACGTGAAATATATTGTCTGAGGGACAGTTCATGAAAACGATGCAGATGTCTGCTCTCCTATGAATCGCAACGGCCTCCACACCCCAAATACCACCACGAAGAACTCCTACCTCATTTCCTCTGTCAGAGACCTGCTCCTCATCATCACAAAGTATTGAAGGCAGATACAGATGGAGTTCTGAAACCTTTGCGGCGCGAGGCCGTCCATGATGAGCCGGCCTCTCATTGTTACAGTGGGGTGTGGGAGTATCTGGGAGGAGAATGTGTTTCAAAGACTCAGTCATGGTCAGAGATGCAGTTTTGAACTCAGTCTTTTCAGTCGCTGTCATTTACAGCTTGCCAACAATCCAAATACTACGATCTGGGTGATAAAGCATTTATAACTACATCGGAAGAACTGTGTCTGCTAATCACCAGAGGATATCCAAAAAGCAAATACCCAACCTGCAGCAAAATCACGCATTGCCTTAAATCCAAATCATACAGAAAGAATGCAGACTAATGGACTTGCAGTACTTGCTTGTTATCTGTCTTTATTTTTCTACTTACTGTGTATATTATCATTGTTGTTATGTGCCAAAACACCAAGGATTTGTCAGCATGGTTTTGTCGGTTTATTTGGCAATAAACCTTTTGTGATTCTGATTCCGATCCAACAATCCTGTTAACTATAAACAGAGATTGGCCAAGTGTGTGGAGGTGAGAGAGGCAGTGTGGTGCACCAGGAAGAGGTTATGATGGCAGTTTCACCGTACTTGTGGCCAAAGGGGACAGGTAGAAACACTTCTGACATGGTCTGACGACACACTGTATAGCCTTCGGCAGTTTGTTTCAAGCATACGGAACCGTTAAAATTCTGACTACACCTCAAGAACACAGCTAGGTCATTGAAACCACATGCAAATTAAGCTGTGTTTTGTAAAAATCTCCATCCACACAATAGCAAAACAATAGATAATGTTAAAACCACATTGGGAGCCTCAGAATGTTCTAAAAACACAGTGTTATTAAGATTTGAACTAATAGTACCCACAGAATGCACGCAGTAGCAATTATCGAACAAAATGTGTGTTTGACCGATATCACAAAGTGGTGGTGCCTGTGCTACAGTGTGAGACTGATTCATCAGTGAGCATAGAGGGTACATAGATATAAACATGAATAGATGTGATTTAATCACCTGCTGTTTCAGCGAGCAGATCTCTGTGATGGCACACAGTGGAAGCTCCACCTTCTGGGGTCATGGCAGGTCTGCTGCCAGTCCTGGACCTCACCTCTGGTTTCGCTTTGCTCTCTAGCCTTCCCTTGAGATTGCTCAGCAAAGTCAGGTCCCCATCGCCTCCCCCTCTGCTCTGAGGTGTCACCATGCATGTTATCCTCACACTGCTGGGCCTCTGCTGAAGGGGACAGCAGCATCCCTGCACTGTGACAGGAACAATGAGAAAATGATTGCAATTTATCATACTGATTGTTCTCTATATAGAAATATATTATACCTCTAAAAGCAGCAGTGGTAATACTGACACAATAACATTAACATGTGAAAATGAAATAACATGACATGAAATGGCAAGAGATTACAGGATTTGTATTTTAAGTAACACAAAATCAGATGACATTATACAAAACAAAATTGACACAAATGTCACAAAATGAAATTACACAGGATAAAAATAAATGTCAGGACTCAACAATTAACACGTGAAATAAAATGACATCACAAAACATGACATGAAATGAAACAAGGCAAAATGAATTGTCTCGTCATTAAATGATATGATATCAAATGATATATAGATAGATGCAACACAAATGTGACAAAGTGACACAAGACAATTTGAACTGAAATGACATGCCATAAAATTACATTACATTAAATTTCACAACCTACAATGAAATGACACAACATTGAATGAAATAACATAAAGTGACAGGGCCTGACAAGAAATTCTGTGTCAAGACACAGAATGAAATGACACAATATAAAGCGACATGAAATGATATATTGATACAAAATGACATGACACAACACAAAAATAAATGGTATGACTCGAAATGACACAACACAACACAACACAACATTAAGAAGCTTGACATGCCATGAAATGCCAGCATGATCTGATTATGCCGAGTCGTAATTGTATGAAAAGGCATGCAATTTAGAAATGGCATATGATAATGGTATGTCATGTCATGTTATTTGAGGGAGCAGTGACAGACAACACGTAGTCACCTTGCAGACCCACGAGCTCAGAGCCTCTGGAGGAAAGTACTGTGTCTCCATAGGTCCGTGGTCTTGGTGGAAACAAAGTAAACACTGTGCTCTCATGGAGAGGTCTGGAATGGAAGTCTCTCCTGTGCTTGCTTCGGACATCCATGCTTTCATCTGCACCGCACTCTGCTTGATGCTTCCTTCGCTCATTCATCACACATCCAACATGTTTTCTGCAAAGACAGATGCTGCCCAGTCAGTGTAGAGTAATACTGCATGAACCATGATACGCACATTTCATGAATTTGTTTGTGTTGAAAAGCCATACATAAACCAAGTTTATAGGCCGTGCTATGGATGTTGGATGGCGACAGTTTATAAAAGGGCCTTTCCTGCATTTTAAAACATATTTTATATCTTTATTACATAAAGAAATATAATTCATTGTATCTGTTTAGAATCTGCTGTAAATACATGGTTGCAGCTGAGATGAAACATTCCTGGAAACATTTGACTTGTTGTTTGCATCCACTGAGTGAAGCCAGAATTTAGATTGGATTCAATATGCTCAAGTGTCAGCCACATGGCCTGGCCTGGATCTTTCTCACTCTGCATATAGGAAGCTAGTCTGTTTTTGCAAGCGTTTATATACAGATGGGAGAGAAAGGATGAAAGGAACAGCATAGTGTCTTAGTGAGGTGAGAACAGCTTCAGTGCTGCCATAAAGTCTTCTAGTGGGGCGAAGGGCATTCTTCCAAAAGAAATTCCCTCATTTGTTATTGATAATGGTGAAAGAGCACTGTCTGATACATTGTCATCATACATTGTTTGGGAGGGGTTGTGACATATGATTCACATCATTCTTATTCTCATGAAACCACTCACTCAGGCCTATCAATGCTGCTATGTGCAGATGATCAGTACAGCAAATCATGTTTTTTTTCTCTCTTCTTTCATTTCCCATTTCCCTCACTGTCATCTCTTCAATATCAGAATCTCAAAAGCACAAACATAAAAATATTACCCAAATACTATTTTAAGAAATTATGCTTTTTTTTTTCTTTTTTAAAACATATTACACTATACAATATTACACAAGACTACAGTGCATTTTTGCACTCTGGGTAGTTCTCAGGGCCACTGCAGCTCTCGGGGCCACTGCAGGTCTCGGGACCCCTGCAGGTCTCGGGACCCCTGCAGCTCTCAGGACCCCTGCAGCTCTTGGGGCCACTGCAGCTCTCGGGACCCCTGCAGCTCTCGGGGCCACTACAGCTTTATGGTAAATGCAGGGGAGGTCATTCTGAGCTTCACGTACATACATACATACATATCAGCTACAGGGACGGATTATCTTTGTTTGAGAAGTGGATGGCTGTTTTACAAAAAGAAAGAAAAACTGACTACGCTGTGAAAGAAAATAAAAGCCACAACACATAATTGTGAAGGCAGTAAAAGCAGTGTTTTGTTTGAGGAGGTGACTCTGGGTGAATGAGACCTCGTGACTGTGGCCTTGGTGTACAGACTGGGGGCCATTTGTAATATGTAGTGTACTGTGTGCATACTATCTCAACAAATACAATTTTTCACTGGCAATTTCCAACATAACTGTTGGTAATGAGTAACATACATTAAAAACATATGCTTTTTTTAACCATGTGTCTGACTCAAGGCCCAGCTTCCAAAGTCAGTGCAATGATTTACCCAATGAATATGGTCATTGATGATCATCAGCATTTTTTGCTTATTGACTAAAACACAACAGAAAAAATGAATTTCACTTTTCACAACTTTTTCTGTTGGGAGCTGTGGTAAATTTGCCATTTGATCCACTAAACATTCAGCATTCAGTTCAGGTTAAGACAACTTTGTGTGTCCCCACAAAAGCAATTGTCTACAGTAGCTTGCTACCCATGTGGGCATATGTTAATTAATGGCATAAGTCAATAGGTTTCATCCAGTACAATAAATGTCAGAATTGTACAACTTTTCATGGCAATCCATCCAACAGTTGAGATATTTCAATGTGGATTTCTTCATGATTTGGGCTAAAAAACAGTCCCTCTGTTTGACTCACATTTTCCAAATACTGTTCAGGCTGGTACTGTCCTTCACAGAAAGGAGCCAGCAGACAAAATGAAAAATACTCTCAATAAAAAGTGTGACAAAGGTGCACTCATTGTTGGCAAGGCTTGACAATGATTCCGTCTTTTCATCTGACTGCTGGTGGTCGTCAAGTACTTCAATTTCCTGCGTGGCATCAATAGAGTCTAGCTTATTGTGTGCTGGCTCCAAGAGCTGACAGATTTAATGCGTTCATTACGTATAATCAGTAACTCAGTTTTATATAAACTATGCACCTTTTGAACAAACTCTTCTCTGCCCAGCTGGAGGCATTGTTGCCAAACTCCCTGCAAAAACCTTGTCAAATGCAAACAATGAGAATGCAGCCCACTGACCGACTGACTTGTATCCCTAACGAACAGGGTAGTCACTGTAGTACTGGATTGATCATTTGAGTGATTGGGGGAAAACTCTGTGTAAGAGGATGTACTGTAGCAGACATTTCCTTCTACCCTGGAACAATGCTGCACAGCAGTACAACAGCCAGCACTCTTTACGAGCCCAGTTTAACAGCCTGACACATTTTAAAGAAAAACAGAGGGTACACATCTCTGGAACTGATTCGGCCATTAAGTTTCAGTAACTTGGACAAGCAGGGTTATCAACAGCATTTTAACAGAAAACATGTGTGTGTGGTTAGGGTTACAGTTCATTACACTGCCTTTCAGCAACTCTCCCACAATGATAAAAGTTCTGTGACGTTCTTACCTGCTCTCATTCAGACAAGTCTTTCAGCAGGCCTCCCTGAGGATTCATATACAGAGAGTAGAATGAAATCCCATTTTGTAATGTTTCTCTGAATATGGGTCCACACCCAAACACTGATTCTGCTAGCAGTACTGTTACTGTCGATCCACACAGCTGTTGCTATGGGACTGGAAGCGCACTCTCTGGGTTTGTTTGTGGTTGGCAGTGGTGCTTTTTTTTTAGGGTGGGGGGCATAGTTACAAGCCTTGTTTGTGTGACACAATGGCATTAATGGTTGCTATTTTAACAAGTCTTTCAGGGGATGTAACCTGCCCTAGGGTTGCCATGTTGAAGAGTCACTGTTTCAGTTCAACAGTGGGCTAAAAAAAACCCTGCTGGATTTGGTCAGTGTATGTTTACACCCGACATGAGTGGTTTATTTGACCTTTTCCTGGGGTCACTTCGTGGGAACAGTGCAGCTGGAACATGGCAGCAGCAAATAAACAGAGTGAAACGCCCGTCAGTCTTCTGCCAAGAGAGCTGTGGTGCAGTTTGTTAAAGAGTGAGAATGGAATCCAAACCAACTGCTGTATCTACCCTCAACTGCAAGGTTTTATGGGTAATGAGGAGAGGGATGCATTACTCAAGCAAGACAGGCATTGCAAAATGAAGTCTGACTCATTTTCTTTTTCTTCATGGGTTCTGATATGATCACCAAAGGAGAATTATTAGAGCGACTGGAAACAGATTTGTTTTGACAAAAAACAAACTGTCCTTGTTTTATTTTTGATATTTTGGGAAACTCAAGCCAAATTCAAATAAGCAACAAAGATAACTATTACACTATAAGTTAGACTATAGAAAACAAAGTGAAAGCTATAGACAGAATGTTTGTCAGTCCAATACACTTCGATCATTTCTATGCTGTTTCCTGAATTGGCTATTTGACGATTGAAATATGATCTGATCCTTCATGTACTGAAATATCATGAGCTTGATGTGTGAAAACATTTTTTATAAATACCAAATGTGTAAAAAAAATATTAGATTGATTCAAATATTTGAATTTATAAAAATCTGAACAAATAGAATTCAAACACAGTATGTGAAGACCATAATAGATGCAAGTGACAGCCATTGTATTAAGTGTTATGAACAGAAATTCTCTATTACATGGCTTTTACTGCCTTTCTTCTCTATATCGCCCTCCCACACTGGGCATCACAATGCCTCCTCAGAAACCTATGAGTGATGTCATGGATACTATCTCCATGCTTTATGCCTATTCTATGCCTTCACCACACTGACAAAGAGCACAGTCATAACAGTAGATACAGTGTAGGCTGTTATATTAATTCTGAAAATCTCGTATTGAATTCCAGGTGTCCATGTCAGCTCTGACATCTGTTTATAACACAGCCTAATGTGAAAATTGTTATATTAAATATCTAATATTACAAATGTTGAGACATTTTAAAAAATTCATCCACATAGTGATATTCATTTTACAGTCTCTCTCAACGTCCAGTGGAGCACCGGACTCCAGTGGCTACAACTGTTGCAAGGACATGTGTGAAGCAACTGCCAAGCCTCTGCAGAGAGTGGAGTTTAAATATCCACTGATCCACGTGTACTCTGTTGCACTATGGGCAAAAACAAGAGGCTCACGAACCCAGGCTGGCAACAGCCTTGGCCAGTAATTCAGAAGGTAAGCGACTAAAACAAAGGTCATGCATGAGAAGTCAGCTTAACATTACTCAGTGGATTTGGGGCTCCTCAGTGACGCTTTTATCACCACGCCATACTGATTTAACTTAAAAGGTGGACAGGTGCAGAAAGAATTCATACAGTCTGCACTGTGTCTGTCTTCACTTTCACCTTCACTTCAATCCAGATGGAGAGGGTTTGTAGCTTTCAGGGTCTGTTGTCTGTTTTCATTTACACACCATTCATATCAGCAGCATGGGGCTCACTTTAATGGTAACCAGGTGAGATCTCATGCACATTACAGAAGCTGAACTGACAGTACAGCCACCACCGTCCACTGACCTCTGTTAAATGCAGGACAATTGACTAAAGAAGAGTCTCTCATTGGCACAAGTGCATCTCCTTTGGGAGCTGTTTCTGCTGTCCCATTTTCATTTCCTTTTTATTGCCCCGCTAGTGACATAAGGCTCTTAAAGTAATGATGTCTGTCAGTTTGACTGCCTGTTTGTCCATCAAACCCTTCAGTCCCAAGCAGGATAATTCAATAACGGCCACTACTACTGATGGTTAGTCGTGGTGAGATACTTCACAGGATCGCTGTCCAATAAGTCCAACCTTTGACCTGCTTGTGGTGCTAGATGAAAACACAAAAATTCATCTTCTGGGTATCATAAATGTCTTAATGACAATTCATGCAATGATTATTGAGATATTTCATACTGGATCAAAGTTATAGACTGACCAAAAGTTAGCATGATCGAAAAGTCGAGTCATTAGTTCAGCATGCTCATATAGAGGATGAACCATACACATAAAATATTATATATACATGCTATGATAGATACTTCAATGAACATTCTAATTACATTTGAAATGAACTCATATCTGTGGGCAGCAAGTTGGTGCAGTGGTTAACATTACTGCTGTACATTGAAAAGGTCAAAGGTCATAAACACACACACACAGACACAGACACACACACACACACACACACACACACACACACACTGACCAGCAGGATTCTTTATGTTGAATTATACACATATTCTCCTTGTGTCGGAGCAGATTTCCTCTGTTTGCAGTTCAGTGATTCTTGAGGTAAGGGACAAAACATGTCCCACATAAAAAAGTCTTCTTTATGTCAAAATTGAAAAAAATATCAATAATAAAAACACTGTAAAAGTCAAATCTGTCACACCTGTGTATACTCATGAAATGGATTTAATATATTAGAAGAGGAATTCATCACTATTTGATCAAATACAGGCTCTGTACTGAGAGAGTACATGCAATTTGACCTGTCCTCAGCAGGGCGTTACAATGTTTAACTTTCCCAAAAAATGTGAAAAAGTGCTACAAATGGATAAGTACAAATGTCAAATGAACTGAAGCATTAAAGAGGACATGAAATAACATATTTTGAGAACTTTAAACTATATTATCCATTTTAAAAATGTCTATAATAGTGTGTCCTCATATTCTG
The DNA here is from genome assembly GCA_037975185.1 of Centropyge bicolor. NCBI lineage: Eukaryota > Metazoa > Chordata > Actinopteri > Pomacanthidae > Centropyge > Centropyge bicolor. The sequence goes on along the minus strand of JBBMOC010000013.1, from coordinate 2,267,107 downwards.
TCAACTCCGTCAGATTTTTTGCTTACCATGACTTTGCCTGAATAAATCAGGTAAAGTCATGGTCAGCTATAACCTTTAAGAACCTGTTGGCATTTCCCACTCTTGGTGGGTGCAACAGTAGGCCAGATGGTCTGGTAAATTTTACATTTTTCGATATTTTAATGAAACAATGTTGATATCGCAGCAGTCACAGCTTTGACATGTCAACTCCGTCTTCCCATTATAACATTCCTATTAAAGAATTTTGAAAAAAATGTTATCTTTTTAGTTCAGGTTAGCAGGCTAGCTAACAGGGGGAAAAAAGTAAATGGTTCCAGTGTACAAGAACCCGGTTAAAGGGGAAAACATGTCATATTGTCAACTCCGTCAGGCGTCAACTCCGTCAGGTTTTCTGTCTGACGGAGGTGACACTTAAGCCGACGGAGTTGAAAAGTGCTTATAGAAAGTCATTTTATGCAAAGGATAACAGCTACATATGTTAATTTGCTAGCTAACATCTGTAGTTCATCTCTCAATTAAGGTCAAACTTGTATTTATTCCTTTTATTTGTACTGCAGGCAAGCATGGCTAGAAAGAAGCAGTCAGTGTCAGTGGAGGAGCAAAGACAGAGAAACAGGGAGTATCAAAGAAAGAAGAGAGAAATTAAGCAGTGATCCAGACAGCAGAAGGGAAACCCTTGAGAAGGAAAGACAGATGGAAGAAGAGGGTTCAAGAGAAGAAGTGAGGCAAATAGGAGAGCTGGGAGAGAGGGAGCAGAGGCGTCAGAGAAGATATTGGAGGGATGTTTAGAGAAGGTCTAGAGAATGCAGGGCTATGCAGAATGCAGTGCAGCAAGAAGACACACCCACAGATAGTCCACTAGACCAGAGTATTGAGGAGCCAACACTGAGCACCTTTGGCAGTAATTACAGCCTCAAGTCTTTTTGAATATGATGCCACAAGCTTTGCACACCTATCTTTGGGCAGTTTCGCCCATTCCTCTTTGCAGCACCTGTCAAGCTCCATCAGGTTGGATGGGAAGTGTCGGTGCACAGCCATTTTCAGATCTGCTTTGAGATCCTGTTGCCAGATATTCTTTGGTTATCAACTCTTTTCCATTACTTGATGGTTCCATGTCAAAGTTTAGTAAAATGTGTGTAAACACTTCATGAATTTCGCGATCTTTCAGCTGTTTGTCAACTCCGTCAGCTGTTTGTCAACTCCGTCAGATGAAGGTTTTTGTGCTTTTATGAAAAAATGTATTACCCTTTGTTCAATTTATTGTGTTTGTATATTAAAACACCAGATGAACTACACACAATGATGTCTTTTTTATGTAATAACATTGATTATATATGCTTAATACTAAAAATGAACATACAAAATTAAGGAACTTTAAAATTTTCATTTTTCCAGATGGTGTGTTATCAGAACAAAAATCAAAATAATTCAGTTTATAACTTAACTCTGTTAGAAAACATCAGAAATAGATATTTAAAGGCTTTAATCAGGTGTTTAACTGATCAATTCAAAATAGTATGATTTTTTGTGTGTCTGACGGAGTTGACAAAAATCATGTTATTGAGTAAGAAAAGGTTAACTTTCATAAAAAGTGGTTTTATAAAAAACCTGTTCCCTTACACGGTTTGGTGGCTAAGACCTTTGCCTATGAATATATCTATTTGAAATGAATGTGGTATTATAAAAAAAAGTGTCACTCTAAAACGTGTTTTGTCCCTCATCTCAAGAATCACTGAGTTACAGTTTCCCACACTGCCCAAAAACACTATTTCTATGCTATTTTCTACTTACACTTCATACTACACTTCATAGGACGACTCAGTACTCTTTACTGCACTACATTAATTTGATAGGTATAATGACTACTTACTCTGACGTACAAACATAATCAGCTTATGACATTTGATGTATCTTCATTCATTAAACTGCCCAGCAGTATGTAACTTAGTTCATGTTAGCTGCAACTTGACTAGCTGCAACATTAATATTCAGTTAATTCATCATAACAAATTTGTTATGGTGGTCATTCTACTTAATGGCTTCTTTTACTTTTGATACTGCAGTTACTTTGTAAAACTCGTGTTACTTGTTCTGTTGCTTGTTCTTGTATATCAGCAAATCCATTTTTATATTGTGGGCCGTAATAAAAACTGCAGGCTCACGGTGGTGTTAGCATGTCTTTAGACTTTAATCTTATTTTGCAAAAAGCAGAGGGCATGCAGCTTTGGAACTGATTCAATAAGGATGTTTAGCACATTAGAAAATCAGCCTCATCTTCAGGATCGTAATAGAAAGCATGTGTCAGTGCTTGCCATAGGCCTTTGGGGACAGTATTTCACATGACCTTTCACCACTGCTGCCACAAGCATTAAGCTCTGCAGTGCTTCTTAGCTACTATTAACTTGAGGCAGTTGGATGTTGAGCAGCTCCACTGGAACAACAGCTGAGAGAAATCCTGTGAGTAAGACAGCTCAATAACAGTTATTGAGGGATGAGATGGCATCACAAACAGGCTTTTAAACCGTCCATCTTCTGCTCATTTCTGTGATCAAACTTTTATCTATTACTGTAAGAGGAAACTTAACTTATCCCTGTGGGAAACTGGGTTGCCGCAGTAATGAACAGTATCAACAAATAGTTTTCCCCCATTCCTCCCTCCCTCCCTCTCTCACTGCACCAGACCTCCTGACCAACTTGATCCCACATATCCACACTCCTTTTCATTCACTTACTAAATTTAAATCTCAATTTTCCCATCTAAATATACCCATTTATTTCAATATAAACCCTGCCTGCTAAGGCTCCTCTCTTCCACTCTCATCTGTCTGTTACCAACTCAACCCCAACTCATCCATGACCTCTTTCACTACCCAAATGCCAATTCCCAGACTTCAGTGATTGTCATCATCACTAAAGTCACCAACATCACCATTCTTCATCATTTTGCAACACATGTGGGAACTTTAGATTGGCTAACTGATAATGCAATCCATGGAAACAAAAAAAAAAAAAATCAGATCACTTAGCTAACAACTCAATGCAGAAGTAGTCAAATTAAAACTAGAATACAATATTTTTGCATTTCTGTGGTGAAAATGTAGAATGATTTTGTCATCCTGCAAAAGTTCAATGAAATCATTTCAGCTAGTGTGGCCAACCTGAAAATAAAATCATCACTCTGGCTTTACTAGGTTCCCAAGCAAACAGCTTTGTACCTCAGTGTGTCTTGTTTATTGATTGACTGACAGAGGTGATCAGTGGAAAATCATAAAAATCACCTCTCCCCCAGTCTAGACTTTGGATTGTCACCAAAGTTCCCACTGACAGAAAGATGCTTGGTAACAAAACTTTCCCCAAAACAGACCTATGATGCAATGTCCTCTCAAAGCTCCACATCAGCTGCAACCGTGGAGACACTGAGACATCCCTGACCTGTTTTCCATCTATTTGGATTTTGAGTTCTGTTGGCACATTTTGAAGCCATCATCCCTAGCACTTTGTATGATCAGTGTTCTTGCATCACCTCTGCCTTTGTTGTACCTATGATCCAGTGACGACCCCTGGAACACATTAGGTCACAAAAACCCAAGTGAATCCTCAATCATCCAATTTTTGACACAGGCCCTATTGACCAATTTCTGTCCAACTTCCTGAGGAATCCCCTTTGTGAAAAGAGTCCCAGTGTGAGCTGATGAGACTGAATGTGGAAATGTTTCACCACACTGCTGCTCTTGTCCAAAGGATCTCCATGCAGTGTCCCTCTCAACATAATTTGGGGGTTTTCCTGGTTTGAACCATGATATCATTGTGGTTTTCTCAGACTCAGCATGTTGGAAATGTTGATCTCTGTGGGTGAGGGGTAACGTAGCTTCACTGGGTCGGGACTCTTGCCCATCCCTCTTGGATCGCCACAGCACTGATGAGGTGTTTCATACACCTCTTGTGAAGTGGTGTGACTTCAACTGGGAAAAACATTTCATTGTTACAGGTTTCTTAGTAATGAAGCAGCAGTATCACAGCACTGTGTAATCTGCGCTTAGCCTGAAGTAGTGATTGTGAAGAGAGAGAGTTCGAACATGCAAAATGAGTACAAGGGCAGAGAAAAGACACAATGTAAGCATGGATGACTTTTCACTTTGGACCAGCAACAAAGCAAAAAAAATGGGCAATGTTACTTTGTTAGTTTTACACATAAAGCATTTGAATTATGCGAGCCATTATTAAGTGTATTATTGGCAGAGCATGTTGGCCAGAATATCAAAATGCCTATGGATTGACTTATCATGGATGACAGAGCATGCTGTAACAGACCCATTTGATGAAAAGGAAGACTCATGTATTACTGTGTAAGGTTTTTTTTTTAAGGTCTACTCTTGCAGGTTGCCATCTAACCCGGTTCAGACTCTGCTGCTGGCTGGGGTTGCTGCACCAAAGTGCATACTTCAATACTCAAAATCACAAACAATTTTAGTGCACTTTTGTAAATTTTGAAAACTACATACTACAAAAAGCTTGTTGCTTGTTGCTAAGTTAAAGCTGCATTACTCAAAGGTAATTTTTGTTGACAGTAAATCAGATGATTACGTGTAATGTAAAAGAATCTTAATTCAGTAAAGGTCAACAAAAATAGGACTCAATGGGATGATAGTGTTGCTGTGTGCCTGCTTTATTTCCAGGTATAGTAGGTAGGTTATCTGCTGACATGTTAGCCATAGATCTTTATTGAACAATGTTTGAGCTGTATGTCTGTCAGCTTGAGGGATCCCAACCACCCTGCTGGGAACCACTGATATAATACACCAACTACTACACATTACAGCTTGAGTTTCTGCCCCCTAGTAGCAAAGAATATAAGAATACAGCTTTAAGATCAAGAAGAATGTCACTGAAGCAACAACATGCCATATGTTATACTACACTGCTGTGTGTTTTTCTGGTCCTTGGTTGCTGAACACTCTTTCTGCACACTACATTTGTCTGAGGGGACAACTGTTGAAATGAATTAATTTAATGCTAACTGTGTTTAGACAAGCAAAACAAGTGCTCTGGAGGCTGAATTAAGGAACAATAGGAAGAGAGGTTAAATGAACCAAAAATATCTGAGCAACAATCTCAAGTCTTGCCAGCAGGTCATCCTGAATTAGGTTGGTCCTGAGTGTGGAGCAAGAGGTAAGGGTCTGTGATCATTAAGGATAACATGGATTTATCCCTCTGGGAGCATGAATGTGCTCAGTACATTTCAATGCATCTGTCACATAGATTATAACATGCTTTGCACTTGAACTTTTAGTTGTACATGCTTCCTTTTACACAATGTGTATGACACCTTTGGTCAGATGCAACGATGTTGTGTGAATATCACACAGGAATAATTCCTCCAGTTATACTTAAAATAAATGTTTGCTTTCATTATTAGCACCATGCACAAAGCCAGAGTATGTCCTGGCTGTGTTGCTTGGCCAGAGAGCTCCCAGCACTTGGAACGAGGCATGATGGAAGCTGTGGGAATGTGAGATTCAGGCCTCTCTGTGTTACCTGCACTCACTGAGGACAGATTGAAGGTTTTATTGGTGGAGAAAGACATTTCCCCGAGAAGGAGCATAGCAGGCGGGGATTTCCACACATTATTGCCAGTGTGAACAGCATATCATAAGTGTCATAAAATTCCCGATGTGCTCTGACCCCAGATGAATTTCACATAAAGAGTGGGCTTCCATGCAGTACTTTTCTAAGAGGAAGTAATTCTTTTGCACATGACGTATTACCTCGGAGAAAAGAATCTTCTGCATGGTGCAGTACCAAGTCCTTGATTTTCTTGTTCTTATTGTGAGGTCAGTTCTGCTGGGAGAGTCGGGGTCATGATTTCAGACAAGGAGCCAAGGGAGAGCTAGTGATCAGCACAGCAGAGGAATGTGTGTTTGTGTCTGTAACCTCACTGGAATCCAAAACAAACTTCTCATGTCCCACTGAACCACTGTAGTGCTTTACAAAACTCACACATGGACATGCATGCACATATTCTTAGCCTGATTTCCAGTCTTGTGCTCATTTCCACAGTGTTTACCTTCTTTAGTTTACTTTGATATAGAATGACAGTGGTGCACATGCTTATCTTACAGGAGTTACTGTGCATCCTGATAACCTCCTTTTTGCCATGTCGAGATGATTAGTGATGAGGAGACTACTGCTGTATAATCACCATTTACAATGCTTCATTTATGGCAATGGAGAAAGATGATTGCGGGGAACAGAAGCCTGTGCATGGAGATGGCTTTGCTACAAGTGTGCCTCTGAAAGAAAAAGAGATGAATTCTGAGTCATTTCTCAACTTGCGTCATGTCGTCTTCACTATAAACAGTCGCCGCTGGCATCACAAAGTTGTAGGGGAAAACACAAGCAGCCCAAGCTCAACACTCACAATCATTGCAGTCTCCACATGACATTTGCTGAGCCACTCCATGGCTATGCTATAACCCAGCCTGTTGTCAAATACAGACATTTGAGAACCTGAGAACTGTCTGCCTAACTCCTTAATTAAGCATCTGTTTAAAACAATCGCAAAATGATCTCCTTACAAAGTTCAATTAGTCACTGTTAAGGATGGTTTGATCTTATAAAATGTTCCTCATGCGATGGAGTTGTCCAGTTGTCACGGGATTGTGCATGTTCAAATCATGGTACCTCTTGTTTTTTTTAGGTCAGTAAAGTATTTATTTAGGCATTTAATGCCTTTATGAGCATAGAGAGTTGACAGGAAATTAGATAATAGACGAGGAATAACATGCAACAAAGGTCCCTGGCCAGACTCTAAGCGGAGATGCTGGCAGATAATAAATGTTGTTGCTCTCATGTTTCAATTTTCGATCCTGAACGTGGCCAACAACTTCACTGTGGCTTCTGGTGTCATGTTGTCAATGAAGATACACAACAGAACACCACTGAAATATGAATTTGGTAAGACAACTAATCAAAAGACTTTTGACTGGCCTGCTCCCATGTCACTGTTGACTCACTTATTAATGCAGCATTTAGAGTTGTGAGAAATGTAAAGCATTTCTCAAAAACACTCTTAACATGTCCTGCAGGCATTAGATTCCCATTAATGTAAGTCAATCCAGTCTGAAGTTCTCTGGAAAATCTCAGTGTGGATGTTGTGACTGCTGAAGCACAAGGCAGAGCAATCAAGCATGGGCTTCGACCTCATGTGAAGAAAAGGTCCAAAGAACATTATAATACAAACAAATACAGCCTTAATTCCCTCATTGCTGCTTATTAAACCGGCAGAAAGTACTAATTCAGGAACCCAGTAGAAAGGCATGCCCACCTGTCTTTACAGCTGTTTTTTTTACAGTTGCATTTTTAATCAATGTTGTTTTACTTATAATACACTCTTCATGCAGCACTGCTATGTTATTTAATTCATAATTATGACTTGCTAGAGTATATTGGTGTCTATAGCAGAAGGGGCAGGTGCAAAAAAAGCAGCAAGGAGTCTGGCCTCCACCACTTATCTTATTGTTATGACTTTGCTTTCTTGAAGGGTTTCATATTTCTTATGGCTGAATCCACTATCAGCTGATCCCAATACATTCTTATCATACAACTGGTACAGGAAGAAAAACTAGTGAAAAGTAAAACTATATACCCATATCTGAAAAGCATAGTTTGAAATGTGTTAGAAATACTTTACATGTGTTTTCTACAATGCATTGAACAGACTTTTCCCCATGATGATTTTAAAGCAAAATTTCATTATGATTAATGAAGTGTTTCTTTGCAATGCACTGTGGTTTTCTTGCTGAGGTTGCTGATTGGTTGAATCATTTTATTTTGTATTGTGCCTTCTTTGACAAAGTCAATACAGAGTAGGGGTACTTTTAAGACAAATATGTGAATTTACAGCATATACAGTGTACTTTAAGTAATGTATAGTAGTATTACTGTATGCATCATAGATCTCCATCAGTGCTTAGTATCTTGTTTCATGTGCAGGTTCTCATCCATCCTGCAGACAATCTGCTCAGTTTAAGCTGAACCACATATAATGCTGTGCACCAAAACAGTGTACACACACTGATGCTCCTAGATACTATACTGGTCTCCTAAGCATCCACAGAATCATCACCAGAACACCCATGATTACACTTGGCTGCTTGTGACTCAGGAGATAGAGCAGTCGTCCACTAATCAGTCTTTCGTTCCCATTAACTTCAGACCCTGCAGTCTGCTTGTTGAAGTGCACACTAAACCCCAAATTGCCCCTGGTGGCTGTGCCATTGGTGTTTGCTGGCATTCAGTTTCCAATCAAAGACCATGTTTGAATACGTGTGAATTGGTGAATGCTGGCATGCTTTGTGAAGCACTTCAAGGCTTATAAGATAGTAAATTTTTAATGTTATGCTAAGAACTGTGACAGGGAGTGGTTATGGTCTCACATGCAACACACACTGAAACCAATGTTTGGTAAAGCCTTGAAGGCAAGAGAAAGGTAAAACAAAAACTTAAATAATTGGCTGCAGCTGGGAACACAGGTGATAGGGTGGGGTGGGGGTGGCTGGGGTGAGTAGGAAAGTAAAGAGAGGTGAGAAACTATGGCAGGTGAATAGTGACAGACAGAACTCAGACATGACAGGACTACGACAAGACAGGACTAGGGCATGACTGACATAACTAAACACTAGACTGAAACTAAGAGAGAACTTAACTGAGACTAAGGCCGAACAGGAACTAAGACACAGAATTTAGTCACAAAACCAAGATACAACATGGCAGGACAAATACAAGACATAAACAGGACTCAGACATGACCACAGGCAGAGACTGGATACAGGGCAGGGAACAACCAGAGCTGAACAAAAACATGTCGGGCAGAATGTGCATAGAACAAAAACTAAGGCTGACCAAAAACTAACACAATAAGGCCTGACTGGCAGAACTGTGACAAGGAACTTATACACATTATTTGCCCCTGAATATAGCAATGTAGAAGTACATACTTTGAGGGGGGAAAAATGTCTCAACACTCTGAAACAAAATGCATAATTTCCTGTGAACCTTCCTTCCTGTGATACTTAGACATCTGGCATGCGCTGACAACAGACTAAAGAACTGCATGTTCTTCTGTATGGCCTATAATGTTTATAGGTGAACTGAAGCAGATTAGATTCTTCCTTTAACTGAGATTCTGTGCACTTCACAAATTGTGTTTTTTAAATTCCATCCTCTTCAGACACCTCGACATCCTCACTCCTGCTGCCACTTCTCTCCTAAGACAGCTCAGACTGTTTCCCAGAAAGAGTGCCATGAAATTATTCATGCTTTCATGCTCATTTTTCTCTCTGTTTTACAAGTGAAATGAAGCATGCTCTGCCAACATCTGGCCATAAATCTACTTTCATATTTGACTCTTTATCATTCAGCATGCTGGGATCTGCCACACGATCCCTGTCTCTGAGGACGGCAGGACACTCTAAGTGGATTCCTTTCATTGATATGCTTAGCATGGCCAACCATGGTCGTTCCCATCCCTTGTCTCTGGAGGAAGAATATTGCTCACTTTTATCCAGAGAACTGGAGCTCTACATTTGAGCTGAAATATGTGTTGTGTTGTGGTGTGAGGATGCTTTAAGGCCTCTACATGAAGTTCACAACAGGCTGATTTCTTTCATTCTGAATTGTTTTTGTCTGAGGTCAGTGCACAAGGAAACCTGTAAAAGGGCAGGGATATGATTCCCTTTGGTTTTTAATAATGCTCCATATGGATTTACAGGGTGTCAACATTCACCACTTGTTAGAATAACCGCATCTTGAGCACAGATGATGACAAATGTAAACAGTGTTTCATTTTGAAACATGATGCAAGAGGTTGTGAGATACATCAGCCTGCATTACCCATTAAACAAAGCATGAGTCAATTATAAATCTGTAATGCACCTCACCTCACATTCCACAACATCGTCTGTTGTCTGAGTCAGCTCTGTGATTTGAGCGCTGGTAATTTGACATCTGTGAGAGGCACCATTAGGTGTTGAATATTTGACATGTCCCTGTGGCTCTGGAGGCATTAAGCACATTAAAAATGTCAAACCTCAACACATCCAGTGGTGAAACTGATCTTCACCGCTGGATGGGTGTCAGTGTGAAGCAGCCAGAGGGGATTACACAGTGTTCCCCATCTAACACGAGGGTGGAATTGATTTAAGCTGCAGTTGGCCTCAATGCATCAAGTTTGCTGTAAAGAGTGTCAGCATGTTCTCTTCACTTTAAGGGTGACATGGTGACTATATGGTTCATTGGCTGACTTCTGTCTTTGCAAACAATTCAGTGTGGTAAGTTCTTTTAGTTATTAGTGATTACACAGTGATTATTGATTCTAGCCATGTAGCAGAGCAAGCTTTAAGCATAATACTGACATATTATAACCTTATCAAGTTGATCTGGCATTTTAGCAAACATTGCCTGTTTACACATCCAGCACACACAGAGCAACATTCACACTCATTTTCAAACATTGTTCTGACCTGATGAGTGGAATGCTGTACTATCTTTGTCTGTCCGCTGTTTGGTGCTGGGCAGGTTGTGTATAGTGGGTTTATCAGAAGCTTCCTGCTGAATACAGCTGCATGCTGCTCGAAACCAGTCTGATGAAACACTGATACAAGAAGCAGGTGGGAGTCAAAGAATATGTTGAAATGACACCTTGTCAATGCAGTATGTGAACTTAGGAGTTTTCTGTTGTGGGATATTTGTCCAAGTCAAATCATGGGTGTAGACAGAACACCCTCTAAGCTTTAAACACTAGGAGGAAAACTCTTTTATCTTCCAAGATTTCTTGTCATCCCTATTAATCTTTCAAAAGCTGCCTACATCACTTTCAGAATTTCCCTCTAGTATTGTCCAATGAATAAAGCCTGTGTGAGTGTGTGAATGGAGGAGAAATATGTGTCATAGCCTTTAGCCTCCAGACAACAGCTGTCTGTGGTGCATGCAGTTGTGGAGCTGGACAGACAAGATCTGACCGTCACTACAATGGTCACATTCTTTATTAGCCTAGATTCAAGCTGCTGTCACCCAGCCAGCATTCCTCAAGGCCAGGGAAGAGACTGGCTTTGTGCTGAATGTCAAGTATGTCTGGGATTGCATGGAACCATCAACAAAACCCTGGATCAAAGCCTTTGCAAAATGACATTCACTTTCTGCACAGTTACAAATAAATAAAAAACCCAGAGGAAAACGTTTCCCGAAGACAGTGCTGAAATGTCACGACTTGTCCTCCAGATTTCTACAGAACCATAGGATGTTATGGGACAGTTCAAGATATTGAAATGAAGCATAATATGAACCAGATGTTATAATAAGGTATTTCAGCATGTTACACATCATACAGCATGAGAAGGCTTTAGAAATGCTTTTAATCATCACAAGCATCAGCATCATACTTTAATGTCGTACCTGCAACAGTGGTAGTCAGCCTAGAAATTGAAACTGCAGTAGTATTAGCAGTAACTTTATTATTCACATTATTCAGATTACATTTGTGTGGCAGCAGCAGTAATGATAGTAGCAGTAGTACAAAGTTACTATTGCAACTTTCTTACTGTTGTTACTCCTGCCATTGCTACTGTAGTATTTGGTACTATGTTACAGTAGCTGCCAATACCTCATACTATTGTTGCTGCAACTGTAATTACTGTGAACTGTCACTACTTCAAACAGCAGGAAGAGCAGCAGCATGGCCCCCAAAAGTAGCATCACCATCATCATCAGCTGCAGCGGCAGTGTTTGTATTACTTGTATTGTTGCTCTAATGGTCTGCAGTGGTTGCAAACTTGCACCGACGGAGCCTCGTCTTTAATGCTTCTCCAAATGCACATCTTCAAAGGGAAAAGGTACTCAAATCACAAAAACAGCAAATTACCCATGGAGCGAACAGCACAGATTTTCAATACACTCTTTTGGTACACAAGGACAAACAAGGCTTGTTACAGCTGTTACTATGGCAACTGATGCACACTCACTCAAAAAGTTGCTGTATAAGCTAACTTTACTTACTTAATATATTTTCAAGCTTTTTAACTTGAACTTCGACTCTGGGGCTCATATGGAGTTACCACATTCTGACCAGACTGAACCAGGACAGTTTAATCCTGGCAGTATATTCATGAAACTACAGCCATAAGTAGCTGTGATAGTATGTTACTTCCCAGATAGAAGCTTACTAACAGACAGTAAAAGGCACAGAAACAACCCTAATCTGATAAGACATCTGTAAGTGACAGGCTGCTGAGCTATTACCTTTGTATGAAGTGCTCGTACAGGCTAGTTTTTATTGAATTGCACTTGACAGCTTGGGCTTGCAGCAGACTGGATTTTAATGAACTGTAGCACATCGTGACGCATTCACTTACTGTTGTACACAGTGAAGTGCCTTTGAACATTAATGTATTCACACACTGCTGCGTGTAGTAATCTGAATGATTCTACAATTAAAAAACACAAGCAATTGTCCCTGGTTTCATTATGTCCACAAGCAGATGTATGATACAACATAAAACACTCACCCTGGTCTCATTTGTGATGGTAGCTTTAGTTTTTTACTTCACCATATTTCAATTACCAACAGTATCTGAGCTGTAGCTGAACATGACAGCTGACTCCTGAAATCTCCTCTCTGAATGTATGTGACTTCTGTTTACCTGTTCACTTAAGGTGATTGTCTTAGCTCTGAGTTGATTTGTGGATTGGCTTGAACCTGAATCAGCTTGTAATGTTAACTAAAATCAGGTCCTGTTATCCCAGCTTTAATTGCAGTGCCTGGTTTCTCTGATACTAGAGACAGTTTTTCAGCAACCGTGAAGAATTTTATGACAGTTAGAAGAATTAACTTTTTTTCCAGATGAGGCTGTCACATCCTGCGTGTTTGTCTTGTCATTCAGTCATTGTTTCCTGTTTTGGTTTCATTTCATCTTGTCCTTGTGTTTCCTGCCTTTATGGTTACTGATGAGTTTCACCTGTCCCTAACACACCATTTTCTCCTCCTAATGGATTGAATCTGTGTGTTCCCCTCTCCAGTGTGCACCTCGATAAGCACTCAGCACACCCAGCACCTCGGTCTCTGTGCCCTCGGCCACAGAGCTGCCACCGGCCCGGCTGCAGCCCTCGACCCTGAGCTCCTGGTCGCCCTCTGACCAGACCTGCTCCACCCATCAGTCTTGACCCAAGGCCCTCCATCTTGTGTTTCCCTTTCTGACTGACTACCCCACCCAGATTGGTTGCACCTGTCCCTCATTATCCTTCCCTCCTCAGTGTATTTAGTCTCTGTGTTCCCCTCTCTCTGTGCCAGCTTGTCTCTGTGCTGTGTGCCAAGTGTTCCAGTCCCTTCCTAGTGTTTTCCCATTGTTTTTGACCCTCTGCTTTCTGTTGCCTGGACCTTGCCATTTTGGACCTTTGTTTCTTGCCTGGTTTCAGTTGCATTTGTTTGCCTGTACTCTTGTTCCCTTGCCTGCATCACCATCTCTTAAGCCTATTTTACTTTGCCTCTGTTTGTAATAAAATCATGTTTCCACAGTCTGCTTGCACAACTGTGACAGAGGTGACACCTCAACACTCCTTCACCCCCCCAACAGCTGCAAATTGGTGTTGATGTTTGGCCTCATTGGAGCTGGCGTCTGGAGTTGGGTGGGGCAGTGTGATGGATGGCAGGGCTGACTGAGGCTGAAGTCACTATGGTGCTGTAGCTCTGTGAGTGCCAGCCAAGGGCAGCTGTTGGGATGGACTGTGTGGATTGCAATAGGCCTTCTGATGAGTGGTGTGTCTCTGAACCCTGCAGTACATTGCTTTTGGCCCAATAGCAACACCAGGACACCCACTATCAGGTCCTGACACATTCCTGAGCTTTCTCCCATCCCATTCAAGCCCGGAAAAAAAAAATATTTTGATAGCTTTGTATATATTTGTCCTTTTGTTCTCAAAAATAAGGAAAGAAGGTGTTGCCCATATAAATGTGGTCTGGAAGTAATTTGTAAGTTTTTTTTAAAAAAAGGGAATTTCTCTATGTCAAACTCCATGTTTTTCCCTGGGCCTGGCTTGTAAAAGAGTCATCACTGTTCCTATGGAGAGAGGCCCTGCAGGACTGAGATGATGTGATTACTGCACACTAATGGGGATACATTTATCCACCCTGAGCACAAGAAGAAGAAGAAGAAGAAGAAGAAGACTCTTTATTCGTCCCACTTTTAGTCATGCACATACAAACATGCTACATGCATTGGGAAATTCAATCTCCGCATTTAACCCATCCGTGGGTACACAGCATATGAAACACAAACAACCACACGGAGCAATGGGCAGCTATTATTGGAAGCACCCGGGGAGCAGATCTTCAGGGGAGTAAGGTGCCTTGCTCAAGGGCACTTAGACGATGGGCTAGGGAAGGGAGTGTCCATCTGTTGCTCCTCTTGGGCTTGCAAGGGCTGGTCTGGTCCATCTGGTCCTACATCTGGTCCAGGTATCTTGTTGCCAGTCTGTGCCTCGAACTAGCGACCTTCCGGGCAATGCTCGACTTCTCTAACCACTAGCCCACCTTCTCACCCTCAATGTTTGTGTGTTTAGGACTAAGATACCTATATTGACAACATTTAGTCTGATAAAGCCTTGATCAGGAGTAAGGTGACAAGGATTAGTACTGGGGTAGAACAATAAATGTATCACAACCCTGAAACATATAAAGATATAAATCATATTTTTGTATAGAGGAACATGAGGAAAAATCATGGAAACAGAGAATACTTATCCTACTTTTACTAAGATACTTCATTAAATTACACACATGTGAAATAAGAAATATACATGATGTAGTGCAAAAAAACCATCACTGACTAATCAATGACAAAATGATCTTAACTCTCTGTGACTTTGAAACACACCACATAATCATCATCATCAGACATAATGAAGTCCTCATCACATGATCTTCATCAGTGGATGGCAACTGCACAAACTTCCATCAGGCATGGAATACTTAACTTTGCTGGCTTAATCTTTCTCTTAAAGCGATGGCTGTCATCATTCTAACATAGATGGCTTTTGTGTAAATGCTCCTTATAGATTTATTCAGATGTCACATTTACAGTACAAATGTAACACATGCTTGCGTAATATTTAGAACTTCGTACATTAGATGATGCCGAATCACTTAGAGCAGCAGAGAGCTAATTTTAGTATGGAAGACTTCATTACTGAACACTGGGAGTACAAAGTGAGACCATAGTGCCTCCTTCTTTTCACAAAATTACATTAGAAAATTCTGCTGCCTACTTTTTGAAATCAGACAGTGCACAAGCAGAGAATGAAAAGATGCTATGTTGGGACTTAATAAGTCCAAAGGGACACTGATTAAAACATACTTGCTCACATGCTGTATCTCAAGCTTGTAGGTAGACATTCATTTATTCATCCCTTCGGGTAGCACACACCAAAATTGAAAATAGAGGGATGAAAGTCTTATTATTATTATTATTGGGCTTGTAAGAGAGTTTTAGCCTCTTTTCCCCTATGGTTACTATTTTTATAGCCTGATCTGGCAAAATAATGATCTTAGTAACAATATAAAATTGTAACATTGGTTGTTACAGTGATGTTCTTTGAGCAGAGGACATGATAGGTCTACTTATTTGTGAAATTTTTTCCAGCTATCTTAATCAGCCACACAGGACATGGAATTATTTTTTTCTTCATGTACCTTGGTTATATTTGATACAACACTGAGTCCAATGTTGAAAGTGGTCTAGAAATTATACTTGGCCTCACGTGTAGGAGTAAGATTACCACTATGAAATTCATAGTGGTATCATAAAAATTTTTCTTGTTCTTATGCGGTCATGACATCAACATGTTAAATTGCCGCCAGACTCAAGTATGGTTAAATTTAAATAATGAAGAGCATAAGGATACAAAGAAAATCACATGGAAATAAACGCAACAAATCACGACAGACAAGAGCCAGAACAGTTGATAGCTCCAGTAAATGTCTGCTTGGGAAAATCTGGAGGACACATTCGCTCACCTCCTATAAGCAGCAGTGTGCAGCAGTGTCCACACTGCACTGGCTGTAGTTAGCACTGCAAAGCTGCCCTGTTTGAATGGATGGCATGCCATGCATTGCTTCATGTTCATTTTTCTTTCCCATTTCTGTATCTGCAACTTTCATCTTTACAAGCTAAGATCTAAGATATAAGCACAATAGAGTATTCATCCAGACGCAGCAGCTCTATTGTTCCTGTTTGTTGACTGATTGATTTTCCTGTCACCATAGTGAACAGATGGAGCTCCGTTCCTCGCCAAAACATTAAAACATATGTTTTATCTATTTTGGAGAGGCCTATTAGATTCCATTTGGTGTTTTTTTAAGGTTTTGCCAGACTACCTGTTATCTTGTCATCTCATCTGAGGGGCTATTAAATTCAGATCAAAATGAAGCAGAGGCAAGAGTTCAACACTTCATCCAGATACTTATGGGTGTATTTAGAAGAGTATTTCATCTTCATCAATAATCTCTTCAGAGATTTGTTTGTGCCCTGCAGTGTTTTGTCTCAATTCCATTCCAAAATCTGTGCCTGTTTGGGGCATCTTTGTCTGCGCCTCTGCTATAAAACGTTGATGCAACACAACCACTCCTCTGCTGTAATTTCCAAAGGCTTTCATTGTGTCTTATACAATGGCCTTCTTTGGTGTGCTCCTCAGTTGCTACACCTCAGAACAGCCCCATCTGCAAAGAACATGGGACATTATTGAGTGCATGCCAGCTCCTGTAGACAAGCTCATAGAGAAGCACTTCATAATTGGAATGTTATTGAGTATTAGGCCTTCTGGCTTTATTTCACACAGGAGATTTCATAAAGCTTAGGGGACTGACAGAAGGTTGACCAAGCAAAAGTTTCCATGCAGCTTTGAAAAGGATGGTGCTGCATGTTCGCTGTTCTTTCTCTGCTCTTACATCCTGTTCAGCCAACTCTTTCTCTTAAGTGACTGCTACAGGAAATAGCCTGAAGGGTCTTAATTAAAGTCATGTTGAGGTTCACTACGTTCTGTTCAGCACAACACTTGAGCTGTCATGAGCCCTATTTCCGTTTACACGCACTTCAAAGTAAGCACCAATGTGTTTGCAATGTGTTATTGAGGAGAGCCCAAAAGTTAAACTTTACACCAACTTGCTAATGGATTCATATGAAAAATATGTCACACTGAAGTACATGTCATGCCAATCATTATGCCATTTATTGTCTGATGTTTCAACTATCAGAACAATTCTGGCAGAGGTGAGACAAAGTCAGTGTTTTGCAAGATACTCGTTTCAAGTCTGGGCTATGAAGTCCTGAGCCAAGTCCCATGTCCTAAACTTTTGAATTGTTTTGAGTCCTAAGGAAATCCTTATTCTCCTTCACCAAATTTCATGCCATCTTAAATTCTTTAAAGGTGCATTATTAAATATGTATGTAAGAATTTTAGTTAAAAGTATAGCTCTCATGGTTTCATCTGGGAGTGGCTTTAACAAGCTCTCTCAGCTTTTTCAGTCATATAAATAAACAAAGAAAAGTCTATATAATGTACATGTTCTTATATAATGTAAATAGAAATATAATTGTACACCTTCTGAATTCAAGTTTCTCTCTTTTAGCAAACTCAGACAAACTTAATTGCCTTTTTATCTCATTGTAAAACGCACACATGTTCAGACATGACAGAAATAAAACAAAATTCATAATGCACAGAGGTCCTGAAAATCTTTTGCATTTTGCAGTGTACCTGTAAATGTTACCTTCATGTGATGCAATGGAAGATCACCATTGTGAAAGAAAAAAAGCCTCTTCATGGTCCTCAGAGAGTGAATCTCTATAAACTTGATCAGGTCAAAATTTGTACTGTAATTATAAATGTTAGCATTGTAGGATAAGATAAGATAGTTCTTTATTGATCCCCTACAGGGAAGAAAAAAACATGCTGACATCAGCATATCAGTGCTAATCCTGCTTCTGGATGCCTGCATGTTCAACATGTTTTGCTGACTCTTCTTCACACCACTTAAGCAGAAGATCCATCTCCTCACTTGGTGTCAGGTCTAAACCACTGGTTGCAGAACATATCCAGGCTCTGAGGTTCTGTCATAAAATTGAAGTAAGCCTGTATCTACAAGCTCATGACAAGCAAAGTATCATTTCTGTTTAAGTTGCCATTATTGTAGTTTGGAGATATGGGATAGGGTAAGGACGCAGGATGACTGCTGCCATATTGAGGTCTGAAATGCTGCACAGAAATGGCATGGTTGTCCTTAATGGAGAAGCAGGTAAACAGGTTACATTTCTAGAATCCAACTTTACAGAATGTAACATTGCTCCAAAAATAATGATACGCAATTTTAGAAAAATAAAGCAATTAAAATATACTTCACCATGCTACCAAAGCTGTATGCAGATGCCACTGGACTGGCTCCGATGCCATACCCATACTACCATACTATTTAGTATGTCAGAAAAAGGTTTCGTATCTCCCATCACATAGGATGTCAAATTCTAAAAATGCTGGGATGTCCTGCTGACCCACAGTCTATGCACCGCAGAAGATATGTCACATTGACTGAGCTGCAGAGAGAGCACAGATAGAGGGTAGCTCATTCACAGGTGACAGGAGCTGCAATGACAGACGACAGCGTATTCAAGTTAATTTTATTCAATTCAAATTTTATTTCAACTTATTTTTTTGCAATTTGTGTGTATGATTAATACATTATATTCTACTCTATGGACTGCAACATATGTGTTACAGCATGGGCAAGCTCAAGCTGCAATTTTATGAAGTAGTATGTGTAACAGAGTAGACCTTTGCCTATTAAATTATGGCAAAAAAAAGGTGCAACACCGCCATCTTTTAGCGCAGTGGCAGGCGTGGGTACAGCGCAGACGAAAGAGGACATCAATTAGGTAAGACGTCCTCTTGCATGGTCCAGGATAATTAATTACTTTCTTTAATGTTCAGATGTTTTAGTTTATGTTTCGCTGTGTTGTGTGTTTACTGTGGCCTATGCTGACTGTTTTGAGCATTTATTGTTAGTTGTTGAACTGTTAAGCTATGTTTAGAGGGTTGCTGCTAAAGCTAAACTAGCTTAAATGTTTCCCACCTGTTGTTCAGATTATCCTGACCGCTGACCTGACTGACTCCTGCCTCTGTCCACACTACTGTGGTTTTTGTATGTGTGTTGCAGGTAATTTTTTTATGCACTTTCATTTAACTTTTAATGATATTTTAATTTGTATATCGGCCTGTGTGTTTTTATTTTTCTCATATAAATGTCGCACACTGTTAATTCACTGTTTGTGAATTATATATATATATTAAAAAAAACTATACGATCACACAAGAATGGATTTTATTTTATTTATTTTTTTAGATGAACAGATTTTTTTATTTTATTTTTCAATATTTAATGAATAAGGCAGACGGAAGAGGACATCAATTAGATTATACTGACCGCTGACCTGACTGACTCCTGCCTCTGTCCACACCACTGTGGTTTTTGTATGTGTGTTGCAGGAGATCAATAAACACCCCATGATCCACCTGATTAAAGTCTGTGGTTTGTAGAAGCAAGGGTGAGGCTGCATCTCACAGAAGGTTGTGACACGTCACATATGTATGCACACAGCATGCGTGCACAACTGCTTAAAGGCAGCTGCAAAAAAAAAGTATGCCATTTGAAATGCTGCTCAGCTCTGAGTCATGCTCACTGACATCATGACGGTGACTGGTCACATGACACAACTTCCTGCTACTGACATACTTGATTCTTAAAGTGACCACAGCAGAAAACAAAAACACACAAAAATTACTAAAAAAAATGCAAACAATACTCTAACACATATAGTTGTAACAAAAGATCATCTGAGGCACACAGACACGCACACACACAAAATAATAAACTCATGTAAATAAAAGTCTAATCTTTGAAATGAGATTTTCCCCCAAGGATAATTAGAAGATACACCCTCATGCAAGCCAGACTAATACTTGAAATAAGATGTATTTTTCCTCAAACCTACTGGAAAACTGTAACAAACATGCTACTTGTATCAAACCAAACAACCCCAAATAAAACGAAACTGCTAGTTAAGACAAGTCAAGTGATATTTGCTTGAATTAAGTCAAACAACATTGCGCAGGGGGCACTAACTAATTCACTTTTTGCAGTGTGGAGGCGAGCTTCCTACATTAACCCAATTACTTCTTGAACATGGATGATATGGCTCAACAGTTTCTGGCTTCACAGCGGCATGTAGCATAGGGACAAAGGCTTTACATCCCAGGCACTGTGAGGGCATGATGGTACATGATCATGTTGAGTTCTGATTTAGCAACAGGAGAGCCTTTGTGTTCGCCATAAGGGGCTGGGACTGAAGCAGCATGGGTCATGTGAATTGTCACTGTTCATCACCACAGCTAGTGTGGACATTATTGTTCCATTACAACAACATCTCAACATTTCGTGACAGAGTTCATGATTAGACACACCGTTAGCATAGTGCTCATCAAACTTATGGCCTTGCCTTGCAATCAGTAATAAACTTCATTATCTGGGTCTGAAAATGAGCACATTGCACTGGAATGCTCTTTTAATAGAGAAATGAATAGAATTGGGGAGTTGGTTTTCTTAAATGAAGACCACATGCGTAGAACTACCACACCCACCATTTAGTTCTTGATGTATTTCAATGTCTCCCTCCAGAATTGCATGACTTGGAGCTGAAGTATAAGATTTTTAAAGGCCTGACCAAGACATTAGGCAGCCATGCCTTATTACTAAGAACCAGGGCTGCTCCCATTAGTGTATTTTAGGACTGAGATCAAGCAGAGCATGGCGACCTTTACCCCAGCACTAAACACAGCTCATGAGAGCTTTGTTATTCTGAAATCAGAAGATCTGAGTCACTGGTCATCATGCCTTCAACACGAAGAGGGTAGGGCGAGTCCTGCTATCCCATGGCATTTACTGGGTCACTTCAGCTTGACTTATAAGGCCCACAACAGACTGTTATAATGGAAATTTTATTTCATAGCACACACACACACACAGCTGGTTTCAAGTGTTGTGTTACATTGCATGACATTATTATTTATGTATAGACCTTGCAATTTAAAAATTACTTGACTGCAATCAGAATATGAATAAACCTCTGAAAGTTCTTCTGATAATTCAAGAACAGGCAAAATAATGTGGTTGTGAATGATGAATGGTCCAGACATTATAAGGTTCTGTAAAATTTGCCTTGTGTGCTAACCATTCCCATTATGTGCCTCACACAGTAAGTCATTGTCAAAAATAAAAGCATTGTTTACGCTGTCCATTATTGAAGATGGTACAGCTAATGGTACAGTGCGCCTTTTACATTTGCATGACTGATCACGATGGAAATTTCCATTGTAGTGAAAATGTTCAAATACTCAATAATTACGACAAATGTAGAGGTTAGGTAAATGTTATGAACAATACAGCTGCATACTTTTATATAACAACAAAGAAATTTAACAAGATGCATGGAAATGAGAAAAAAAGTTCTATGGTATTGTCAAAAGAATTCATGTAAATATACAGTATAAAAATCTTGAGCTTAGAATCATGTATATATTGTTTTGTTTTTGGAGTTCATATTATATTCAACACATCCCTCAGAAAACATCAATGGTAAAGACACAGGAAGCATCATGAGGCCGGAATAATAATCAAAGCAGATTAATAATCAAAGTGCTTGGTGAAAGGATGGAGTAGATAGGCAATAATAGCTGACAGTTTAGTTTTACAAACATTTCTCACTACTCCGGAGGCAGAAATAATCTCATTGGTTGAGTTCAATCTTTAGGTTGGGCCAAATAGCACCCTTAAAAGGAAAATGAAAAGAGAGGAGGAATCTAGGATCAGAAAGCCTGATGACAGTTGCTAAATCCAGGCATGCTACACTTGCTAATAGTGGTCTAGTTTGGTCATCTTTATTTAAAAACAAGTTCAGACCATGTTACAACAACCGGGCTGAATACTGTGGATTAATACAAATTTCTTATGCTGGATTTTCCTCTACATACTATAACTACATTCTAGCTTCAGGAAAAATCTTGACTGAAAAAATCTGGCAGTGTTCAGGTAGGGCACTGAAGTACTTTCACTCACTGATGTGCTGTCTATTTCCACTGCTTCAAGGAGCTGATGAAGGAGCCTGTGATGATGCTCCTTGGCCAGATGACTAGGAGCGACCAATCATAATCACACACAGGTACAGCACGGCCATTATAATCTGATTCTTCTCACTATTAAGGCTCAATCACACCTGAAATCGGAACCTGGTCATCTGCGCCTCCAACTGAAATAGCCGCTGCTAGAGGCTTGGTGACCTATTCCTCTTTCCTCAGCGTATCTCGATCTCGGAACCCATCCACCATTGTCTGACAATAATTTAGCCTCTAAGAGCAATGGCCAATGTTTCAGGGCTTGCGATGTACACAACACATATCTGGATAATGGATATCTGGGCCAAAGCTTCCCCTTCTGCCTGCGGCCATCACTTACAGTCAATTAGCAACATTCAAAAACGACATTTCTGCCAATCTCTATGACAGATATCTGCATATGAATGCAAATAGATTAAAAAGAAGCTAATAAGATGCTTGCCAGATTGCATTTGTGCCCATTTTGCTCTCCACATGGACTGTTTACCTGCATGCAACCAAAACTTGCTCAAAGTCTGCTTGGTCAATACTACTCGGAATACAAACGGAACCCAGAGTGCTCACAATACCAACATTTTGTCCCTTGCCTACAGATTCTGCATACGTGGCTCCATCCCACTCAGCCACTACTCATGCCTCGGCCCAAATTTGGGTGTTCAGGCCTCAGAAACTACCAAAATGACATCTAGTGAAAAATGCAAAATGCAAGCGTCAAAGTGGGCCCCCAGAAAAGGGGGATGTTACAAATGCTATCTGTAATTTAAACTAACCATTTATAGCCACTCCTCTGTATGCTTGTTAGCCAGCCTGCTGACATTTAAAAAATGAACATAAAAAATATCTATTAAGCTTTCTTAGGTTCTGCCCAATAAACTTTAACTCAACCTGTGAGATTATTTCCACTGTCCCCTGTGCATTCTATTGACATATTGTACAATCACATCCCAAACACATTTGAGGCATGTAGGTTTGGTACACTGTGAGGTCAGGTATTTGAATAGCATGCATTGGTAGTGGAAGGCTGGTGTAGTTTCATCCTTTGTCCTGTTGAGTCCAAATGGCTGCTTCTAGGTTGTCAAATACTGAACATCTTCTTTCTATTTAGGCGCCATACTGGCTGGTCTACTGTGAGCTGTGCTCACTGGTCGACAAAGTTAACCCGATACGTGAGCTGATGTCCATTGTCCCATGCATACAAAACCTTTTCCTTGGGGTTATAGTCAATCTGGGTGGTGAAGGAATACTCATTGATGAAGGGCAGACGTGGGATGGCTTCAGTGTTGGTGTGGGTGTCATAAGCATAGTTAATCTCACCTTCCTTTTGATTGTACACATTGACAGCGTACAAAACACCACAGATGATGAAGCAGTTCCCGTAGGAGTTCCGCTTGAGACCTGTCCTCCAGGTTGTCTCCTTTTTCAATGACAGGTCTCCGGGATCCAGTTTACTGATGATGATCACTTCTTGCTGGTTGTAGTCGTAGTCCATGGAAGGGTAGATCACCCAGAGGCCGCTTTCGTCCACTGCAAAATCAATGTCCGAGTGGCCCCTCCATTTCCAGGGAGTGGTGTCTTCATAAACCACGTCATGCAGCAGTGTCCAGGCCGCCACATATCGCATCCTGAGATCATACTTAATGATGTTCTTGGTGAAGGCTCTGTTGTAGTAGAAGGCTCCATTATACACCACATGGCCTGTGCCTATCCAGTTGTAAGGCAGTTTGAAAAGGTTGCTCCATCGGCCTACAACAAACAAGAATATTACATTAGCTTTAGATCTTTCTTATAAAGCATGTGTTAAAAACACAATTCTTATTTGCCAATGAACACATTCTGCTGCACAAAACAGACCACTGCTTCACCTCTGATGCAACTGCTTCCATTAGGGCCCATAACTGTCCATGTAGAAGTAGCTGCTCCATTGCAGCTCCAAGAAAAGCCAGACTATTCTATGTGTATCCTTCTCATCACACCTCAGCTACAGGCAAGCCTCCTCCTTATGGATTTTTTGAGGCTCCAGGACTGTATTGGGCCCTGAACACAATCCAGGATTCACAAATAGGTATCACACTATGTCCATGCTATTCTACAGTCCATGATCAGATTACATCACAAGCAAGAAGTCCTGCTGATTCTGATTCTCACCTTGCATGAAAAATTACTTCTTGTGCAATAAAGTAGAGATTTAACAGAGCTGTAGTCTTGAGACATCACTCAAAATCTGGACATAAGATAGACACACATAAGACCAGATGTAACTCATGCAATTAGGCTAACAATTTAACTAAATTGATTTCATTTATCTGGCTTTACCCTCGTTAGACAAATTTCTTGTTTGGTATTGTTATTTGTTTGCCCTGACCGACCTATTCTATTTCTACCTTGCCATTTGTGTAGAAAGATGACGTCTCCAATTTTAATCCTGCCAAAAAAACTCTTACTATGGGTTGGATACATTCAACAGTGTGCATGCTAAGCTGCTATTATGCTCTTCACAGAACCAATGACAATGTTTTAACAATGCCAGACTGTGTACACACTGGCTTCATGTGACAGTGACACAGTTAGTTTAGTAGTTCTCGCACTCCTGAACAAATACGTTGTGTAGGTATCATTTTCTAATCACATCCTATCTGCTATCCTAACCTTCCGACCTCAGGAAGTTAGATTTAGATAATGACAATAAATGGAAAGCCCAGTGAAGGACAAAAACAATGTGCAGTAGAACGCCCCCCACCATCCCCATCGCTAAGGTCAGCCCAGTCTTAATCCCTCTCTGCTGTGCCCAGTTCAAAGGAAAGGCCGGAGCACTTGTCAGGGCACAGCAGGCATCACCGCCACTCCAAATACCTAGTCATCCGCACACAGCTGCAAGCTCACTGCACTGTAGGATGCCTCACATGTAAGTGCATTTAGAAAGCCCATTGTCCAAACACATCTAGATCAACAAGCCAAATCCTGTGAGGGGAGATCATCTTAACTCTCTTAGAGAGTGTAATCCAATTCCTCAGTTGATTTGGATGTGGAAGGAGTTGATTTTCCCACCCACTGGAGCCCTGAAACAACCAAGACCTGCATTCCACAGGTCTCATCAGTCTCACAGAGCTCATTGGACAGACAACATGAATCAATGTCAGCAATGTTGTTAGAGAAAACACATAGCTATACATTGAAATGTAGCAATACTAGAGTTAGACCAATATGTTGGGACAATATATTTTTTGAGTTAGGTTATGAAAAAGATGTAATACCCTGATTCCAAAGTTGGAACACACTGTATGAAATGTAAATAAAAACAGCATGAAATCATTTGCTTGTGACCGACTGAGTCTTTCGAGGATGCTCCTTTCAAATCCAATCACAACTCCAGTATACGTGCACAACTTTCACAGTCTTTTGTTGCTCTTATCCCAACTTGTTTAAAATATATTGCAGGTATCAAAATTCAGAATAAGCATATACAAAAACTTTGAAGTTGATGAGGTCAAACATTAATTGTATTGTCTCTGTACTGTTTTGATTGATTATATGCCAAAAAGGATTAGCAAATCATCACAAATTGCACAGTGTCCCAACTTTGGAATCAGGGTTGTCAAAGTGAAGATAGTCAGAAGATAGATAGTGAAGATAGTGAAGATGTCAGACTGTAAACACTGAAATGAAGCCTAAAACCTTAAACCCACACAATCATAAAACAAACTGTAGACAACTGCATTAACATGTTCAAAACATTGGATATTGGTTGCTGCAATCAATACTGGCATTGGTGTTTGAAAACTTATACTACTCATTCAAACTTGAGTTGAAATCTTAGTTTAAAATAAAGTTCAAATTAAGGACAGATAACTGTACTTGGGTTACGTTTGACTGGACAGCAACTGTTCCCTTGCTTAGTCATGGCCTGTAGGTCTGGTTATGGCTATATTACTGTTGGAGTGTATAATGAGGACAAATGAATCTACACAGTATGTGAGGAGACAAAATAGAGAGGTCAGAAGGGCCACATTTTATTTTAGTTGTCCTAATAGGTAAAGGTTCAAGCCCACAGAGGTCATGATATAGACTGTAGACTGATGATAGCTGTCAGAGACTAGTGTATTCTGTAAAACTGGGTTAAGGGTGGAGGAGTTAACATTTTGGCTGTTTAGTTATGGTTATTGAGAACGTTATCTCTGACTTTTATAAAAGGAACTGTACCATACTCAAAAGGCCCTGATATACACCAGATACACCATGCAAACTGGAGCCTTGTGGGTACACAAAGGATAATGTGTGCTTCAGACTGTAAAGGTTCATTTATGGGCCATGCTATAGCTGATGTGCACTTCCTTAAAAACACTCTGGGCTACAGCAGCCCAAGAATAGCTTAGCTGTCATGGTTTTGAGTTCTTTGTTTATTCTTGTGAGTGTTTTTTTAGTTTATTTTCTGTGCATTTTTAGTTTTTTTACTCCAGTGATTTGGTTTAGGGTTGTTTCTTTAGTTTTTGTTCAGGCACAGCTTCAGTGGCTGGGGGTGTGGTCTTCAGGAGCTGGGGCTCAGTTGTCACAGCTGCATCCCATCTGTCCTCATCACTGACAGCTTTAAAAACCCTTCTCACTCTCCTGCACGCAGCCAGACTGTCCCCTTACCCTGTCTTCTAGTGCAGCGTGTTGTCAGTGTTTCCCATGGCTCCAGTGTTATGTTGGCTTCTTCTCCACTGTGTTCATCCCTACCTGCTCCACCTGCTGTCCTGCCTCACCACCTAACCGCCCACTGCCCAGCCTCCGTGCACTGAAGAAAGACCTGTATTATGTATTCATCACCGTTTTCTTTTCTTGTGTATCCTGGAGTGTCTTTAGTTAATAAATCCATTTAACCCTTCACCCTCGTGTGTGTGCTTCCATCAAATATAAAGACCGCTTAAGTATTTTATGCACACCTTGCTTGAAGTTGTCCAGGTTGCGGAACTCCACCAAGTTGTTGCCATAGTAATAGTTGGTGACGTAGATCTTGGAGTCTTTAGCCAGGGGATCCTTCATCCAGGCTCCCTCATTGCGTCCATAACTATGCTGCTTCTCTGGGTGTTCAATTGATGCTACAGTCCCTTCACAGTTGAGAATCTTCCCTGGAAGAAACAAGCAGAACATTCAACACCTGTGAGAGAATGACTTGCATTAACATGAGCTTAGATCAATTTCACACTCATACATTTCTTGTCCGAGTCAACCTTCATGTTTTTCTAAATTGGCCTTGGTCAACATGTACCTGCATTTAGCATGTACCTGCTCTGTGGAGAGTGGGCCGACTGTTGTTGTTGGAGTTGTCCAGCACAAGCACAATGGTTGGAGCTGGTCTTTCAGAAGCTGGTGGATGTTGTGTGGTGACAGTAGTGGGTGTAGTAGTGCTGGTAGTTGTGATGCTAGTCGTTGTGGCGTTGGTAGTAGTTGTAGTGGTGGGAAGTGCAGTGTTGGGAACGGGTTCAGTCACAGTGTCCTCCATGGTTTCCAGGACCATTTCAGCTCCTCCGTCCTCTGACTGGTTTTCCGTGATGTGATGGACTGTGTATGTTTTGGCAGAATTGTCTGGGTGGGATGGAAGGACATGCACAGTCAGACCATCATTCAAAATACAGCAGATGACCAAATAAGATCGATTGTTTGTGATGGTTACATTAAGGCAGTATGATCCAGTAGTGTGCAAGGACATTGTTACTAAACATGTCTTTCAATTGTCCTTAAAAATGTTTTTCATACCTTTCATTCACTGTACAGTACATACAGTATATGGCTCCTTGACAGTGGGAGACACATTATGTTCTGCTGTGTTCCAGAAGTTCACATCAAAGAGGGCACATTAGCAATGCAGCACACAGAGAACATCCTCCCTCTCTGAACGTCTCATTCCTCTTTTCTTCCCCTGTCTGCTGTTTATTAGCTTAAACTTGTTTCTGGTATACTGAGGCAACATTTTGTGTTTAACAAAAATTGGAACAAGATGCATCAGAATGTTATTACAGCTGGAGCCTAAAATGATTTCATTCCATCTATGGCTTGTATTGGAGAATGTAAGGTCTCACTATGTTTGAAATAAAGTGCTTGTCCTGTTGTCTAACACTGTTAATTTGCCAATGAAAACCACAATATAAAAATACTGACTGTTTTTACAATAAACGTTTGACACTCTTGTCTGATCATGTTTGTAACTTTTCAGACAGTCCCACAATCACACCAACTTAACACAGTGATTGACCAGGAGTGAGAGAGGTGAAAGTGGGCCTCACAAACACTTACTTCTTTTCTCCCTCATATTTCTTTTACACTTGTACATCTATCACTTGTGATGTGTCCGATTGAGTGCAACACATCAGTGCCCCTGGCTAAAGATTGTCTGAGTGTGGGATGTTATGTCCATGCTTGTTTCTTTAAATCTCACAGTTTCAAATCCAAAAATCAAACTGAACAAACAAATTTGTTACAGCCATTGCATTTCTGTTTGCGTGTAGCTAATGACTCTATGTGGAGAGTATATGAAGGAAGACATCAGCTAATTGGTAACGCATGTACTATCCATCTTTATTCAATAAAACACATGGGACGCACATTGTACTTTTGCTTGCTATTTTGATTTTGTTACTTTACTATTATAGAGATCAAACACCCCTTTAAAACATTTTGATGATGTGAGGAAGATATTTAAGTGGTTCTTAAAAGACCATGCCAGTTTTTTACATGCTTTAAGTCCATATGTCTTTTCGGCTTGACATTATCGCTAACAATTTTCAGTCTTTTCAGTTTTGAAAATAAGGAATAAAGGAACACTGTATCTGATTTAACCACTGTCAAAGTTGCATTGTATGTGCGTGGTAATCCAGGGCAGACATTTCTGCTGTATTATCCAGCAACAGTAATGCAACTTTTTCAGCCTATGTAAGGACCTCTGCGAGATGCCCATTGGCTACCTATGCCTTAATCTCAAACTTACAGTCCCCATTGTAAACAGTCTGTTGTTTAAATGCATTCTAGGTTGTTGCAGCCATGTAGTTACTGATTCCAGTTTGCAGGCTGGTAATATGAGTGTAGGCAGGTAGTGTTTTACAAGTTCCTCTCTTTCTACAACCTCTGTCAATGTGCCACTTAGCAAGTCATTCAACTCAGCTGCTCAGTGGCCAACAGTACAGAACTGTGCCCACACTGGCCATCTCCCTGTAATATGTGTGTGTCCACAGCCACACAAAAGGTTGTACTCTGGATGCCATCTTAGAATTCATTGTCACATGTTCAGTTACTTTGAGTTGCAGTCACTTACATACACTCCACATAGTTTGTTTTGTTTAAAATTGATTTATTAGCACTTTGACAGAGCACTTACATTTAGTTTACATTGTTTGTCATCTCTCATTTGTTTGTGTTAATTTCTGTTTTCTTTTTTTCTTTTTTTGTAGGATTATATTTTGGTTGACCTCTTTTAAGGGCCCTAAAACTTTTGTTAATTTGATGAAAGATGCTTTGTTTTTTGTTGGAAAATAAACTTATTGTTTTGTTAAAACGTTAAGCCTGTGTTTTACTGTGCTTGACTGCTTGGTCCACGACAGTGTGACTGTAACTAAAACTGAAAGAGCGAAATTTCAGGAAAAACCATGAAGGTGTATCAACTTCCCCTAGATAAATAAAGGTTCCTGCATCCTGTTATTTGCCAGAGATTATGGAAATGCAGCTGACTGGTTTCAGTAATTTGACAAGGGCGGCCAGGCTGGCCCAGGTTCACATACATGGCAGAACACATGGTCTGACAGAGTTATGTGCGTGTGCCCTGTGCAAACGCAGCATACCTATTCACTCATCTAGACTTAAGGAGGATTGGGGGGATTCAGGAAATGTTTTCTCTGCATCGGTGAGGGTCCCCACACATTGCTGTGAGGAGTGAAGCTGAGGCATGTCATGAACATGGCAGCACTCCATTGACACAGCATTCCAACAGCTCCATGTATTGTTTCAATAAAAGATTTGGATTTCCTGCTTGCTGAATGCACACTAACAATCAAATTCTCCACTGACTAGACCAGCTTTGCTAAAAACAACACCAGAATAAATGTAGTATTGTGAGGATCTTGTGTGTCACGCAGTGATAGATCCCCTTTTATTGCCTTGCACTTAGTTGTGACGTTTGTACTCACACTTTTGTTAAACACCATTCTCAGGAAACGTATATGCACACACATTCTTCCCTATTGGAAACTAACTAGCCACCAAAGATCTTGACTTTGACTCTATGACTCTCTGCCTGCTGGCTGATCCTGATCTAGCACAGTGCCATGTGGGGTCAGATTAGATTGCTGAAGAAACTAATTTGGATCATTTTCAACACCCAGAGTGGATCACGCACAGATGATTGCACACAGATGGGAGTGCAAACTCAGCTAAAGTGCGAGCACAATGTTTGCTTTAGCTCAGAGAGGGTGGCTTTCCATGGACACACCACTATGCTGGCAGAGTGCACGGAGTGTCCCGGCCAAGCTGAAAACTCTCACCTCCTCTGTGCTCATCCTCGTCGGTCTTGGCAGCCTTGTAGTACGTGATGCCCCTCACCACGCCAGGCTGGTGACCAACCACCTTGGCTTTGGCCGTAGGGTCAGGCTTTATCGGCTTCCCAGGTTTAATGACCTCTTTCTTGGGCTTTATAACCTTTTCTTTGGGTGCTTTTGGTGGGGGTTTGGCTCCAGGGGTCTTTTTGTTGGGTATTTTTACCGTCTCCTTGGTTTTCTCATCATTGGTGTCCTGAAAACATGGACATTTAGATTATGTCAACAAACTAGGTATTATAGGTTTGTGGGTTTTATATGTTGACTATGCTTACAAAAAAAGTGTGTTTAGCTTGTGTACCTTCTAGGTATGTACAAGATTTAAAAAAGGGTCATGTGATATCTCAATTGATAATGTCTCACTAATGTCTAATTTTACAGTTGTTACTGCTAGTTTTAATGCTGGGGAAACTACTGCTCCAAACGCATCCCTTTTAAAGCTGTACAAGGGCTGCAGTCAGAGCTCCATAGAGCTGAGGGAAACTGCAGAGCATAGTGATAATTCTCTGTAACTGTATCATCATATAAAGGAATAGTTTGACATCTTGGGAAATATGCATATTTGCTTACTTTCTGAGAGTTAAATGAGAATATCAGTACCACTCTTGTGCCTGTTCTCTAAATAGGAAGCTATGGAAAGCAGTGCTAATCTTACAACTACTATTACATTTAGTACAACTACTTAGATGCTGTATTACTACTAGGAGTACTGCAATACTACTATTTACTAGTTTTTCTAATGATAACATGTGCATACAAAACACAGGAAGTGTTTCTTTTAACCTGTGCTTTGCTCTCAGAGGAGTCTTTCTGGAGCAGCTGCAGGCTGAGGCTGGAGATCTCCTTCTTGATGCTCATCATAATGTTGGAGTAATTCTCATATCTCTTGAACTGGTTGGTGAGGCTTGTCATGCTGTCCCGGACAAATTCATTCTCTCGTGTAAGGTTTGTCTTGATTGTCTGCAATATAACACCATTATCATCACTATTATCACCATTATATCCATTAAATGAAAGAAGCTCATAAGCATAATCCACCCATTAATAGTGTGTCTCCCTCAAACCCTTTAATTATATTGACATGAGGAAATACAGGAATTTGGTTGTTTTCCTACCTCTTCGAGGGTGTTCATCTGAGACACCACCTTGTTGATGTAGGAGTGGACTTTCATTAAATCCATGCTGTAAAGTGTTCCCTCGAGGAGGTCCACCATAGATTGGAGCTGGTCATTCATGCCATAAAAGGAGATGAACTAGTGTTATTTACCATCTCTTAAACACAAACCTGACAGCTTTATGTTCCTCTGTTCAACTGCACTAATAGCTTATGTGCCCTCCTAAGCATTTGCTGCGATTACCACTAATGACAATCACACTTTGCTCAATAGGCAGCTGACTTCTCTCTGCTGAGGGTTCATTCACAGTCCATCTTAATTAATTCAGACCTTTCCTTTCAACGTAACGATTTCCCTCAAATATTTATGAGGTAAATCTATAGTTTAAAGTGGAGTCAGATGAAACATCTGGAACTGCCTTTTGCTTCATATGGTGCATAGCGTGCTTCTCCTGCCTGTGAAAAATGAAAGCGTGCTTTAGGTATGTGCAGAGGTGTGCTGACGTGTTCACAAACAATTTCAGATGACATACAACTGTAGCCACATCACAACTGAAAAAGATTTGCTTTGGAGGGAATTTTAGCATCACTGACTGCTTTTCTTTTAGTTCTATTTTCCAAGGACAACGGACAAAAACAAACAAACACTTAGACAGGGTATTAATTTAATTTTTTGTTCTAGTGTACAGCTTATCTTGTAATTCTATGTGTTTGCTTAGATTTGATGTTTCTTCTTATTATGGATTAGGGTTAAGTCCATAGTTTATGAATATAGATGTATGAAAGTGGTATTTCCAAGAATATTTGTTCCTTTGCAATGACGACTTCGGTCCTTTGTGGCTAGGTTTAAGGAAATTGCTTGTACTGCCTGTAAGATATTTAGCTTACTGTCATATTGGGAGAAGTTGGAACCAGAAAATGTTTGAAAATTGATTCAAACAATTTTCAGTACATTGACTAACCATTTTGTCTCTACATTATTTGTTCATGTATAGTCAGCATTTTTGTCCAGAGCAGTAAGGTGTTACAGTTTGACTTCAAATGATCTTGGTAAAGATGCAATAATGACATACACATTTGACATATAATGGCTTTACATTTCATCGTTCCTCACCTTTAGTAACTCAGGGGCCTGTTTCTTCAGCTTCTCCATCTTCCACTCATTCTCACAGGGGTTGAGGGACGACGGTGGGGCAGTGCACGAGCACTTACAGTCAGATCCAGAGCTGACCGTCTCCACTGTGTAGAAGTCTTCCACACGCACACTGCCACTCCGCAGCCGCAGGCACGCGTCCTTGGTTAGGGGGCGCATGATGCACTTACAGCGGCAGTCTGAACCCTCAGATGTCATCCGAACAGGCTCTGTCTCTCCAAAGATCTAGAAGACAGAAAGTCAACTGTCTCTGAAATGCATGAAGCGGAAATGTCTCATTTTTGTGGCACTGTCCAATATGACATGAATTGCACTATATATTTATCCAGACTCAAAAAGTGTGGCACTATTTGAAAGTATATGCTGAGCTGTGCTGTCCCTTTTTCACAAGTGAATCCTGAATTCTTCCAGTCATTTATTCCATTAGTCTATCCCCTGCTGGACTCCATATTTCATTTTTTTTTTATTATAGGGAAACAATAACAATGGAAGGAAAGTCATCCTAAAAAATAAGCACATGCTTCCCTTTCTTTGAATGTTAGCTGGTGTGACTCAGAGGAAAGCCTTAGAGACAGACATAGCTCTTAGGACCGAGACATCACTATTGTCTGCCATGTATGATGATAGAGCTTGGGCAGCCCGTAGCCGTGATCTACTTTATAAACAGGATGCAATGCAGGGCAGTCTGAGCAGACATTTCACACCCTTCCTATGTGAGTCAAGTGAAAGAAGGCATACAGTGGAGATAACTTTCAAACAAGAATTCAACGACACAGATTTACTGCATAGTTGATGAAATGTTCAGATGGTGATACTGTGTTGGCAGACTGAGATCTACCAAGAACTCTACTGAGAATTTCTTACTTTTTGTCTTTACTGCCTTTACTTTTCACCGTCTCTTATTTCACAATGAAGGGTGGGATTGTTAAAGAGGCTGCAGCCTAATTGGTTTGATTTGTTTTGGGTTTTGCAACAGCTGTGTCCTTTCAAATGCCCCCTCAGCCGTCATGCTGTTAGCTGATCTGAATAAAGGTCTGTTCAAAGACACACTGACACACAAATTTGTACTGGGTACTGTGCACGGAGGAGAAAATGCAAATGGAGGTAAAGAGGACAAAACTTGAAATTTGCTTTGTCCTCAGTCTGAAAACACTTAAAGCTTTCCGGTTCCTATCCTTCTTGATACTGAATAACTTTAAGAAGACCTGCACCAGTGTTAAAGTACATGTGAATACTGAACTGTAGCACCAAAATGAGCACTGAGGCCATGTCAGTCATTACCCATAGTGCAGCTTACATCACTGAGGTCCGTCAATCATTTGGTCTGTTGCCTGACTTATCTGTGATTCTTGCAAACACTTTGGCTGATTACAAGCCATCTCAAAATACAATACAGTGGATAATAGAAAGATTTCCATAAAAATGTTCTGTGGTTTTTCATCATTAGGTCAAGATATCTACTGCAAAAATTCAAAATGTAATTGGCACATTACTTTGAAATATATTGAGATGTATGCTATTAAAAGTGGATAAAGCATTTCCATTTCAGACACACTATAAGGTTTCCACCAGACACTCTATATACCAAATGCTAACTTTTCACACATGTTGTCTCGTAAAAAGGGCAGATTGCCACAAAACATGGGTTACCACATAAGAAGAGAAGAGTTTTAGCGTTGCATCCTTATAACATTATCAAGCTCACAATAAAGAAGGACCTAAATTAATGCAGTTGAACCAGAGATTTTTTAAGTACTTTTCTTCCTTCCTCCACAATGTGACATTGTCACCAACGACAGTTCTAATAAGATAAGACATTCCTTTATTCGTCCCTCAGTGGAGAAATTCACTAGTCCAGCAGCAAAGACAAAAAAGCAGTTAAATAGTTATGTTGATGTTATACAGATGTTTAAAAAAATAATTTAACAGCGGTTTTTAACAAACATTAAAAGTATTGACAACTGTACTAAAAAAATACAGCAATCATCAACACTTTGAGCAGGCTAAAAAGCAAATTTATAAGAGAATTTTTAACAGGAATTTAACAAATTTACATGGGACATTTGTATATATATATATTTAATTTATTTTTTATGTGACCATTGTATGCTATGAACAGGACCATTAAATATGAAAAAAAATATTAAATGCAATATTGTACATTGATTTGAAGAAATATTGCACATTGAATGTATCAAGTATATATATATATATATATATATATATATATATATATATGCTTCGATGAAAGGACTAGATGTAACAATCCCTTTGACTATGCATGGCAGGGACGTCCTCCTCCCTGAGCCAAGCTTGCGCCTGACCGCATACCTGGGTGAAATAGGAGCTGCTGCTTTAAGGCTTAGCTTCGCCACTGGGACACATCATCAGTTGTGTCCTCAGATCACAGGGCGTTTCGGCCAATTATCACAAGACGCTATGAACAGGACCATTAAATATGAAAAAAAATATTAAATGAAATGTTGTACATTGATTTGAAGAAATATTGCACATTGAATGTATCAAGTATATATATATGTATGTGTGTGTGTGTGTGTGTGTGTGTGTGTGTGTGTGTGTAGATAAACAAACTGATATAGAAAAACCTGAGTGCCATAATGTATAGTCTACAGCTGGATGACAGCTTAGCCATCCTCCTCCTCCTCCTCCTCCCTACACATCTACTGGGTCCAGGGGGCAACCCAGTGCAGAGTTGGCCTTCTTGATCAGTTTGTCCAGTCTGTTCCTGTCTGCATAGAAGGTCTTCACCTTTTACAACTGTAAAATACTGTCACTTATTGAGCCGAGCAGGCCTATGTCTAAGAAAACAGCCACTTTGCCAGACAAGCTTGTACTGGAGAACAAAAAAAGGGTTGCCAGTCACGTTCAAATGTATCAAGATAATATGCAGTCTACTTCACGACAAGGCTTATTGTAGTACAAAGCAAAGGTCTACAAAACCACAGGAAGTGACACAAATGCTACGGAGGATGTGGTAAACATGGATTTAACTAACAGATTAATCTAACATTCTGACTGATTTTTTTGTAACGACATGCTTTGACTGATGCAGGCCTCGTCATTTGCCACTGTCAGGCAAATGACGAGGCCAGGTGATGATGTACATCATCATCACAGCTGTGTTAAAAGGAAGAACAAAGGATGAGAAATAAAATGTAAGAGGAACACATGATGCTATTCAACTTTTATCAATCTTGCCCCTTGTGTTTTAATACACCTGGTTTGTACTCTATTTTATCTTCTAGCTAGATTTAAAAAACAAAAAACAAAAAACAAAACATCAGTCATGCGGCATTTAGCCACCCAATGGTGTAGCTTCATCACTCAGTCATGTAGCATTCTTTCGACTAATGGGGTCATCCACTGTAGGGTCTCTCAATCTATCCCTACGGCCCTACAATCTATTAGCTATCCCTTGGTTCAGTTCACGGGATGCACGTTACTCCTGGTGGTCATGGTTCCAGGTTTGGAGTCATGGCTGTTGGCTCATGTGTTGGAGGAGATTTGGGCTGTCAACTCTCCCCCATGAGATTTAGGGACATCTATAAACTGCAGGACTGGTGCACATGTGGCATCACTTTTATCAGCGAAGACAGTTCAGCAGCACAGAGATTCTTCTTTAATGAGCTGTGGTCCTGTCCTCATATGACTGAAGCTAGGGGTAGTGTTCTCAGTATGTGAAGAAAACATTTATAGAAACTCACATTTACTGGGGTATCAACTTGTGCTATCGCCCTATAAACCAATCTTTTTGCAATGTCAGTCTGTCCAATATTGTGACCATTCCCTCTTTGTCAGGTGGCTGCGTCAGAATATCATGCCTAACAACATAAATTAATAAATAAATAGTCCTTAGCTATAGTGTCTCCATTGTGAATAAGTGCTGCTGAATAATTCTCTGACCCTGTGACAGACTGGCAACCTGTCCTGGGTGTCCCCTGCCTTCGCCCGAAATCAGCTGGGATAGGCTACAGACCCCCCCCCCCCCGACCCCCAAGGATCGATGGATATTTCTCCAATTAAACATGTTTGGATTCTTGCATGGTTGTCCGACAAAACAAGACATTTGAAAATATCACTGTGGACCTGGGAAGATGGGACAGACATTTGTCAACATCTATTATTATTATTATTACTATTTACTAATTTAAGAATTAATCAAGA
This sequence comes from Centropyge bicolor, assembly GCA_037975185.1. Taxonomy (NCBI): domain Eukaryota; kingdom Metazoa; phylum Chordata; class Actinopteri; family Pomacanthidae; genus Centropyge; species Centropyge bicolor. The sequence goes on along the minus strand of JBBMOC010000013.1, from coordinate 2,229,831 downwards.
CAATAATCAGTAGATCAATCAATAATGAAAATAATCATTATTTGCAGCAATAGTGTACTGTACTCTCATATGTGCATTATTCATGGCGAAAGTCCCTTCATAAAGTCTTTAGTAGCACATATCATGTTGATGTCAGGGAATTGGGCTCCATGCTGATTAGAAGACCCTACAATAAAGGGACAGTACACTTCACAGTCTTTGAAACAGGTAGAGTTTCTTTTGTAGCTCTGAAGGAGCTTTGCCTGAAGCCTGAAACAATAACTCTTGATGTTGTCCTGGGTCCCCTGGCTTGGACCAAAAGATGCATTCAGTTGCATTATGGGAAATGCAGGATTGAGTGTTTTTTGAGCAAGACCCACATTGTGAATTTCCCCACTGTGGGACGAATAAAGGTCTTATCTTATTAGGGGCTAAAAGTCCAGATATCTCAGCCTCTGCTCCATCAACTTTGACCATTCTTTTTCCAACCTGTTACCCAATGAGTCACCCAAATTTACAGTTCAATAAAGTTCAATATTTAATTCCTGAAATACCATTTTAAATATGATGAGAAAAAGAACAATAAACAATATGCGAAACCATGCGAGAAAAAAAGTGCTGCAGATGCTTAGAAGTACGGCCTGTGGGTTTCTTCATGATGGTATTATATTAGTTAATGGTTTTCAATAGTTACAATTTTAACTATTTAGGAAGACTTTTAGAATGGCAGCAGCAGGATGAAGATAAGGGGGAGGAGAGGTGGAGGAGGTGGGGGCTCATTAGTGAAGGAATGCAGGCTGAATGATCAGGGAAGATGTGGAGGGGGTGGGGGTGTGTGCTTTCCCCTCCATTACTGCAGACATACTGGGAGGGGGTCTGATTGGGGCAGGACCCCTGTGTGCACATCCAGGCCAGTCCTGACCCATGTCAAGCGAAAAGGCAGCAGGTTGACAAATTCTACAGCCACATGAAAACAGAGTGGATTAGCAGATTAAACTTCTTTAGCAGAGGCTATGCCTACGGGCCTGCTGAGCTGCATTGTTCAACCCCAGCCAAACACCGACTGCTGCATAGCAACACCAGCTTAAGTTGCTTCAAATTGGAGAAGTCAGAGAAATTCCAGGCAGATTTACTCTGGTACTTCATTTTTTTGTCTAGTCAGGAAGGACTAAACCATTACCCTACAGGCTTTACTGCAGGAGAAATATTTGGCAGCATCTTATCATAAAAAATCAGAATCATTCTGCCAATAAGAGCAGCTGCCTCCACCTCCTGTCAAATCATATGTGCTGGTATGCCTAACTGATGGTCCAGCATCTCATGCCAAGCTGACCTACCAGCATGAGAACAGGCAACACAATTAAGAGTGCTAATAATTAAGAGTAAAGACTATTTAACACATGCTTTGAGCTTTTACTCTTTGGCTTGGACCTCTCAAGTGCAGTCAAGTTTAAGGTCAAAAAGAACACGGCTTAAACATGAACTCATGTCTGCACAACGGGAGGAAAAGAGCCTGCACGCAGCAGAGAGCTCTATTAGATCAACTGTTGCAGTCTTTAACAGCTAACTCGCCCTGACAGTGAAGTGAAACCCCAATTGTGCTCAAGATTGCTAAAAACACAAGATGTGTTACACAATGGCTGCAGCATACGTTAGCCTCAGAGTTCAGGTCAATGTTTCAGCAGCACTGTATCTGCAGCCTTGTTCATATAAACACGGATATCCTCTCCTTTTACTGCTTTGCCAGCTGGCAATCACTGGGACAACTGTGTGGTGAAAAAGGCAGGCAGTGCAGGTATCCTGTGGCAAAGCTGAAATGTTCAGCTACATGCTCCAACCTTCAAACACAAACATTAGTTCAGTGGTTCCTGTTATGTCCAGCAGCTAATTCAACCTCCCACTTTTTGCTTTTCGAACCATTTTCCCACAAAAAGGCACAGTGAATACCAATTCTAATTAGTCCTAAGCCCATAAAGCTTGTAATTTTAAAGGATGGACTATGCCTCTAAAATCCACATCATCTCCTGTCAAGGGCACTCAAGCCCAAAACTGAGGTCCTCATTCCAGTCAGAGTCCACCTGATTTTTAATCTAATTAGCAGTGCTTATGATAAACAGTCTTACAGTGCCACTGTAAAGATTAACTTGGTGCAAAGAGGGAATTCCATTCAGACCTTCAGTCTGGAGATCAAACATGAGGTCGGTGGCTCAGACCATAAACAAAAGCACTGGCATTAGCACAGGGATGTTAATTAGCTAAACACTAAGTGTATCAAGCACTCGCTGCTTTTGGGGGTACACATCAACATTCCTGCTGCTGTTTAGGTGTCCAGACACTCTCTTTTCAGTCATCACGGCACATCATGACACAAAAAGGAGAAAAGAAGACCTATATGTGTTTGTGATACTACTGCCATATTACGTTAAAGTACTTAATGAATTACTTATGTAAGTTTCCTATCTTAGCACAGTAACATTAAAGAACTCTGGAAAACCTATAAACAGGACTTTTACACATTTCCACACTTGATTTATTTCCCAAGAATCAAATTACCAGTCTGTTTTAAGGGTGAAAATACTCTGAAAACACACACATACAAATCAAGCTCCCTAATAAAATCCACAAACTATAACAATGCATTCATTAGCACAATGACACCCAAATTATGAGCATATGTGTGGTGAGTGGAATGACAGATGCTGTCAATGTTGCTGGGTAACAAGAGGGAAGCATGAGATAGCATAAAGTAGAAACACCCTAATAAAGTATAAGTACCTTAAAATTGTACTTAAGCACAGTTACTTAGTTACATTCCACCACTGAACACAAAGTGATATAAGTAGCCTAGCTTAGCAAAAACACTGGAAACACTGGCTCTGTCACAACCCACCTTTCAGCTCCTCTAAGGATCATTAACATGCTATATCATTAATAAAGAAAAGAATGTTAATCGCAGGTCTATGATGGGATGCTAACTCCAGTCTCAGGCAAAAACGCAACGATGAAAGATGCCTTACATATCTGTCCACCACCCCAACCTCCACATCCTTATTTTCAGTGTTGCTGCATATAGGACACACTACTTCCTGCTCTGGTTTTGGCATCCATGCTGATCTATTTATTGGTGAAACATCAAATTAGCTAACATAATGTTCAAGTTTCAAGAATGGTCAAAATCATATGGGAGGGAGCTAAAAGTCATCATCACCATCTATGGAGAAGAACAGCCTACATATATAATATCTACGTGGACCATTCTGAAACAAAGCCGAGCAATGTCAGACCTTTGTAAAACCCTGGCCATGTGTGGGGTCTTGCACCTGGGTCAACTGGCAATGTTGACCCATTCACACTGATGCTATTCACACCAAAAGCATTTTTTCCCCGGGTCATTACATCAGTGTGAATGAGGTATTAGTCTTTCTCATTTCCACCAGCTTGAAGCTTTGTTTGAACCACAAACAGAGACTGAAATTTCTGCAGACTGATATGGGTGTGTCTGCATGTTGAAGCGTCCTTTGGGCAAGATACTGAACCCCATATTGTGAGTGTGGGTGTGTCTGAATAGGAGAGCACAGAAATATGGTGTTGCCATAGAGAGCACTGTATCACTTCAGATGAGCAGGTCAGCATGCATGACAGCCCCTGCCATCAGTGTATGAATGTGCGTGATAGGGTGGATGTGGCACATGTTGTAAAGCATTGTGAGTGGTTGGTAGACTAGAAAACCCCATGTAACATCGCCAATTAAATGAGTCATGTTGGCACAACAGAGCATGGCAAAATGTCATTTCATGAGCATTGTGGAAATCACAAATGGCTATAAGGAACCAGAATGTGTACGTTATTACATACTTTATCATCTAGCAGTCTCTGTTACTGTGGGTGTTTTGTCTTATTAGATCTTAGTGTGGCATTTAACACTGTTGATCATCACATCATGTTACAAAGGCTGGAACATTTAATTGGCATTAAAGGAACCACATTAAGCTGGTTTAAGTTTGTACATGTGAACAATGAATCCTCCATACACATCAAAGTTAATCAATTTCACAAGGTTCTGTACTCGGACCACTTCTAGTCACCTCATACATGCTTCCTTTGCGCAATATTGTTAGGAAACACTCCATAATCTTATTGTTATGCAGATGATACCAAATTATATCTATTGATTAAGCCTGATGAAGCCAACCACTTAGCTAAACTTCAGGTCTGACAGAGAAATCAGAACTTGTGTGTATTTGGTCCCAAGCACCTCCAAAGCACATCCTTGAGAAATATCTGTCCTCTCAATGGCATTGCATTGGCCTCCAACACTGCTTTAATGGATCTCTGAGTTATCTTTGATGAAGATGTCCTATAACCCACACATAAAACAAACTTCACATGATTTTTCACTTGATTACAAAAATCAGACACACCTTGCTCAAACAGATGCAGAAAAAGTAGGCCATGCAGTTGTTACTTCTAGGCTTGAGTATTGCACCTCCTTATCATCAGACGGCCCCAGTAAGACTCTAAAGGCTCTCCAGCTGATCCAGAATCTGCTACATGCAATTAACCAGAACTTTTTCTTTGCTGCTGTCGCCAAGTGCTTGCTCAAGATGAAAACTGTTGGGCCTCTGTAAATAATATTATAAAGAGACCTACACTATATGAAAAGATGCTGTAAGATAATTTCAGTTGTACTTTGGCGCTATATAAATAAACTGAATTGACCTGAACTGTTTCACTGAGGCAGACTGAGCATCCTACTCTGTTGTCTCCTTCTCTCTACCCCCCAGTTGACCTTGCACTGATTGTCCTCGGATTTGTTTTCAACCAAAACATGCAGCAGGTGTCCACGCTAGTTCCCACGCCACCCTCTGGTGCCCTCCATGCCCTCTCCTAAGCAGGCTTTGTCTCTCACTAATGCCAGTGCCACTTGTCTGGCCACAGAGACTATGACTGGGCGTCTCCAGTGGCCATGAGACTGCGACACTGTTGTATGAATGCTGAGGAATGGTGTTGTGTGGAGAGACATGTCATCATGTCTTCAAAAAAGTGGATATACTGTGAAACCCGTATCATTTTGTTTTTTAAATAACTTTTTAAAATTTGTTCTGATCAATCAGAATCTGTGAAAGAATCATTAAAACACTATTGCACACTGATCATAATTTACTTCATGGAGTTTTCATGAAATCGTTTCATGAAATGTTTTCCTTTACAGCTGTTTTTTATAAACCACCAATAAAGACAATAAACTACAATGTTGTTTCTACTGTACTGCTGTTACAACCAGGACTACAGCTACAACTACTGTCAGTACTTTAATTCACTACTGCCTCTATCACTACTGATTCTGCTACTACTTTTAGAAGTATTATTGCCACTAATGCCACTACTACGTGTCTTCACATACAATTACTATCACTACTATTACTGACATGGTTGCCTCTATAACTACTTTTACTAGACTTATGTGGCATGGCCAAAATTATGTGGACAGCCAAACATTTCAGCAATATGTAATTGATAAACATGAGCGTTTCTGGTTTATATTGGATCTTCGCTGCCGGGATTTGCTCCCATTCAGCCACAAGGTCCAACTCTGATTTGGGTGATAATGTCTGGGGTTGAGGTCAAGGCTCTGTGCAGGTCAGTAAAGTTCCTCCACAGTTCCTCTTCATGGAGCTGGCTTTGTGCATGTGCAAAGCAGGAAACACAGTATTGTCAAAAAAGCATTGTCAGCTATGGCATTAATATTTCATTGGATTCTAATCATCTAGCTAATCTATTACTTGGAACTAAGGAGCCTAGACCAAACAAGGCACATGGGTGTCCACATACTGTATTAAAAAGACTTTCAACACTACTAACCCTACCCCATGCTGTTTCTATCACTGTTGTAATTAATAGAACTGCAAACTACTACTGCTACTCTGAATGTCACTATCACTGTCCTGTCAGTAGTAATATTATTGGGTGCTCTTCACTGACTTACACTGCTGGTTTTGCCTCTGAATGTATCCAGAGCAGACAACTGTTGACCGTCACACAACACACTTGGCCATAGACATGTATAATGTGTAGAGTATGTTGTACATGTGTTTTATCTTTTATCGGGTGGTGTGTGTGTGTGTCAGTGTGTGTAGAGCTGGATGAGGCTGAGGGAGAGTGAGGGGTTACTGGAGTCCAGCAGCTGTGCAAACAAAAGGGCAGCCAGATATTACTGTTACCCCACTGAGTGCCATCTCTCCCACATTCTGCTGGCATCAGGCCTGCACACTCTGGAGCTATCATTACATGAACCCATTGTTACTCATGTCACACGAAAGCCCTCATTGGGATGGTAACATTCAATCATGAAAAATGACACATAACCTGAACCATCTGCTGGCTTTAGACAGGAAATTTAAAGGTCTGGCTTGGGGAAAACGTTGGGTATTGGTCAAGTCACTAATTTGTCTGAAGCAGAGGCACCATGACACGGAACATGAGGCAGGTAAGAAGTGAGGCTGAGCAGAATAAGTAGAGGTTGGGATGCTGTTCTAACTGGGTCTGCTGTCATTAAACATCACTGAGTGTGAACAAGCCTTGTTTCAGTACACTACTGTCATACAGTGCATTGATGTGTGGGAATCCTGGAAAATAAAGTGAGTAACACTTGTCTTTCCTTACCTTGCTCTGTGAAGACACATGCTTACACAAAACCAGCAGACAGGCAAACAAGTTGGTGTATGTCCACATTTTGTCTCCTCAGTGTCTCGGCGTGAAGTTCACAAATCCAAAGAGACAGTCAGTGCAATCAGTCCGGGAGGTAAAGTAGAGCGCCTATATAAACTCCATTTCCTCTTCACTCAGGTGGGATCATACAGTGTGTGTCCGTCTGTATGTATAGATGGACGTGTGTGTGCTGTTTAGTGCGCCCTGTCTGCACCGCGCGCTCACTCTGCAGCCTGGCGCACAGTGCGCATCATCTGTCCCCCGCTGTCCTCCGCCAATGGGAGGGCTTCACACACTAACACACAGATCGTCAGTGTGCATTCAATGTATACATGACGTCGGGGTTTGTCCACTACGACTACTACTACTACGACTACTGCTAATAATGATTATAATGGTCAACATCATCATTCATTGTGTAATTCGATGTTTTTTTAAATTATATTTTGGATTTTCAGACACTTTACTAATTCAGTGCACTTGTCCCACATTGAATATTGTCACTATTTGTGAGTTTTAGAGTGGCAGTGGAAGGAATACACCCTTTCTGGGGGGGGCAGCACACTTGCGCAAACACGCAATAGAATTTTGAAGGGCATTTGGCGCCATCAGCTGGCCAGTTATTGACCCATTAGAACCCAGACCCATTTCTTCGTAAAGGAAAATTATGGGTGATATACCAGAGACCGAGTGGACCACATAGAGCACATTTCTGATATATGTTTTTAAAATATTTGTTTATGTCATAATTCATTATATTTTATATTCATATTTCAGATAATATGTTTCTTTTAATTATATTTATTGATTTATATTCATTTGTTCCAGGGTCAGACCATGTTAAATGTAATACAGGACACGTTATTAAAACATTGAAACTGTTAAATGGGTTTTAAAGTATCTTTAGTATCAAAAAACATTTTGGGGAAGTCACTTCCTGTCACAGTCATGTGACTGTGGCATGACCACCACACCAGGATGTTTATTATACTATATGTTGCTTAATGAGTTCGGGTCAAGCATAAAGCTGTATTAGGAAGAGTCTAGGGCAGGGGTGCTCACACTTTTTCAGCATGCGAGCTACTTATAAAATGACCAAGTCAAAATGATCTACCCACTACAAAAATGCTTATATATATGTGTGTGTGTGTGTGTGTGTGTGTGTGTGTGTGTATATATATATATATATATATATATATATATATATATATATATATATATATATATATATATATATAATACAGTTTATGGTTATAAATATAGTTCATATTTTAAAATGTGTTAAGAAAATTAATAATTCAATAATATAAGTACAGAGTAGTTTAATAATTCATCATTTCATTTATAAATTTATATAATGGTTAAAAAGGTTAAAAGTCTACTGGAATTCATGTTTTTATGTGATTTTGTATGTATTGTTAAAAGGTGTACTTCCCCTTTAAGACCGCATAGAGCCGCTAGATTTCCTTGTTTTACATTCAGTCGTCAGTCAGTGCTTTAGAGCTGGAAAGCGAACGGTTTTCTTACCTCTCTTCCATTAGCAATTAGTTGAAACAAGTCAGAAATGTCAGAAAAATTCATTTGTCATCTGACTGGCTGCCCTGTATATCAGCCAAGTGACCTGAAGGATGATAGGCTGACGTCTATTTTTTTAATGTCATGCGATCTACCAATACTACCTTTGCGAACGACTGGTAGATCGACGTACTGAGCACCCTGGTCTAGGGCATTCAAAGTGTTTGTTACACTCGTGTCGCCATAGCACAGAATGCCAAACAAATCATTAAAAATATGTATAATGAAGGGGAGCCATGGTAAGATTAACCTGCAAGGGGGCTCTGAGGCACAAATGAGCTATTGAGCCCCTGAGTGTGCAAAGTGTGGTTTCTCTGTCATACAAAGCTCTACATTTGCAGTGTGATAATATCATTTAACAGTTTAATTTAGTATACTATAGTAGAATATGAAAAATCAAGCTTAAGCACAAAACTGATTTGAATAAATTCTAAAATTAGATTTTGGGACCAGGGACCTTCATCAAGACAGGGGCCCAAAATCAGATAAAAAGCACAACTAACCTTACAGGAATGATCTTGTTATGTCAATGTAGTCAATGTTCCCAAACAAATGTGCAATGAAATGAAATAGTTGACACATAGCAAACATGGGGCTTCTGTGGCCCCTGGAGTTCCTGAAGCCCAGGGCAGTTTTTGGCTTTGCCTGATTGGTGCTCCAACCTTGTGGGGAGGAGCTGTGAGACAGGGAGACACAGCGCAGGCTGGAGAGACATCTGCAGGGCAACAAGAGACACACACTAACCTTCATCTGTCTCAACAGCAGTAACTGTTTAATCTAATTAATTTCCCCCACATATCAACATTTCTATAATAGGCTATGTAATTATATGTCCAAAAGGAAATCTTAATTAGTCATTAGTCAGGTTATACCCAGTAATAAGATGATTTATCAAATATATGTAACTATGTCTTGCAGACTATTGAAATTATGACAGATGTTCTTTTTGGATAAAGGAAATTAGTATTAATCTGGTCTATTTTTAAGAAGTTTTGAATTGTATTACCCCACACATTAGATCAACACTATTCTCAAATCCCCAAGAAATATGGGAGTCATAACATGCCATAAAACACTTTTAGGCCTGACTGGTCGTTGATTCAAAATATTTTTTGGCGTCTGCATTTTATGGAAGTCAAAATAGCAACAAGTTGTTATAGGTGATGCAAAAGGTGAGTGCTAAGAAAGCAACAGAAGGAGATGAATTTAGTGCAAGGTAATTGTAGTTTAATAGTATGCTTGGTGTCCTCTCTTTCTGCATTTTACACCCAGAGACAGTTGGGATTCTCTACCCTGCTAAAACAGCATGATCAACAGTTACCCTTCAGCTAACTGCAAACCTTTCAGACTGCCTGTCGACAGCACACAGAATGAATATGCATTATTATTTCTACTCAGCTAAGTCTGCACTAGTTTAACCCCAGACTGCTGTAACTTTTACAACAAGAAAATAAAAAGGCTTGAAAATGTATTATGAAATGCTAAAACACTTACTACTACTACTAATTATTATTATTATTATTATTATTTTTGTAGAGGTTTGACTTGCTTGAGAGCCTTTAGCTTTGGCTTACACATCAGTCTATGGCCACCGATAAGTTGAACTCCACAGGCCGTGTCTGTAGCAGCTGTAGCTCCACAAATCCACACAGGAGAACGTTTTGTTTGTAAAGAAAATGAAAAATCTCCACGTTTATTTCCACAAATACAAACAAAATAGCTGGCTAACACAATAGTTTCAACTAACTGATAATAGACGAAAGAGGTAAGAAAACCGGATGCTTTCCAGTTCTCAAGCGCTGACTGACGGCAAAATGTAAACAAGGAAGTATATCGGCTCTATGAGCTCTTAAAGGGGAAGTACACTTTTTAACAACGTATACAAAATCTTATAAACACATGAATTCCAATAGACTTTTAAATATGTTTAACCATTATATAAAGTTATAAATGAAATTGTGAATGTTAAACTTCTTTCTACTTATATTATTGAATATGCATTTTCTTAACAATTTAAATACATGAACTGAGTTTATAACTATACACTGTACTTTTGCCTCTACAATTATTATTCTATTTTTTATTTTTATATTTATTTCTATATTTCTCTTGGTAATTTGTTAATACCTTTTATCCTTGTTTATATTGTTAATACTTTTATATTTCTTCTACTTAAATTGTTTATATGGCTTATTTACTTTTTATTATTCTTACTTTACCGGTGCTTCTTTCTATTCTGATATCCTCTTTGCTGCTGTATACTGGAAATTTCCCCGTTTTGACAATAATAAAGGAATATCCTATCTTATCGTATCTTACCTTAAAACAGGACTTCTTTCGTCACACATTACAAATTGACCACCGGAGGGCAGTACACATTCTCAGTTATTTCTTACTGAAAGCTCGAATGAAAGTTGCTGCTAACGCTGAACATGTGCTCCTCTTGCTACTGGTCTAACAGCAGCTTCAGTGTCACAAGCTGGTAACAGTCAAAGCATTAGCATGCTAGTTGGCCAGTTGTCAGCTTGTCTTGGTGAAACGCTGCGATTCAGATTCAGAAATGCACTTCATATCCCATGATGCCTGCGGGACGAAGTTGCGTAATCACTGATGTGTGTGTTTGTGCTGCCTTCATGTCATGTGGGAATAAGCGATCTTCATAATATTGGACGATACCATATTACAACGAGAAGTAATGAACAGAAAATAAGTTATTGGTTGATTTAGATTTTAAATACTTTGCATTTTACCCACGCTCAAACTCAGTTTGAAAGTTTTCCTTTGTTTGACACTTAAGACTGGCAAAAAATTTACACGAATTAATCAATTAAAAATTGAATTTGGCTCTTTATCGTGAGGGCTGAGATTATTTAGTTTTTCTTCCGGTTTTTGCTAATATTTAATTACTCTAAATGTTATTGATTAAATAAATTCAGCATTACATTTGTAAGAGGGCGACTGTCCAAACTTAAATCATCTTGCTTTAACATTTGAAAGTTGTTTAGTTAGGCTACTTCAGTGTCGGACTTCTAATTGGATGTAAGAAGTCGCCATCCTCCACGCTCCCCGCAGACAGTGAACGCACCACCCTTGGGGGTGTGGATCCAGTTATTCCCCGCTGACTGGAAGCAGCAGGCTAAATCATGGGACGGCGGTCCGAGCAGTGAGCCAGCCGGACTGAGGACAGGGACAAAGCAGCTCGATTCACTTCACACTGCACCATCATCATCATCATCATCTGTCATCTCACCATCATCATCATCCGCAGCAGCAGCAGCGTGCCGGGGCGACGTCAAGCTGAGTCGGGATCAGCCCATGCAGGAGGATGGAGATAGAGAAGAGGACGAATGGGTTCGACTACCCGGAGAGAAACAACGCCAAGTCCGTTAACGGTAGGCGAACACGACCCTGAGCTGGAACCTGCATGCCCACACACACACACACACACACACACACACACACACACACACACACACACACACACACACACACACACACACACATCGTTGCTGTCCATGACTGGATCACACCTTTCCTCACCTGCTCACACGACAGCATGGCCACACTGTGTTTGATTATTCCTGATCGGCATCGTACAGGCACCAGTGCTCAGAGCCACTTCAGACAGGACACACTTACTAATGCGTGCAATGGAAATCAGCGCAGAAATGAAAAGTGTGAACGCAGTGATTGTCATCATTTGTATGTGTTGAAATGAACTTTAGACTCACGCGCGACCGGATCTGAACAAGAGAAGTGAAACGGTCTGACAATATATGATCGAGCGCATTTTGGACTGAGATGTAGTTCAGTTTGGTTTGTTTCCTTGTTTTACATCAGTGGAGATGATTGAATTGCCTTTATTATTCCTCTCTCCGTGTGTGTGTGTGTGTGTGTGTGTGTGTGTGTGATAGCTGGCTTGCTGGGAACAGAGGTCGGAATGTTTTTATTTGGAGGTGGTCAGTCAGGCTCGGGGAGATCGTAAAAGGTGAACTTTTGAACTTGGAAAACGCCCCGAAGCCATTAGCTTTTGAGTCCCCCTAAATCCGGCTCTGCCTGCGCTGCACAGGATGGACAAGATGGACATGAAGGCGAGGGGAAGTAAAAGCGATGAGGAGGCAAGATGGGTTTTCACAGTCACCTGGGCTGTGTTCAGGTCGCAGCTTTTACACGACACTGACTTCACTGCTTTTGGGAAGCTGGTCTCCTCACAGCTCACTTATAATCCAGTGAACTCACATTTTTTATATTTCTTCACATGTTCCATATTGACCAGTTGCAGGCCCACACTGAGCCCCACAATGCCTTGCAGCAGTGTCTGTCCCAGGCGCCAGTCCCATATCGTGCAACCATGCGGGTGACTGAAGATTTATTGACATTTCCAAGATTAAAATTCCTTTAACTCTGCCTGCTCCGAGCACACTCACCCTGACTTATGGGCATGTTAACACGGACTGTGTTGTCTCTTGGTACATTTGTGTGTGTGTGTGTGTCACTTGATTGTAGAATAACAGTAGATTTATATTAGAAGGCCTGCAGGAAAATCTGATGGATTGTTATGTCCAAAAAAGTCTCATTGGCTGCCTGTATTTACATAGAGCATTCTTTAGATTAACAAGAAAAGAAAAAAAACACTTTCTAAAGGTGTATTTTAACAAATGATAAAAAACAATAGCACTGAAACAATTTGTCAGTTAGTTCCACCAAATAATAATCATTGTAAATTTTCGATAATTAATTTCTCATTTAAAGTTGTGCATTGAGCAAAACTCATCAAACCTTCTCTGGTTCCAGCTTCTCAAAATTTTGGCATTTCCTTGGGTATATATATATAAAGAAAAGGGCACAGTTTTTTTAAAACTAAAATCTAAATGTTTGAATTTTTTACCATAACAATTATGGGCAAGAAAGGCCTTGTAAAATAATGTAGAGATGAAATGAGTACTCAATCAACAGACTGTTTTGATAATTGGTAAATAATTTGAGTCATTCATTCTCTAGTTAAACATTCTCTACTTGTAGCTTTTGAGTTGTGATGATTTGCACTGCCTTTGTCTTATATTACTTCAAACTGAAATCTGACTTTTTGGACTTAGAAACAAGAAATGTAATGATGTCACCATGTGGTCTGGGAAACTGGGATGTACATTTTTCACAATTTTTTTATGTCTCTCTCTCTTTTTGTAGGCCCAATCATGATTCAATTAAAATTTATATAGCACATTTCAAACACAGAGGTAATTCAAAGCTCTTTACTTCAGTGTAAAAAATCATGTGTAAAATAGTCTGCAGTTTAATTGATAAAGTATATAATCATTAGTAGCAACTGTAGAAAGACAGATCTTAAAGATGTTAGAGTCCAACTGGTTAACCCATCACTGACCAGTGAATAGTGCTGACAGTGTTCAGAGCCTTTCTATCACCTCATATTATTACATAGAAAACAAAGTAGGTAAACCCTCCTCCTAGCTCCTGCTCCAGCTTCTACACATAACAACATTTGAAGACAAACTCAATTTCCATTGATCTTGCCCAGGAATTTGGCTTGTTTCACCTCCCACTCTCTGTTCAGTGAAGTGTCCTTTTTTAATGTAATTGAACTCAGTGGAAGAAGAAGAAGGAGCAGAAAGAAGGAGGAAGGCAGATTGGGTGGAGGGGTTAAGTATTTGTGTGGATCTGTGTTTGGGCCTTGGGGGTGTGCAGGCTGGCACTGTGAGGCAGATAAGCTGAAAGAAAGTGCTTTGTCAGCCCCTGATCTGGCTCGGGGGCTCTGTCCTGTCCCTCGGGGCAGGGTGAAGGGGACGCTTGGCCGTGGGTGGGGCAGGGACAGGATGCGAAACCCCCCGCCGTGACACTTGAATGATGAGCCAGGAGGAGTACAGTAGAGGAGGAGGGGCTGCTGCTGCTGCTGCTAGGCGGAGGGACAGGGGGTTGGGGGTGGTGGCCACGCAGACAGATGTGATCCATTATGCTGAGTTTTCCTCTTGTTCTTAACTTGACTCCCTCTGCTACCAGCAGATCTGTGTCAACACCAGCACAGTGACAAGAGTTGCACCTCACCCCGCTCCCCCCCCCCCGTCCCTCACAAACATAAGCCATCACAGGGTATTTTAAATTGTAAAATGGATCTGTAATGTTTGTATTAATGTATCTTAAGAAAAAGGGGGCAGACATGGACTCAACCAGGCGCTTGGTTACAGTACAGTTTGTCATATTTTTGTTATAGCATTATCTAAAATAATATTTACAGAACCTAGGGCAGCCCCTGTGCACAGTTAAGATGAAAAACAGATTAACTAAATGTTGCACACACAACAAATTAGGGCAAGTAACAATGACTCCATGGTCAAATTGTCTGATGATTATTTATGTGTTAGTTGGATAATCATTTGGTTGTTTACTAAATGGATGGAAGCCTGGCTATTGTTGGAAATGTTGCAACAAATAGGAAGTCAACTAAGTGCATTTTCATTCACTGGTTAAGGCAGAAGCTAGCTTGAGGCTAGCTAAGGTTAAAAAGCTAACCTGTGGTACTGGTCCACTTCGGCACTGGTCATGCTGCTTTGCATTATCATTGCATTATCATAGAAATGTGGGCAGTAATCTATATTTAAATGAACAATGTTTAACTTCCCTCCATCTGGTCTGCACCCAGAGCTCCTTGCTCATTTGCCAGCAAAAGTTTTTTTGCATGGTCTTGCAGAGTTTTGCCAGCTCTGAGGCTGATCAAACTACTTCCACATTGTTCGTATGCCTGACTTCACAAACCAGAGATGTCTAAAGAGAGAGTCAGTCAGATCAAGGGCAGCTTACAAAGTTCAGATCAAACTGTCAAACTAGGCAGTGCTGATCAAATAGGAATCAGGATTCTGTGTACTGTATTGTCCATTTCTTGCCTGTGCACTATTTAACCGTAACATGAGAAAGTTTGTGCCTAGGTGACTGCCATTGTTTCGTGCTCGAAAACAGATGAGCCAAAACCGAGCATTGCCCAATTCACCGACACCAGGCATTCAGTCCATTCTGGTCGGAATAAATTTTCTACCTTTTGAGCAAAAAATAATATGATAGCTCTTGTTTTGTTTTTGCTCTGGTCATGCAGCACTGGTTTAAAGAATATTCGCATCATTCTACTTCATAGACCACCCAGTTTTATGAAAACACCATCTGTTCAGCCGAGAAATACTTCTTTAACATGTGTTTAAAGTAATATAATAGTATTTGTGTTTTGACTTCATTCAAGTTGTGGAAAAGCATTTTAAATGGATATTTTAAAGCGTGAAGTATTCTGCCAGGTACTTATATTTGTTCATAAATGCAGTCAGAAGCCAGATAATCAATCCATTGTCTCTTTTCTATGATCTCTCAAGGTCTGAATGAGATCAAGCATGTCATAGAATATCTCTCGAAGTTATTTAGTTCAACACTAAAGGGGTTTGAAATGCCAACAGTTTTTACTTTTCTCATGCAATTCCATCAGTTTTTTGCAATCAAATGATACTGTCTTGAAACAGGGAACATTAAATGTGAATGATCCTGTTGCAATTATTTTATAAGGGAATTATGTCAAATTTTCAAAAGAGAAATAAAAGAGTAAATCCTATGACTCCACCATTCCAAGATAATTTCAGTAGATTTGTGAAAATTCTTCACCAAGTCTGATTAGCATTTCAAACAGAGTGATTTATTTCACAGCATGCTCCACAGCAGATGGTTTTACCATTTCAAGACTATACATTTTGATGAGTGAAGGGATCTCAAAGTGTGTTATCAGAGTGAAGTCTTGTATGTGCTGTAAAAAGGAGAGACCACAGAAAAGCAACAAAAAACACAGCAAAAAAACAGGCCAAACAATTTTTATATATATCATGAGTGTGATTTGTATTGATGAGACGAAACTGTACTTTGAGATGATTGGCTTGATGGAAAGATGGAATTTTTGACTTTTAAGTTTAAGTAAGTGTTAAAAAATAAAACTGAAAACTGAAATGTAACTTCATGTTTACACATTCATTAAAAAAGAAAGAAAACTCTAATTTCACAAAACATTTCCAGATATTGATGCATGGAATGTTCCTTTATGAGACTCCTCTTATATGTATTGATTTTAGTTTCTTGATTCTTTCAGTTTTAGGTACCTATAAAAATAAGCCATTTGTTTCCTCTAAATATAACATTTCACAAATATGTAAATGCATACATACATTTAGTCTTTATATATGACCTATTTAGTTGTCCTGACATTAAAACTAAAAAGCCAATTTTTTATCTTATCTCTACCACCTCTCATTATGAACAACAACTATGATGGGTGAATATCAGAACTGGTAATGGTCTCTTTGCTGAAACTTTTTCCTCTTCTGGTTTTGTCTTGCCTTTTTTTTTTGCATCCTTTTTTGTAACTGTCGCTCTATACTTACGTAAGTAACCCTTGGTACGGGAACGTGACTAAAATCCATATTTCAAAATAAATTGCCAAATTTGCCTTTGTAACAATTTATGGAATGTTAACATGTTCTGAATACATCTGGACACGATACTGTCTTGCTCATTTGTGATTTCTTTGACCTAATTATTACACTGCATGATCAGTTCAAAACTCTGGACTTCTGGACTGAAGTGTGTGCTGATTGGTTGGTTGGACTTTTGGTTAGATGTTATTGGTTTGGTATGGTTGTTCTCAGGTTGATTGTATTCATACAACTGATTTGTTGAATTTTACGTAAATTGAATGTTATTATATTATATTTTTGTTTCAGAAAAAAAAGAAAAACCCTAACCGTAATAATTTTTAAATTTCCATACTTGAATTTCTCTTCATGTTCTTCATTCACAAGAAAACTTGCTGACTTAGAAGGAACAAAGGAGGCATTTAAAGACAAATGAATATAATGTGTAAATAACTTCACCACTGAATGGAGAGGGCTGTGAAGAATGAGGCCAGTGTTGCTGAGGAAGGTCTTCTGTCTCAGAGGTCTAGAGGCTGTGTGTCCTTCATCCTGATGCTGCTGTTTCCAGGCAACCCACAAGTGTGTGGTCAGAATGAAGAGGGCCAGATGGTGACGCAACAGTAACCATACAGCAACAAAACACAACAAAACAGCTTCAGATCATTCTCCTCTCTTATCAGGCGAAAATGCAGTCACAACACATAGGAGTGTCATTAAAGCCACATTATCACACAAACACCCTCTAACTTGACACTTTAGGCGCTTTGCATTTTGCTAAAGAAATATCAGTTTACCAATCACCAATCACATCAATAATGGACACAGGGAAACAGCCTCAGAACTAATGGAATTATCTCAATCCATCAGAATTTTATTATGGTGATTATAGGAAAGGGTAGTGTTTCCAAAAATTGTGCCAATAATGCCACTAGTTTTGGTATTGATACCAAAATGATACCTTACTTACTTAAAGGTGAAAACCATTGAATTGCATCCTGTCATTAATGCAAAGCAATCAATCCAGAGTTGGAGAAGGTTTTGATTCTAGCTGCTGCATCCAATCCCTAAAATAACACGGGTATGCAATGCAAAAGAAAGAAATGTAACACTTGAAAGTCTAAACTCAACTTCAAAAAGTCTCTCTGTTGCTTTTAACTACCTTTCAATACAAACCCCAGATGTTAGTGTTTAACTGTGTGTGTGCGCACACAGTAAATTAAGTATATTTATTACCATCAGTGAATGGTCACTGGCTTGTTAATTTCTAAGTTCACAAACACTTCCATCATCTTCCAGCACAGCTCTGATCCTCATGCTGAGCTCAGAGCTCTTCCCCCGAGGCTGTGCTTGTGATTTTGTTGTTGTCTGTGATGAACACGTGGGGGAGGTGGCAGTGAGTGCTATGGGAACAGTGACCAGGGTCAGTGGGATGTTGCTCTTGAAGCATTAATGGCCTGCTCTCTGCTGACCTCCACGTAACCCAGGAAAGTATTTACAGCCTCCACTTGATCCATGAGCTACAGGCTTGGATAATAGTGAGGCTTGTCTCTGAGGCTGCATGCACACTTATGTGTTTTCATTTTAAAATGTTTTAAAATCTCTGGTCAGATGAGCACTTTAACACTGTTTCAGAAAAAAGCTCCATCCACACTAACAGGCCTGAAAACACGTACCACATGACCGTTACACTGGGCATGCATATTCCAGTGTACTCAGGAAGCAGATTCAGTCAAGACAGGACAACAATGATGGAGCAGGGAAATGTGACTCTTCACCGAGTCGTACCAGATAATGCCATTTTATGAAAGCACTGTCAATAACAGTGTGTTTTGTCTATTCCATCATTGTATTTTCCATGCCCTTTTGTGTCTTTCTGAATATAGACAATATAACATCCATTCCTTCAATGTACAAACTCCAATTCTCCCCATATCATAACACATACTCAAGAGTTCACATTTGTCGATGATGCTTATAGCCTACGCACTGTTTCATTTAGTACAAGCAGCATTGGACACTTTATCCCGTCACATTTTTACATATGTATGCACACATCAAAACGAATCCATCATTTTCACACACACACACACACACACACACACACACACACACACACACACACACACACACACACACACTCACACACACACACACACACACACACACACACACTTATGACTTGTCGGGATAGTCCAGTTTTCCTGGGTATCCCCTCACCACTCAGGTAATACAACGTGCATGCTACCATTACATCCATGGGCATCATTATTTTTGCTGTTGCCTCTTCCTGTTCCTGTTATTCGGGCTAATAACACTGGACATGGAAATTATCACAAATGACTGGAATAATAACTTGCCTTCTGCACACGTAGGCAGTAGTAACTTGATTAAATGCAGAATTTAGCTGCACAACAGCTTCTTGCATGGACAACAAGGTCAGCAACGCCTGTAATTGGTTATGTTGAAATGACCACTGGTAGGCTCTCTCTCTTTATATAGTGCAGACTGATGTCGTTTGTTTACTTTCAGAAAAGGGTCATATGATAGGGGTGTGCTGAAGGGAAGGACACATTGTGACTGATCAGGCCTAATCTGGAAGTGACCATGGATGTCTGCCTCATTGTTTAAAAAAATCAATTTTTCTGTCTACACAAAAATGCATTTTTGGAGTTTTCAAACTAAAATGGGTCAGCAACATTTCCAAAAGTCTTTGCTTTAGGAGAGTCCACCTGAAATACAGGAGTAGTGTTGACACTTTGTGCAAAGAGAGCAAAAGTTATGCATTTTAAAACCGAAATGTCTGAGTGTGGATGCTGCGATGTTTGTTTGCTTGACCCTGGCACAACCTGAGCTTCTAACAGCTGCTAATGAGCTGCAGGGGAGAACTGGGAGGAAGCGACATGCTGCCGTAAACTGTATTTTGCAGGGGAATTGATTACGGTAACTATAGGGGACAGCTGGTACAGTGACGCCTTCAATTTGAGTTTGAATTTGGGTGGAAGATGAGTTTACAGGCAGCTATAAAACACTGAACTTGGTATGTAGAGTAGAGATGGCCTTCCTGTGAAACCGCAGGGCTGGAGGATGCAGTTGTTTTGGGGGTTGTAAAAGAGCAGCTGAGGAGTTTCATTTCAAATACACTATTTCCATTTTAGAAAGGAAAACAGGGTCTCCTGCTAGTGGTCAGGAGTCATTAGGTGTCACTTATTTGGATATTTGAATTAAAGAAGAAATTCACCTCAGCTCACAAATGGGAACGAGACTAGGAACTGCTGAAGATGATTGGTTGTTGAAGCACGGTCATACTCACTGATTTACAGACGAAGCTGATCACCAGGCACCACTCATTTCACGGTCAACAGAAAACACACTGCACACAGAGCTGTGCGCATTGACTCTTTTAACAGGAATCTGCTAAACACTTACTGTTCTCATTACCTTGACACACATACAAACACACCCCGTAATGAGCAAACATTCCCTAATTGCTTACTCAATTTTATGTTTTAAAACTGCTGTGCACCTCAGTTGTGAAAGAACTAAAGGTCAAAGTTTGGATATTAGGGACATCTCTGTCAGTTATTGTCAAATCTGTTGATTTTGATTTTCCATTCCTTTATTCTGTAAAATGTCAGGAAGTATATAAAAATGTCCATGACATTTGCCAAAAGCAACAGAAGTGACGGAGACAGCTCAGACTTTAAAACAACAAAAACATTTTCATCAGCTATTAGGGAAGTTTCCACGTTTGAAACATTACTTCTAAAGTTGTATTTTAAAGTTGTTCAGCACATGATTTAACATGTACATGGTGCAATACATGATGTTCATTATTATATATAATTATCATATATTCCTATTTTTTTATAATCTTTTTTTTGCATTTTATGTCATGGACTTTGGAGTGAAAAGAAGGAATTCTTGTCAAAGTACTGAAATTACATTCTAATGATTATTTATTGAAAATATGCATGACCATTATGTAAGTA
Source organism: Centropyge bicolor (assembly GCA_037975185.1). NCBI lineage: Eukaryota > Metazoa > Chordata > Actinopteri > Pomacanthidae > Centropyge > Centropyge bicolor. The sequence goes on along the minus strand of JBBMOC010000013.1, from coordinate 2,209,130 downwards.
AATGCTGACAGCAACCTCATGGACCCTTGTGCCTTGTAGTCAACTGAAGAAATATATTTCACTTATCCGCAGGGAAGGATGTGTTCTAAGATAATGATAAGTATTATAAAAATGGGGCTTTCAATTTGTTGTCTTAAAATCAAAGCACAAATATTTAAAAGTTACACTTACACTTATAAACTACATTTGATAGTTACATTTAAAGATTACCCATAGTTACATGACACATTACAGATAAGCTGCTATACTGTGGAAGAGGTCAAGAGCTTGTACCTGCCACAGTACAGCAACTTGGATTCAAGACAAATTGTTGTTGTCAAAGGAGCAGATCAGTTTTGAACCCATTTGATCACAATTTTAAATCAATGTTTTACTATAAACCTCCCATATCAGATATGATAGGCCTTGAAGACCCTGGTTGTCTGAGCAGAGATTAACAATAAATTAGATGCATCTGTATATAAGGAACAAGGTGACTCCACAGGCTGATCCTGTTTTTTTTTTAGCTTGGTTTTGTAAGATGATTATTATGAGATGGCTGATATAGGCCTGAGCTTGCACAGTGCAGTACACTTGCTGGCTCTGCGAGGTAGTAAAATCTGACCCCTGGTATGATGAAAGGGAAGTTGCCCCTTTGAGCATGTCAAGCAACGGTGAAGGAACCCCCGCCCCTGTGACCACAGCGTGACCCTCAGCCTGGCCACTCGCTGGGATTAGCACAGATAAAGACATACATTCATTAGTTTCACATAACATACACTAACACACACTGATGACTGCACTATAAAAAAGCCTTGGAGGCTATAAAAAGTGGTCTACATCCTATTTTTAGATCTTATAGAGTGCATTGTGGCCAAGTGTAGTATTAAATAAAAAGAATGGTTAACCTTAATCTTAAGAGGGTAATCAACTCAAATATCCATCAATTATTAATAAAGCTCTCAGAAAAAGAGAATTGATGCTTTTTGAAAAAAAGGTCAAGAGAGTCAATTACAAGTAATTAAAATGGTGTGTCTCTTGCATTTCTCGTACATGTGATGAACATGTTATTTTTCAACACTGCTGGCAATACAGAGATCTCAAAATGGGAAGTTTGTCCCTCTTCCATTTCCAGGTGGTCAGGCAGTGTAAAGCCACAGCTGATCAAAATGTTCATCAGCTTGGAGCAGCTACAGCTACAGCAAGGATTAGCGTGGTGCTCTTTGAACTTGAGTGGCACTATGAGACGCTATGGGGCCGTGTGCTTTGTCAGCCTGAAGCAGCGGGGAGAACAGAGTAGACATTGTGCTGTGCTGTGTTACACACCGAGGTCAAGGGTCAGGTGTAAAGGTCAAAGAGATGGCCGCGGAGCAGCCTGTGAAGCCACACTTAAGTTCCTTCACAATCTGTCATATGCACTATTAACCATTATTTGACAGACTGCTAATCAGGACCCAGACTGATGAGTTGATGACTTGACTTGATGTGCTGAAGATGGCTGTGCAGTGCTTTGTTTGTGGTTTACCTGTGAGACAAGGTGTGAGGTAGCAGATTTTTGACACTCACTGGAAACACCATCAGCCTACCATAAAGGAACAATAAGGCTTTGATAGCAGCCAGTTAGACAGAGCGATCCAGCAGCAGTAGCCCTCCTAAAGCCAGGTGGCAATGTCTCCTCTGTCCAGTTGGTTATAAGCCCATCTTCACCTTCAAGGCTGTCTGAGGCAAACGGAGACTCCTTACTGTCATGCTTTGGTGTCTCTGCTGGAGGCGGGGGTGGATCAAGTTGTGCCCAAGGGGCAAAGCCCTCTCTGCTCTGACCTTTCAGCAAGCACACGGTTCAGTCTGTCCTGCTGCAGAGTGAAAACAATGATCTATCTGTGGGTGCTGCTTCCTCTCATCAATCTTACAGCTGGAAGGGATGATTGATTGATTGATTGATTGATTGATTGATTGATTGAAGAGCTGTCACATAGCCCAGAACTATATTGTTTAAGTGTGATCTATGCTGCCCATGCTGTAATCAATACTGTTCATATAAAAAAATATAGTTAAATGGCTCGTTGTAAATTCACATATCTTTCAGATGTAATTTTCAGTTTCCACAGACTCACACTGGTCTCGTTGATAGAAGAAATATGCCAGTTTAAATTTTTCTGTAGATTCACTTAGAATAACTTACACAACTGTGTCAGTTTCATACATACATACTGCCCTTATTCTGGCAATGTTTTCCCTATTTTTTCGTGGGCCCAGCAAGGTAGCTAGCTAGGTATGTAGAAACATGGCATCATGCCTGCAAAGCTCAGATTGGTCAGTTGTTTCTGCAATTGCTGTAATCACAACACCAGACCAATTTGTCTCTGAACAATTTGGAGATGTGGGTGGTGATTCAGGACTGGAACCAGGCTATTGGTGTTTTTGCCATGCATTTCGGTTATTTTTGCAGGTTTTTGAGATGTTTGTGTCTGAGGGTTCTGCTGCCACCTGCATATGATAGATAGACTGATAGAATTGTATTTGTGGTGTTTAAAAATGTAACTCCAGTTCCTGTTTTCTTTATGCACCACACACAAAATTCCATTCCTCTTGGGCTGTAATTGGGTAGAGGCAGAAATCTAGGTAGCACTACAGGTAAGTAAGAGAAAATATGTTGTTATATTGTAATTCAGGGGAGCTGACCCTTTTAAATATAACAAAACCAACAAACCTATTAAAAATGCTTGTAAATAAAATTAAATGGTAAACAGCATCTGATATATTAATAATTGATTACAGAGAAGAATTACATCAGAAGGTCCATAAAATTCTCTGGCTCTGCCATGCAGTGCCCTATGTGACTGTAAAATCAGTGTTGAGTTGGTGTATAAGAAGGTTAATACAGCAGTGATATGTTCAAACAGTCTGGTTTTAGTTTGAAACCGGACTGCCATTTTTTGAACAAACTATTGCAACATTAGAAATACTTTACACATAAATATTGGCTTATTTGAAGTAAAACGTGTTAATTCTTCTGGAGTCATTTCTTGTCTCTTTATTATCTGCTGCCGCTCAGTCAAAGAGGGGCAGAATATCCTATTAATGGGTTTATTCACGCTAACAAGGAGACTCAGTGGGGGGATCAGAGGTTCAAAGAAACAGGGGGACCTCTCTAAAGCTTCTAAATTCAGCCTCTAAACTGACTCACTGACTCCTTTCTTTGCAACTTTGTCATCGTTTCACTCCTGTGTCCTGGGCAGTCTCGAGAGCCAGGCTTGAAGTATGACATTTGATCGATGGAGACTGTGTGGTTTGTAGTGCGATAAGAGTGGGGGCTGGCCCGGGGCTGGCCCAGGGCTGCTTGGGTTGCCAGGTAGAGGCCAACCTGCTCAGATAACAGGCTGGCGTTGCCCTCCACTGGCCATGCGGAACCCCAGCCATCTGGGACAGAAGAGTAGGGACAGTGATGGACTGGCACAAGGGCTGCATGAATGTTGGGGAGGAATTCCTGGCCAGTGCTAATGGCTTCATTTTGAGGATTTCAGAAGGTGGGGCCTCTTGCACCAACAAGTCCAACCTTATGGCACTTTCTAGGAAGGAATGTGAATTCTGCTGTATTGCAATATACATTACAGTGTCGGGTGTACCTACTTATTGACCGCAGTGTTGTGTCAAGACTCAAACCACAATTGCTGGCTATGTATTATAAGAGATTTTGGACGTCTTTTCATTCCCTGTAATTCTAAGGACATCGTCTTTTCTTTGAAGTTTATACCAAATAATGAAATGTGAGCACCAGGCCCACTTACAAATGGCACCTTCCATTCAGTTTACCCGCCACCATATGGAACGTGTGTAGAATGTCTCTATCCACATGAAGGGATACAGAGGGGACAAGAGGTGCTATGTTATTCCGATGGGGAGGTGATTGCGCCAGAGGTTGCAGAGGTTTGGAAGGTGAAAGGTTAAAGATGCAGTCTTTCTTTGTCAACACACAATGGCCCACAGCAGAGCATACTCAGGCTGTATTGGCTAGTGCTGGAAGCCTTCCCAGCCCCAGGCTACAATGGTCAATAAACTGTCCTGAGGATTAGCAACAGAGACCACACACTGGAGAGCTCCATTCTTCTCCTGTGCTGGTCCATTATTAGTGAACACTGCAGCCTTGGAGTATGGACTGAAACAAGGCCTGATTTGGATCATGAGGCATCAACGGGCAAAAATGTCATAATAACCTTTCATCATATTGTAATTCAGGTTTTGTACTTCAAACTATACTTGTGCACTTCCTCTTGGCTATATTAAGCTTTAGAAAATCTAGCTTCAGAGAGAGGGCGCTCCGTTTAGCTATTCCACAATTGCAGATGTCCCATCAGATGGTGAAAATGTCATGTCAGAATCCTGCCGAAAATACTGCAACTTGTGATAAATTTCCAATCCCTCCTTTGTCTCTACTTTATGTATCGAACAAAACACATATGTGGCTCCACAAGGAGCTTCGAGCTGACATTGTTCTATCCCATGATGTTCATATCGACAAGTGACAGAGGCATGATGACAGAGTGGAATAACTAACTCTGCGTGTGTGTGTGTATATGTGTGGTGCTTTCACTGGCACAGCAGAGCAGTCTAATAATATGGTATCCCCCTCCTGGAGAAATGAGGCACTGTTTGTTGCTCCCATAGCCTGCCTAACTGATGAAAACTGAAATGTTCAAACAAACTACAAAGTGTCAACACAAAGTTTGTAGGTACAAACTCAAATGTTACACCTACAAAGCTTTATTTGAGAAGGTATTTGTTTTCATCTCTCTCTTTTTGCATCTCAGAGTTTAAGGATCATTGGGGGTGTGGGGGTGATTATACGTCAATATAAGTGTGTGTCTGTTCAGGGGAGGGCGACGGAGCCACGTGTGTGTTGGAACAGAGCTTGTGTGTGTTGGTGTATGCTCCAGGGATAACATATGCTGGTGTTGACTGTGGGGCAGGGGTGGAGGTGAGGGGGGCAGCTGGCGTGTGTCAGGTCAGGGGTCTACAGCTGTTGATAGCAGGGTGGTACACTGACACAGATAGGGGGATCTGAGGCACCGACAGCTCACACTCTACGCCCGTCTGGATGTGAGTGATGGAGCTTGCCGGGTGCCTTGTAAGTGAGAAGTGGATGCTGTGCCTCCAGATGTCGGCATACAGATGGCCAGGCTGCTGATGGAGGCGAGAGGGGGGAAAAAGTGGGTATAAAATAAAGCCCAAACAGTAAGTGGGTAACCGATATGAAGCAAACAGATTGTCCTGAGATTATGGTTAGACCTGAATGAGTCAGACGATCTATCTAGGCTCCGTATTAAAAATCAGATTGAGCCTTAGTTATCCTAGAGCACAGAAACTGGAAGCTGGAGCAAACTGCTCCATCAGTAATAGCAAAAACCAGAATAGTTTACCTATACCTGCTGTATAATTTGATATGGCCCACAAAGCTGAACCTATTTTCATTAATATTATCCCATAAAACATACAGTACATTTCAGGTTTATCACACTCCAGAAATGGAATGACTGTGATCGGCCATGACCTGAAATGTTGACATATAAGGTTATATGCTAGCACCATAGCTAGCACCAACTAGCAACACAGTTTAGCGTACAGCCTAGCTTGTCAGGCATAGCTAGCTGCTAGAGGAGGCAAAGATGTTCTTAGTTAGCTGTAAAAGCTGCTGACTAGGAGAGAACAGTTTGTAGAAGGCCCAGCAGGTATTGGATACACATTATTTTCTTCTTTTGTTCAAATGGACTTACTATTACAAATAAGTACCCAAAAATAATAATTTTACAGCAGCATTTTTGTTCCAAACAACCCATGGGCGACATTATACTTAGACAATATATTTGTGTTCGCCCAGGTTAATCATGCTCCTGCGCTCTTGATATTTTCCTGATCTAATGTTACAAAGACAAATAGGTATGTGAGTCCATTTAATGTACATCTCATCAAATATTTGTGTTGTCTACAGTGTTGAGGAAATTGCACACAAGGCCAATAAAGCATAGTTTAATCAAATTATCTTTCATTTCAATATTAATATAAGATAAGATAAACTTTAATGTCCTTATAGGGAAATAGTTTCTGGACTTTGTCTTTCTGGAAATGTATTGTGCAACCCCCTTGTTAAACGTCATACATCCTATCTCAATGGACATAGTTAGAAATGAATATTTATAACTGTTCATGAATCCCTGAATCTTCAACCAGAGTTACCTCATTTCCTATAATACTCTCTAAGACCGCAGGGCAAAATAGTAACATGAACTTCTGCTCAACTCCATAGACCATAAGTCTGGGTAACAAAATACATCCACTGTTGCAGTCTGAAGCAGAGACTTGGGTTCTCCAGCTGAGTGTATTATCAATATGAACCCTGAGGTACTGATAAGGACAGACCTAAATGATGAATTCATTGTCAGTGACCACTGGCCACTGCCCTAGTATCAAACACCATCTCCTCAGTCTTCTTCACATTCAACACAAATTGTGTCACACCACTGCACAAAATACTCTCTGAGTGGTATCCTGGTGAACTGCTCTGTGCGTTTGGCCCAGGAGGACTGAAGGAGGGGAGCTGACAAAACCCTGGGGGCACCAGTGCTGATTGATCTGGGCTCTGAGAGGGCATTGTTGACTGTAACATGCTGGGCACAAGGGGTTAGAGAACAAAAATACAATCTCGAAATAAAAAGATCAACACCCATTTGTTTCAATTTCTGAACAAGAATGTGAGGCTGTAGCTTATGGAAAGCCACGCTAAAATCAACAGGTGTTCATAAGCCTTGAGGTCTTCCAGGTGTTTTGTGACCTGGTGGCCAAGGGTGTGATGCTGAGGATGTTACATTAACTGCATTAACTTCTACCGCTGCACCATCGAGAGCATTCTTACCCACTGCATCACAGTATGGTATGGCAACTGCTGTCTCGGACTACAGTACAAGACTGTCTCTTGCACTAGAGCTGCCTTTGCCTTACTACACTACTACTTACTTACACTACTACACATACACTCACCTGCACTATTTATGCTCCTATAAAACATGTTATGCCGCTGTCCATACTGTATATATGATCTTCCCTATTCATATTTATTCTGATGTCTTTACTGTACATACATGTCTGTAGTGTATACACCATATTCATATCCAGCGGGCTATTTCCAATATAATGTCTACTACAAACATTAATAGCAATCATCATTAATTACAATAATCTTATACCCATACTGTATATTTACACCTGTAATTGCCTACTGTAACTACTGGACATACTGTATTTATCTTAGTTTGTTCATATGTACGCTCCACTCTTCATATATCTCAATACATAGATTATGCGTATTACTCTGTCTACACTTTACACATGCACTTCTGGTGAGATGCTAAACTGCACTACCCTGAGCAATGTCAATAAATCTGACTCAAATCTAACCTAACTGGTGTGAATATGGGCATCTCTCTGTGAAAAAAATCATATAGCTAACCTACCTCTGTGTTTCTTTTTTCCAGGCTTTTACAGTGACCATCCATTGGAGTCTGAGCAGAACGACAGCATGGGTGAGTTCACAAACATGCATTTGTTCTGAAATGGTTACTGCTAGAAAGGCACACCCTGGTCAGTCGTTTTCTAGAAGAGTAAATTTTAAGTGACTTCAGTTCTTCTATCTCCCCCCCTCCCTTCATTCTTAAGTCACTCATTTGCTGTGCAGCACTGACCTATTTTTCACTAAATTACAGTTACAATGTGAAAAAACAGTGCTCTCAAAACCCAAATATCTTTCTCTGTTCATACTGTAGCCTGAGTTAGTTTTACTTTCTGGTAATAAATAAAACCATAAGATGGCAGCTCCATCTAGTGGTAAAGAGCGGTAGAGTGCTGCAATTTTATTGAATGGCTTATAATTTCCTGTTAAATCCACAGGGGGGGAGTATAAACTCAATTATATTGGAGCAGCCTCTTCTATAAGCAAGAGTAATCGGACTCCTAAACAGTAACGTGTGTGGAATAAAACAAAGGAAAATGCAGCCACAGATTTATAATAATAGAATAATAATTTTTTTTCTTGCTTCAGGAAAAGAAATGCATCTTTACTTTTTCTATTTAGTTCTACTCTGTGTTGATATGTGTTGGTTGAGAGAACATGGCTTTTAAGTGAAAGGCTACAACTCATGCCATCATCAGAAATGGCTCTGTGTCAAGGATAAAATACAGACTTAAAATGTGAGATGTAAAAATGTCAGAAATATGTGACTCTTGGCCCAGAGGAAACTGGGAGCAAAGGGCCAGAGGTGAGGCAATGGTCCAATGTTAAGGTCCAGGTTCAGGCGAAGTTCACTCGGGGCTCCTTTGGCTGCCATCGCAGCGCCAGGTGGCACCATGGGGGGTCAGATGTCGGACACAGTTCAAAAAGTGCTGACCTCACCGTGACTCTGCGCTGACCTGATTGTGTGCAGCTCTCCTCCAGCTTAGGCTTTCTCATCACTCCCTCTATAAACCTGCAAGAGGAGAGGGAGGGGGGGTGAAGCTGGAGAGGAACTATTAAACCTGCGCACACAGTGAATGGCTGGCATTGTTGCGTGTTTATGAGGCTGAGCCTGATTGGGTTGTAAACTTGACGAGATGGGCTTGTGGCCGCGGCCACTCTCTCTCTCTGTTGGCCCTATTCTCCTCCCAGGATGCCTTGGTGCATGCACTGGGCAAGGGTGATGCTGAGGTCAAGGGAGGCTGCAGCGGGGCTCCTCAGGCTTGTAAATGCTCTGACAGGGGTGGGAATTGAGAGACCCCCATTCAGTGACCAAAAAACCCAGGTCAGGGGCCAAATAGCTGAGTTAGCAACAGCTGTTTTCAACACTAGCCCTGTAGTTTAAGTCCTAATGTCATCTCTTATCTTAAGTGAGAAAGTGTTGTTTTCTTCTTGTTTTCTTTTGTGCTTCATTGGAATCTTTCTCCCCAAACTTGGAGTATCTATCAGCATCGTCATGAACCTGCCGGTGGTCATTTATTGTGCATTGATTTGTAGTTCATAGGGTTATAAACCTATATGAGAGTGCAATGTCGTAGGCACAGATGTAGCTCCTTGGGGTGGTGGTAAAATGCATAAAGAGTTCATTAAAGCTGTAGTTGAACACTAATTCACTCACACATCCATTTGTATCAATTATTTTTCTTTCCAAATTCTCATACTGGATGTACATCTTTGTATAGACTTGTTTTTGCTTTTTTTCTTAAAAATTCAAGAAAGCAAGTCTTTTGATGCACATAGGTCTTATCCCTCATATTAAAATCTATTTATGGCCCGTAATCAGGCCAGGTTTTGACTTCATGGGCCCTGCTCTGGTCACCTCTGGGCTGACCTGGCTCTGCCGTTTGGTTCAAACTCCTCCCCGACCCCCCAGATCCCCCCTTCATTTAGTCCAATGACACAGCTGACCAATAGTGGCCGAGCAGGTTGCCAGTGGGGTTATCAGGATCCATTGGTGACTACCTCTGTTACATGGTTAATCATTACCAGCTGGGGATGGGACTTTCTCACTTCAACTTTGCCCCTGAGTGGTTTCACTGACAGGATCTACATGCAGTTTTCAATTTTTTACAGTAAATTTGAACGATCATCTCTTAGTAAATATACACGTTAGGTATTAAAATAGGTGCAAAAACAAAAACATATACCCTATAATTTTTACATTCCATGTCCAAATGAATATTCATTATTAGTCGTGGCATCCAGTTAAAAAAAAGCAGGTGATACACCAGGAAAGGTTTTTGATTAAGTTATGTTCTGGAAGAATATCTAGTGCCATTGGTCATTCCTCTGTCAAAACCTACCTAAATCAGCACAGGCAGTGAGGCCTCCTGTAGCACTGTACATCACAGGCCATAAGGGGGCAGTAGATCCATGCCGGCTCTCCATGTGATGTATGCTCCCACGTGCCACCTGGACCCAGTGAACTCAACACCCATATGGAACTACTTGGCTGGAACCCAGCACATGCCTTTCTTTTGTCCTCACATAACTGGGCTAACTTCATATGCCTGTGTCTAAAAGTCATTCAAGAACACCAGATTTTCTTTGTCCTACGTGCCACATAGGAGTGCAGTCAAACACTTGACGCCGCTTCAGATCCCTCTCTTTATTCTTTTAACGTTTCTTTCTCCTTCAAAGTAGATTTCACTGTTAGCCTAAGGGCTGTGTTTGACTGACGTGAATGTATAGATAAGCAGATGAAGAATGAAAGGCCACTAGTAGCCTTTTTCTTTCACTTGATTTTCCTTTTCTTCTCCGGTGGATGCCCCAGCCTTTTGCACTCCAAACATGACATGAGTGCTGCAGTGTGTTTGGGAGCTGCTGCTGCTGCTGCTGACCTCTGAGTTTTCTAATCATTTTAGCCTTTAATAATTCATGGTTAGCCTAGATTTGATTCATCATCCCTTTTTCTCGCTTGATGCAACTTGCACTGGCGTTAGACTTGGGGTCGGCTGGCAGAGTGTTTCCGGGTCAGGGAGAAGTGGGTCACGCTGTTCCCAGTGTCAGTGCCTATAACTCCACAGTGTGTGATGACAAAGCCCAACTCCACGGGGATAAACAAGCAGACTTTTGTGTGGCCCTAATATATGTAGCAAATAGTATCTGTCCACTGTGTAAAGGCCTCTACTACTTTACTCAAAGCTGCAGCAGACCTGCACTAACAATTCATTCAGTCATTCACTCATTTATTTGTAGATTAATCCCTCATTTAAAGTCTGTAATATATCCCAGAGCTTTAAAAAGCTGCAGACTTTGAGGAGCATAATTTTATAGAAGAAGAAGCACTAAATAGGAGATAATATAAGATAGAAAGAAGAAAGTGAAAATTATATTAACATGCTGTTTTTCCGCATAAGCCTTCAATTGTTTGGTAATAGCAATGCACAAATGGGCAATTTAACAATAAATTTACCTGAAAATTTGCCTAAGATGATATCATAGCAATGATTTTATGCATCAGCCCTGTGAGGAGCCGGCGACCTGTCTGGGGTCTACTCCGCCTCTCACACCATATTAGCAGGGATCGGTCCAGCGCCCTGCAAGGATAAGTGGTTATGGACAATAGACAGATGATTTTATATTATATAGTAGTTATATTTGACCCATTTTACACTTTAGGATTTTACTGCACTGGAGGTAGACTGTCTGTGTGTATGTGTGTGGAGAAATGGTGTAAGTTCGTTTTGTAAATACAGGGGGAAAATGGCATTTTCCAGCCAGAGGAGATCCAAAATGCATATGTGAATATAACCTTACAGGGCAATTACAGTGCGATTATTTCCATAGGTCTATATTTCCCCCAATTACATACTGGCATGGGGTTACAAGGGTGATCAACATTCCAAGAATCGTGGGCACAGATTGTTTCACTTTTTTAAAAACACATATTTGAGTGGGTTGGTTTGAACTGAAGCAGAATTTCACGTGTTCCTATTTCAACTCTGTGTTACATTTCAGTTACAGTACATTGGAGTGGCTGTCCTGTAATTACTAAAGTCCCAGGTACAACTCCCACAGCTGCCTGTCTGTCTTCAAAGTTGTCCTTGACAGGGTTCCCTCTGGCCTTGAAATTCCTTGGATATCATGAGGTTTGGGGAGGTGCTGTAGACACACACTTTGGGGGTTTTAGGTCAGGGGATATCAGAGTGTACTGATAATAGTAGCTTCATGGAACATAGCTGTCAGGATTTTCCAACTTGTTTCACACATTTGTAACAGTTGAATTTAAGACCAAGTGAAGTGGAAAAATTCATAATAAACATTAACAACATTAATAAACAAGAACAGAATATAATTTTGAGGTCATGGAAACTGTCACATTTAGTAATGGAAAATAAGAGAAAAGGCATGGAATATAACATCTGGGTAATGGCGGGAAGCCAGCTTTAGGCAACATGCTGAAACTGTGTGAAACCTGTGTGCTTGGGACCATCAGCTAAAATGCCTGTCTGTCTGAATGTCTGAATGAGTGCTAAGTCCTCAGCATATGCAATGCCAGTTTCACATAAAACACTCACTTGAATCACTGGTATGAAATATCATGAATGAAAACTGTGTATTTTATCAGTGTAGAGCTCAAAACTCTCAGGTGTCAGCCGGGATATGAACATCATGTCTGAATTTTGGTTATTGCTGTTTGGTAATGTGGTGGACTTTTCACTGTTACTCATTACTTTACTCGCATTTCTGGAAGTTAATTTTTTTTTATGTCTAATGAAATGAGAAATGATACCTAAAACTCTATGGTATTCTTTGAAAATGGCCAGTTGTGATGTAAGATAAGATAAGATAAGATAAGCCTTTATTCATCCCACAGTGGGGAAATTCACAAGATTAATTTATTTAAGTAGACATATTTTATCACTTGCAGCTTGTGGTGTCTAGATAGTTTTGGTTTTATTTATCCAGATTCTTAATACGCTGAGATTTCTGCCTCCACTCCTATACAATAGAAGTGAATGTCTGTGGTGCTTACAGCTTTGAAAAATGACATTTTAAAAATCAACGTCAACATCTCTACCAGAAATGAATGTCCTTGTTACTCTGGCTTTTCTACAGACCACTGTGAACAGTTCTCATTGGAACTACTTTCTACTCAAGACACAGTCATTATAAACACTGTTAACAGGTTATTCTTTGCATCACCACAAAGACAGTATTTCTGGAATGAGTTGTTGTTGTTGAAGTTTTCCAATATCAGAGTTTTTTAATGGTGTGAGTGCCACAAATGAAATTCCCTCCGCTTTCATTATATTGAAACTCTTAACTATAAATGTTGTGAGGATAGCCATTGGTAACTATTTGAAAAATCTGAATTTCAACACTAAGATGTCTCTGCCTTACCTTGATTTTCCACGTTACTGTAAGCAGGTTGTATCAAGTCTCTGGGCCCAAATCAGTTGCTCTTGTTAAATCCCATAGCCAACCGGTTACTGAGGTGTTTGAACCGCAGTCTGCATTCATTGATCAGTGAGTTATTCTCAAGTAAACCCACCGACAGCAATGAATGTTTATTGCAGCCTTAATAGTGAACGCCTCTGCGTCACAGCTGATCTGGTGTCTGATGAGTCCCACCAGCTGAAGGTCACAGGCTTGATCCGTAGTCCACCCACAGACTATGGTTCTGCATTTTGCGCTGGACGAGAGCAGAACTGAAATACCTCATGATGTATGCTTCCAGAAGATCATGTATGCTGTGGTGTCCCTCAGGGTACAGTCAACGGTCGATGGTTTTGGTTAGAGCTCAAACTCACCGACAGCGTTGAATGTTCACCGTGGCCACCAGAAAGGACTGCGTGTCTCGCCATTGGTTTGTTTGATTGATGGCAGCTATTTGACTTGTCAGGGAAAATCAACATATGCAACATACGAGTACCAAAAATCAAGCTACCCAGTTTATTTTCATTCGTCTTTCTCCTCTCTTTGTTGCTGTATTTTGACTCAGATTAGTGGAAAATCAAAGACATGCTTGCCTGCCTGCTTGTTGGTTCCCATCCATACCACATATATATTTAAAGTGTCTGCATTTCAAATCTAAACATATATTTAGTTTGTTTGCAAGCCTGCAATGGTGTCAGACATGTCAGTGTGTTATATGTCCATCCCCGCCTGTCCACAGATTCTTCAAACAATGGAAAATTCTAACTTTGTAATGCTAATTGTCACCTAAAAAGACAAGCTGTCCTGTGTGTGTGTCTGTGTTTCTCTTGGCCTGTGCGGAGCAACTGCATGCCAAGATGTGTTGCCACCCATGTCGGTGTGGAGGTTCAAATGGCGTTGATGAGAAGACAGCGAAAGTGAGGAGAGGAAGTGATGCAAACGTTTTGGTTGCCTTAAAAAGCCCTGCAGACATTGTGAATGCCATCGTAGTTGTCATCATCGTCACCTTCTGGAAATCTACTAACGAAACTCTCATCTGTCTCCGTCAAGCTGGTGCTTCTTTTACCGTCAGCCTGCAGCGAGAAGAACAGAAAAAGGGGAAAGAATGAGAAATGGCATGAATAAAAGGACAGAAGCGACGTCAGTCAGGCTTGTGGAAGGCGGAGAATTGGCACAAGTGTGATCAGAGAACGCCGCTGTGCCCCACAGCTTAAACTAGTGCACTGCAGTGTTGAGCTAGTTAGAGATTACTGTTCCCTTCACCCTGCACTGAACCTCAGCTACTGCTCTGGGAGTTCGCCTTCCTGTGTTCGCCTCTTTGAGGTTGGAAAATCATGCAGTCATGTTTTATTAATGCCCTCTCTGTCTGTCTCTCCTTTTCTGTCTTTCTCTCCCCTGTTTTGCCTGCCTCCCTCAACACTGAAGAAGAGATTTAGAACACTGCATTTTGTTTGTTCCGCATCCTCTTTTCACATCGAATTTTGGCACTTTATGTAGGTTGGGTTTTGATTTGAAGAGGTACTGAAACCTGTTAGGCAGGTAGTGGATATATGATGCAACCCATTGTAGACAGATTTGTTGCAGTTCTGCAGGATTCATGTTCAGTTAGGTCAATCAGATGGAAAATGTGAGAACTGCATCTGTAAAGAAGCCACACTTTTCTCCTCTCTGCATAATGAATGAACACTTTGCGAAGGGGGATGCACAATTCACTTTCTCCAGCTTTGACACAGTTCACTGACCACGGAGGAGACGCCATTATTATCACAGTATAATACTAAAACATTTCTCAGTTTCATGTGTTCCATGAATTATTTTCTTAACTGTCATTGTTCCTGTCTGGTGCTTACGCCAAAACAAAAGCCCAGTCGGGTCAAGATGAATTTGCCTTGAAAATTATTTTCACCTTGAATCAAAATAACCAACATGCTGCTGAACAAAGGCTTTTTTAATAAGTAGATAAATAATTGGCAACATCTGTTTTTTAGACAATGGCTTTTGTGTTTTATTCATATAGCTATTTCAATGTACAAGCCATGGCCAGCTATTATTCTTTTTTCCAATTTTTCTTATCTCTAAGAAGCTGTTACTAGACCCCCCTCCCCCTTGGTTCCATTTCTTTTCAAAGAATAAATTTCCCCTTATTTCCCTAATTTCTCTGTGTTTCCACTCACAGACAAGGTGGGAAGTAGTAGTTGTTTCAGTCCCTCTGGCTCGGGCTTCAATGGCTTCCCTCCTTGGCACTTGAACTGTTTGGCTGCATGCCCGAGACACACAGAGGCGTTTTTCATTCGCAAATATCTCTCCTTCCTTCCCCCCCTTTTTTTTCATCAGACTTGACTTCTGGTCTCTCTGCACTTGGGAGAACTTATGGGAAATGTATGCATACTAACTCACTACATGCATGTTGACTTATTAATTCGGTTTGAGGTGTGGCTGCGCTTCCGCGTCACAGTTTTTGATAATACCGCTGCTGGCGTGGTCCCCAGAAACTTTGCATAACTGACAAACTTGCAAAAGTATAGTGTGTGGAAAAATGACTGGGTGAGCATGAGAGCCTGACAGTACCAGAGTGCAACAGTGTGACTGAACCAGTGTGAACCCTGCGTCGTCAGCACATTCCAGGGGTTGGACAATGAGAAGCACACAGTGTACTCTCTGTCGTGTTGCCTGCATAGCTGGCTGGTCTCAAGCCAGGACTCTGTGCTGCCGGAAACAAGGCCAACGTAACACACATGCAAAAAGATTTAGCAAAATGAGTTCAAATTCACAAAATTTTTGTTGCCAGCTATTTTCTTGTGTGAAAAGGTGAACTTGAGGTCAGGGGTAAGATTAGACATAAAGACGAAAAAGTAAATCCTCACATGCAGAGTTATCAACCATGTAACCATGATGCTGTGGTTTTTCTTTGGATGGGATTAAACTTTGTGAAAGGTTCAAGGACCTAAACACTGACTAAAATATGAAGATGTGGTCCATGTGGGTATCTATTCTCAGGCTAGAACGCCAGGGGAAGTTTGCGCACCATGAGCAAGTACTTAGTTATACTACGTTATACGGTTTCTCTCTGCTCCACTTGAGCTTAGTCAGCCAGGTTTGGTTAAGCTTCTGGTACAATCTGAAATACCTTGGCCACAAACTGGAAATGTTGAGTCAGGAACTGATCTGGGAGTCCCTGCATTGGAAGATGAATGTATGCACAGATCCAAAACCTCCAAACTCCACACCCTGACATTCCATTGGACTGTTGCAGTATACAACCACCTTCTGGCTTTCTGTCATGGCGCAAGCATTCTCATTGGAAAATATTTCTTTCACTTTTCATTTCACATTTGGTCATTTCACAGAATCTCAAAAGCTATGACAAGATAGTGCCTATCATGTGAGATAAATTTGAAAATATCTACCATGCATTCCCACCATGTGATATTCAAAACTTGCTTAATATCTGTCCATTTCCTCTGACAGTACAAATGTTTTCCCCACATAACTGTACCCACAGTGAACCTGACACTTCCAGCATAGCTTGGATGCCTGTTCAAAAATACTCAGCCTGGGAGGCTGCCAGCACATGCTCTTACACACTTTCCCATCCTATCTCGCCTCTTGACAATTATTATTATACAATCCACTGGCACTGCGAGACATCTCCTAATGGAAGTGCATGAGGAGATTAAATCGCTAAAATCACTCGTGCCGTGTGTGATCCTCTTCGTGGGCAAACTCAATCAGGTTCAACAAATAAGCCTTAATTGCTGTGTCAGTCACAAAATAGGCTTTAAGTCAGATTGGACATTTTAATATCTGCTCGAATTAAGAAGTTTATAATGAGATTTAGCGGTG
Source organism: Centropyge bicolor (assembly GCA_037975185.1). Lineage (NCBI taxonomy): Eukaryota > Metazoa > Chordata > Actinopteri > Pomacanthidae > Centropyge > Centropyge bicolor. Next base: position 2,192,386 of record JBBMOC010000013.1, on the reverse strand, counting down.
CAGCGGGTTCATGCAGTATTATGTTTAGCTGTCACACGGCTGCGTTTGTCATCACACATTTGTAAAGTGGAATGAACTGTGATATAACACTGCTGATATAAAAAAGGGGAAGTCAATAAATAAATTAGGATTAGATAAATATAAGATAGCAATAATTCCCTAGTAGTAGTAGTAGTAGTAATAATATTCACCACACATGATGCATAAAGTATGATGTAATTTGTTTACTCACATATATAGACTTATATTGGAAGACCTTAAACTGGCTTGATTCTAGTAAAGCATGTTGATACAGTACATTTATGGCATAAATCAGTAAGTTGTATTATGTTTATCATAAGTATTGAAGAGAGAGAAAAATGCAGTTTATGGCATTTGTAGCATTATTTTTTTGATATGTTTTGGCCTTAAAAGGAATCATGGTTATAAAAGGGAGATGACATTCAACAAGGGTCGCTGGCCTGGGGATGTAGTTTTTACTGTATTGGTCTCAAAGTGCTGCACACCCCCTAATCATCTTTAAAGGTAAAATATCGCACAAAATAGCCCGTACAACAACCCAAAGTAATTGACCCTGCTTGTGGAAAAAGCAGCAGAATATTTACACAACTTTTCAGTCAAGCATTGTTTAGTATATCTCTTCGGATCCTGGGTTGCATAAAGGGATTTGAGAACTTTTGAAAAGTCACAATAGCTAAAGCTGGGATACCGGCAGCAGTGTCCAGGCTGGCCCTACTTCAGTGTTGGGACTCCTTCAGGCAGAGCGCCAAGCCTTTCCAGAAACACCCTGCCTCCACGTGCCATGGATCATCCTGCCAAGGCTCCAGGGGTTTCATTTGCAACCTTAACTGTGCTCGAGCCAGCTCCTATCTCTGCTGCCAGCTTCTTTCTCAGCATTAACCCGTGACTCTCTCTTGACGATGACATATTGTTTTCTCTAACATACCGCCCTCGCCGCTTATAACTTACCTTTCCCCCATCTTCTCCTCAGTTACTTCTTCCAGCAGCTAGTATCCTCGCCCTTTCCCATGCTGATTGACATGCCTGTCTGTCTGCCCTATTTTTTTCTCTGTCTCTGTCTTTTTCTCTCTGCCGTGCACCTTTGAATCCAGCGTTGATGCACTTGATCACATCCCGTCAGTCTGGCTCTAGTTGACTTATCCACTCCCGCAGCATGCCCGAGAGAACTGCACTGTATGTCACACTTCTCTCTCTTCTCCAAAGCTTTGTCGGCTCATTTCAGTCATGAGCACTGAGGCTGATGAATATGTATCCCAGGCCCTTTTTGCGGCAGTTTTGAGGATCTCTTACAAAGTGGGATGTGAGAGCCTTTTGTGGTTGTCTTCTGGATTTAACCATGACATTTCTCTGGGGTCTGCTGCCACTTTTTATCTTCAACAGACTTTATCCTCAGGTCAGACTCGGGGCCCCTTTTGAACGTTGGCATTGTCAAAGCTCACACCCAAAATCCTCGCTCCAACTATCATATTTTGCTATTTGGAAATTCAGTCTGTTTGAGTCTCAGGGCTTTAATTGAGTCATTAAAGCACAACCGAAATATTTTGCCAAACACAAACAAATTTATCCTGAAGGCAAACCCAAACAAAATATTATACAACGCTCACTTATGGCACATAATCCACCTTTTTAATCTGTTGAGTCGATCCAGTGCAGTGGTGGGATCCACGTTTTCCTTATCTGCGCAGCACTCGAACTCGCTGCACCCCGGACTGGAGCAATAAACAGCAGGGAGCAGGGAACCGGGCCATCGCCACGATCATCATCCTGAAACATCCTCCGTGTCCTGCACCCACCCCACCCACAAATCAGGGAAGCCTCACACTGAGAGATTTAGAAATAGCACAGTGCAGGAAAGCAGAGGAGTGAAAATCACAAGCCACAATTCTGATTTCACATTTGTGTTATCAGGAGCCAGCAGGGTGGGCCAGCACGGGAATGACCTGGATACTGATCGACCTTTATTCTGCCCAGATGCTGCCTGTGCCACCTTATGTCCAGATAGGCTTAGTCAATCTAAATACAACTCATTTTGGTGTCAAAATATAGGCTGGACCCTGAAAACCCCAGTAACATACACCCAAAGGACAATAGGAGATACGCAAATCACACACACACACACACACACACACACACACATATATATATATATATATATATATATATATATATATATATATATATATATTTTTTTTTTTAAAATTGATCACAGCAGTGATCTGAGCACTGTCCTCAATCACAACCCCAAATACTGGCATTGTTAGCACCTTGCTACACCTACTATAAACAAGGCTATTATCCTCTCTCTACGTTTCGTCAATGATGCCATTTTATTCTCATAAAGCCACATTACCCTTTTTTTCCCTTCTTTTTTTTTGCGTGATAAACACTACAGAGCAACATGCCCGGACTCTGTAGGAGAGCATGTCGCGAGGTAGCACCAGCAGGGACACTGTGTCCTTAATGCGCTGTCCTGTGCTTTGTGCTCTGTTGACCTGATCAGCTCCGCCTAAGCCAAAGTTAAGCTCATCTTTTTGTCCTACTGTATTTATGAAAGACAGGCAAGTGCTGGCTTCACTGTGGATAAACATAGGGAGCTCACGTATGATATTTTCAGAGATGCAGAAACGCGCTCCTCTGATGGAGACAAACACTGTAGCGTAAGTTGGGATGTTGGAGTCGAACATTGTGGCGTTTTGAATTAGCTGATCCTCTGCAGAGCACTTTGACGACTGTGCGGCGGAGTTGTTGAGGCCAGTGCTTTGGAGAGTTGCTCAGAGACTTAACCCTCCTCCCCAGCACCTTCCTCCTCTCTAGCAGAAGAAAATCTCTGCTGAATTCATGTCTCCTTTCAGATTTCTAAGAGGCGTTAAACCTTTCTGGATTAAAGAAGGTAATCTGACAGGCAGAAGATTGTATTAGCTGGAGTGTTGGCAGAGCTTTTAATTTCTCCTCTCTTTTCATTTCCCCCTCTCAGCCTGCCTCTCCTGCTGACCTGCTAGATGGTATTATTGTGTTTTTCTTTTGAATTAATGCAAAAACATCCACATCTTCCCATACTATTCACTCCCTTCTCTCCCTCTCACATGCTCTCTATCTCACTCTTTCCATATCTCTCCTCATCCGCTCTCTCCTACCTCTCTCTCCGGCTCTTCCAGCAGTGACAGCATACTTGTGTGAACCCATGATTTATCATTTGCTAATCCGTGATGATTATGGAGCTTTCCACACGGTCCTTATCTGTTGCTGAGCCCGCTTTTCACTCCATAGCTGCCAATTATCTTTCAGGCAGCCTGCAAACAGACCTGTCTCTGTCAGCCAGCTGCAGAACTGCCACAGAGGCCTCTTATGCTTTATATACCTAAGTATGAATGCACAGGCACACCAATGACAGGCTGCCTGGGTGCATGTATTTTTGGTCCAAGTACTTGTTGAAATGTCAGGCTGAGAGATCAAATTCAATATTAGGTTTTGTAAATGTTCTGCACTCTCAACAAAAGCTTTAACTCCCATTCATCATTACCTTCAGAGGGCAGGGACATGTGGAGTGGTAGTTAAAGAAGGTTTGGAACTGCTGCTAAAAAGCAACCTATCCATCATGGACACTCGACTGCTTGACAATCTGGAGCCAGTCATGGTGTTACCTCACTCACAGAGAGACGACAATGATAAATAACCAGCTTGTATGAAAACCCTGTCCGAGTCATTGTGGTGATCATTGCTTCTGATGAAATTTTAAGATATTGACAGCCAATAATGTGAAGAGCTGATATTAATTTAGTTACATGCTACATTTGTCTAAAAATGAAGCACAGAGGATGCTCTATCGCAACCTTCTATTTAATTGACTTCCTGAAGCTTAGATATTAGTATGTTCATGTCAAGGTCAACGTCTCCTGGAATGCCAAAGATACCACAGTTACACAACTGTGATGGAGGTGTCTCATTGTGACTAGGGTTGCCACCTGTCCTGTATAATATTGGAAAAATAAAAAGCACTGTCCCTTACTGGATCAACACAGGATGTGATTTGTCCTTTATCTTCATGCACACTTTACTCTAATGCATGCACTCATGTGCTTGGAGTCACATGAGAAATAGCGGCGAAGTATTACATGTGAATTTGTGAAAGAAAATAACACCAAGAATGACAGGCAAATTGTCTGCCACTCAGCTTCATCATTGCCCTGGTTATGGAGACTCTAAATGTTGCCAAATGCTTCCAGCTGCAGTCTGTCTGTAAAAAGAAAAAGCCTATCTAAATACAGATCGAAATGGCAGACGGACCAAGAGTGGACCAATCTGTCAGTAGGAATGAGTACAAGGCAAGGCAACTGCACAGTGTACCACAGAGTATTGTTTTCTGTTGCCTATGATGGAGTGTCTGACCTGAAGCAACATGCCACAAGGGACTACTACGTCTGAGCAGCACAAGGGCAGAGGGCGCAGAGGGGAATCGCGTAATTCACGATATCTGAGATAAGTTGTTGTCGGCTAATGTGTGTACTGTTATTAGATCCCATTGTGTTTAGAGTCATCATGTGGTAGTTATTGTAGCTACAAGCAGATGACTTGCCCCTTCACGCATGCAAGTGTGTGTGTATGTGCATGTGTGAGAGAGAAATTTAACCAATAACTCACTTGATGGAAATTAATCTTCCAATGGCTAGGCTACTCTTGAAAGATGTGCACTGAAAGTAAAAATTATTTTTGTTTTATTATGCACACATAAGAGAATATGCTGTAAAATATACTAACCAATTAGACATTGGTGGACATTAATTAGGCTACCCCATCCTTTGGTTTTGGACTCAAAGTTAAATGAGATAAATTTTATTTATTCATGTTGATAATAGCAGAGCTCAAATTGCCCCCCCCCCAAAAAAAAAACAAAAAAAATTCACCAGACTATAAGAAATAAAGTCTGACATTCAAAATGTCATGGAAGAGAACCCTAAGACCCCCGCTTGATTTGTGTCCCCCGAGCATGAGGCTGCTGGTAACACTAACTGTGACTCATCCAACACTTCCTGTAGCCAGGCGATGGGATGACCAAGGTTGGTGCATGACAGCATGAGGTTAGAGAGAGCGAGGTCTTGCCAACGGGGAAGGTATACACGGCGCACTCAGCTGATGTGGTGTCCAATTGTCAGTGTAATGGGAAGTGACGTGCACATCAGAGCAATGTGGGTCAGAGCGCCAGACGACCAGCCCGCGGCCTGTATCTGCTCCGCCTGTCTAATCTGCTGTTGCCCGACCAGACGAGACTCTCTAATCGACCCTGATATTCACTGAACACACATTACCATCTTCCCTCACGCTCAGGAACAAACACACACGGCACAAAGAGAGTTCTGTATCTGAGACATTTAAGAGATTCGAATGTAGTTGCCGTTAGCGGAAAGAATGCAATTCACTTGTAAGAATCATTATTCAATTGTAAAGGAGGTAGGGAACAAGCTTGTTAAAGAGAGACTGAAACAACAGAATGAGAGGGTACTGTGCCAGTCAAACATGGTTTAAGGGGGCAGCAAACATGTCAGGCGAACGGGCAGACCAATTTCTTTTTTTTATTTAACCAAGACAAATCACAATTCATTAAAGCCTCACATTTTACACTTCCATTTATCTCCCAAACTCTGCTCCTCATCCTTGATATCTTGACCAGTATATCCACAATGTTTTCCACGCCTTCATGGGATTAGAAATATTTGTGAATTCTGTGAATATCTGTGAATTTCCCCACTGTGGAACGTAGAAAGGTATATCTTATCTATCTTATCTTATTTATGCAGAAGGCTAAATATAAATGCTGGTGTGGTTTCTCTGCAATGTAATATAGATTGAGCTGTTTTCAGCGGGTCAGATGGACGCAGAGCTTAATAGGATTCCCATGACATGGTCAGGGTCTGGCGTCTTAAGGGAGAAAGAGGAAAGGAAGGGAAAGGCTGGGGAGGGGGGCAGCAAGCGATGGTGGAGGAGGAAAAAAAAAGGAGCCCAAACTTTTGCGAGTGTTTGCTTAGCACCTGCGTATGGACTTAACAACTCCATCGTAGCCAGAGGGAAGTGACACATGTGGGCCTTGAAGTGTTTTGACATTTTCTGCTCAAACAGGTTTTTTACGGCCGGGGGAAGAGGCCTGGAGGAGTTCAGCCTGCGCGAATCTGCTTCTAACTCATCAAAGGCAGTAATTTCCTGTTCATTTCAGGCCCCCATCCCCCAACCCAGAGCTCTTGTCTGCTAATCCCACCCCTGCAAACTGCCCCCACTCCCCCAGCCCCCACCCCAAGCCCCCCTGCTGGTGTCCTGCCCGCCTGTGCTTCAGCTTGCTTCACTCCAGGGCTGGGGATTGGGAGGCTATATGCTTTGTGTCAGCAGACTTGCGGCTGAGCACTAACAAATCCTCATTGTCCCGTGCGGGAGTGGTGACGGGGGGCGGGGGGCATCGCTGTCTGGTTTCTATTCAAATCCAGGTACATACACAGGCCTGGGAGTAAGCAAGGGGTGCAGAGGGCTTTATAGAGCTCCAAACCTGGGACCAAAGTCCAGCTCGGGCCGGGCCGAGGTGCAGCGGCACAGAAGTCACTTACACAGCTGCTGCCTTTTTTTGAACTCACGGAAGATACCAGCTGATCAACAAGTGATACTAGACTTTCACAAAACCATGGAGGTTTCCAAACTGCCACCTAGCCATTTTAGAGACAAAAAATCTAATCCCCCAAATTCACTCCAACAGAGTCCAAGGGTTATCATTTTGTCAACAGAGGACTTTGGCTACCTGTAATCCTACAACAGTCTGCAGTATTTGTGCTCTCGCTTCATTTGTAAGAACAGGGTATTTTTCAGAGATATTTGGAAACAGCACTCTTGTATTAGAGGCTCTATGTAGACTGATTTGTGTGGTTTAGAAGCATGTGTTTCAGTGACGGCTACACTAAAAGGCAGTGGTGATTGGGCTTACGGAGTGTATGACTTCAGTTGCCAGCCATTGCCAGTGATGAAGGCTGAGATGTGTATCTGGGTAACAAGACTCTACATGTACAGGGATTTCAGAGTTGTACTCTGCTTTCAGTATGAGAGCCTCAGATGGGATGTGAGCTTTTTTTTTAATTAATGTTTTCCAGACCTCAGTCAGGACTGCTGCTTTTCTTTTGTTGATCTGCATTCGTGACCTAAAGTGATGACACTTGTTTTTCAGTTCCTATAGCAGCTGTGTGTAGCTTCAAAGAGCTGATTTTTCTCGTCATCACCAGGACTCGAATATCAACCCGGACTTATTTATGTGTGTGTTGTTTGTTCATCCTGGTGTTAAGCCTTTGTACTGTCTGTGAATGTTTTGAAGAGTTGACTACAGCAGTAACCGTGGTGTACATCTGTGATCCGGGGCGATGTTTTTCTCGGTTGTTGCTACTCCTTCACTCGCTCAGCTTTTTACAGTGGATTAAAAGCTTTGGACACAAGCAGACTAGGACAAAAAAATATAGGGACAGCCAGTATTTCCTGTCACTAAATACATTATGTACCCAGCGACCCCCACGCAAGCTGGTGGGGAAAACCAGCAAAAAAGGGAATAGAAAAAAACAACCTCTGTGAAAATTGCAGTCTCTCCTATTCTTCCTCTTTTGTTGCTGTCTATATTTAACCACCTCCTACATTTACACTTCCTGTGCTGCATTTTCCCTCCCTTCACCTTAGTAGTTTTTGCTAACTCTAGCAAGTCACTGACATCAGCTTTTGAAATTTTTGATTTGGAACCATTGCTTTACAAAAGGCTCTGGGCAAAATTTCTACACAACCTGGTGATGGAGGATTTTCACAATGATGCAAGGAAAATTATTTTTAGCTCATTCAACTGATGCCTCAACTGCCTGATTTTTGACCTGCAAAGCACACTGAGGTTTCTCAGAGTAAGGTGAGCATTCTGAAAGGCGCTCATGAAGTGAAGCATGGTCACTCCTAACCCCAGCTGCAACCCTGACCCTCACCCTAATGCTAAAGGACAGGCATCCAATCGCCAAGCGGAGCAGCAGCTGGCTGACCTGTCCCTCCGCTGCAGCCGCTAATGGCTGACCTACCCTGTCTGGACGGCCCTGCTCGCTTTTGTCTACTGTCTGGCTCAGTTCCTCCCAGTCAGACATCGCTACTGGCTACCGCAGTCCGCATTCCCACACAGCAAGTTTTAGAAAAAAAAGATACACAGACACACACACACACACACACACACACACGCACACTCACACACACTTTTCACACTTGGCACACTTTGTCCAGTGCACACAATTTCTCTGTCTCCCTCTCTCTCTCACATACATCCATACTCTCCCACACACAGACCCTCTGTCTGGTTTCACACACAAACACATGCACAGTTTTAGACAAACTGTACCAAGCACAAACTCTCACACAGATCACGAACTAATAAAATGTCTTTTGTGCCAGCTATAAGACATGAAGATAAAAACTTGGAAATAGTAATTGTAATTGTAGAAATAGTCATGAACATTTGAACAAAGTTGCAGCTAATGCATTAGTGTAAAACAAAATCAGAGTAAGTAGAAAAGTGGTAATGGCAAGTGTTTAATCAGTGAAGTTGGAAATGAAAAGAGTCTGGGAAGGACGAGCAGTTCAAATACTCACCTTAAGTGTGGCCAAAAGTTTGCCAGCAGGAATCTGTGGTGACTTGATGTGTAGAAAAAATATCAAAGACAAGAGAGTGAAAAGCTTCCAAGTATGTGCGGAAACCGGAGGTAGACAGGCTAAAAAGTTGCTGCTGAAATGGGCTGAAGGGTTTCTCTCTCGCTCTCTGTCTGTCTGTCTGTCTGCCTGTCTCTACCAGACTCACAGACACACTTGCGGATACACACTCTTGACACACAGTCTTTCAGTCTGATCTACCTGGCTATAGTGGGACCTCAGCCAGTAGTTTGCAAATACAAGTGCCTTACAAATCTCTCTCTTTCTCTTTCTGTATCTCGCCTGCCCGCCCTCTCTCTCTCTCTCTCTCTCTCTCTCTCTCTCTCTCGCTCTCTCTCTCTCTCGCTCTCTCTCTCTCTGTCCTTCCTTCTGTGCTTCTCCATAGGTAAACAAGCACACGCATTCCTACATGCATACAGCCCCCCCTCAACACACACACATACACACACACACACACACACACACGAGCCTGGCTACGACGCAAGTTATTGAACTGCTCCACATTTTCTTGCATGCACTATATATGAGGCAGTTGATGGACAGCAGCACATAGAGTCATGTGTGGAGCGACGGCTGCTGTGATTGGATGAGGGCCTGAGAGCTAGGGGGGCAGGGGGTGCTGTGATTGGTTTGAGCTCAGACCATTAAAAGTGGAAGGCTTGTCTATTGAATAGCTGCTACTCTGGGTGGAGTTTGGATGACATTGCTCAGGAAAAACAACATTCTGAGAGTTTTGTGTCTTTATTGGAGTTTTATCTGCTGTGGTTGGACAGTATGGAGATATTATGAAGGATGTATACTTACTACATTTTGGAAGCTGAAATCAGTGAATGTATGCCTTATATTAGAGTAAACTAAAATAAAATACTTATTTATTTATGAACAGTCCCCTGTTAAATTAAAATTAATCTGCATGATCGTCAGATGATGCTTAAAGATTATATTATAATTGATCTGTCAACTTACAGGAAATAAATATGAACTAATTTTGATATAAACCATTTGAGTGTTTTATCAAACAAAAAAAAAAAAAAATCCAAATTCTCATTGGTTCCACCTTTTCAAATGTGACAATTAGCTGCTTTTCCTGTTTTTGAGTTGGCCTTTTTTCCCCCTCAATTTTCTGACATCTTAGACACCAAACAATTACTTCATAAATCAGAAAAATAACAGGTAAATTGATCAATAATGATAAAACCTTATTGTGAAAATTGCCGTAAATGAATGAATAGAAAATATTTTCTGCTTTCTATGCTTTCGTTTAAAAGAAATGTGTTTCTCTCTAACAGTCTTAGAGAAGTTCTGATTTGACTGCTCAAGAATTGAAAACAATGCAAAGCATAGTCTCATAGTCTCTCTCATAGTCTATTGAACTTTGATGCGTACAAAAAGTGTTACACTCACAAAGTGTGCTAAGTTGGAATTTAATTTCTTATTGGATTTGTATTATTCTTACCTATAGTTGTGATTTAAACTAATCCAATACTCAAACATATGTTGCTCATTGTTGCTTGACTGAGATGTTTGATCTTAACTGTGCAGAATAATGTATTTGTGACACTAGAAGGCTGTTTTCAGCTTTATTTACTGAAGGGTTAAAGTTTCTATGTGCTATTGTTTAAATTTCAGTTTAACACATGAACACAAAGATAGTTTGGAAATTAATGAAATATGCAGTTTACAAAAAAGTGATGTGTAAACCTGAACACCCTTGTAAGCGTACATTGAGGAGGGACTTTTCATTGTAGAAGGAGTCTCTTCTGTCCAGTTGTTGCATTTTTGAAATGAAAAACCTTATCATATTCATACCCTCTGGATATTTCAATGAGATAGAAGGAAAAGAGAAGAAATATGCAATTTTGAAGTTTAAGTTCTTGTACAGCTACCTGTGTTTAGACAGAATTTAACATTTGAAAAATTCCTTGTTCAATAAAAAAGGCTATTAAAAAAATTAAATTAAAATTAAAGAAAGACATTAGAGTTGATATTAGTAGTGTATAGTATAGAAAAAATAAACCATGACTTGGCCTGAACAGATCCGTATATAACACAAACAAAATCAAAATCAATAAAACTGATCATTTATTCTAGACTTTTTGGAATTTTCTTTCACTATATTTAGCAAACTAAATCGTGTTTGTCTGTTTATGGCCACTGCTTTCTGGGCCTACTTTGATACAGCACACACCACATACAGCTTTGAATAGTCTATTAGTGCTCCTGTTTCATACGAGATGTAAACATACAAATTCTCCAGAGAAGTGCTTAATTTTGCTGCTGAATATATATATCAACAAAATTTAGTGTGTATGTAGTGTGTGTGTATGAGAAAGAGAGAGAGCGAGAAGTTACCCAGGTCCAAGCTATATTATGTCTAATATGCCCAGATACTCGACATTGTGGAAGGTTGTCTAAGGGGTAAATCTGGCAACCCAACCCACCACTGCTTTAGTGTTAGAAGTGATCTCTTGATGGTCAGTCGATCAAAAACGTGATGTACTGCTATCGTGGAAGTAATCTTTGTGTTGAATTGTCCTCACAACTCTGGTAAGACAAACGTGTGTACATGTATATGTGTGTGTTTTCCTTCCCCCTAAGTGATGACGGCATAGCGGACCTGGAGCGCCGCCAAGTGCTTTCATTCACACCTGATTAGATCACTCTGACCTGGATAACATGCAGCGCTCCACGCTCAGCAACACGCTGCCACACAAGCCTTTTGTTTCTGTTAGCAAAATACCGTTCCAGCACAGATTGCCTCCCATTTAGACTGAGATGATATTGGAGCAGATACCTCGGCAGAGTAACTCCACCTGTCCCTTTAACTCACCATCTGAAGGTCTTGCATGTCATTTACTTACCTGACAACTTACCTTACCTCACATCATCACTCTTACATGTAGGCCTACATGTAGGCCCATACAGATCTGTTCTCACCAGTGTCAGCAAAGTTAAGGACTGAATTTTCTACTCTCCCCAATTTTCTTATATTATATTTCAGGACAGCAATTCAAATACAGATTTGCTGTCATTGATATGTCTTTATTTTCCTGCTGTCTGATATGTAACACAGAAGTGTAGGACACTGATGTGTCACTACCACAGAGGTGGTGAAGCATTTGGAGACAGCTTGTGCAGTCACCTATGATGACAATGGTGCAGAATTGTCTTAGAAAAGTCTTATTTTGTGCATGTTTCCAACATAGTGTTCTGTTACAGGAAAGGCTTTTAACTGAGTGCTTGTTGTGGAATGTCTACCTTTTATAAAATACATATTTCACTTTGCAGATATGAAGGACTGCTTAGTAGCATGTCTACCAATGTTTTTTAAAGCTAAATAAAGCTACATTTTGTTGTATTCAAATTCATTATTTATATTTTATTTGTTTTTAGTGTGTGAGTATTGTATGTTGACTGTGTCTCATAAATATAAATATAATGTCTGCATTCCTGATAAGATGTTTGAAGAAGCAGGAAATCTTACACTGAGTCAGATATTGAAAAGTGATTTATTTGTCTGTCCAGTACAGGGATACATCTGGGATGTGTGGGCCAAAACTTGAAGCCTACCTTAATCAAAAGTCAAAAGATGCACCATAAAATACGAGAAAGCCACAGTTTGAACAAGTCTATTGCTGTCTTATTAAGGCAGCCGTCTGCCTTGCATCTTACTAGCTAGAAAAACTAGTCAACAGTTCATCCGAGAGACAGTTAGGTTTTGTTGTGGTATAAAAGTAATAGCAAGAAATCAGTACAATTTAATCTAGAGAACAGGTATTTTTGTAATGAGTGAAATATATCAGGATATTTCAAATGCTGCTTTCTTGGCTTGTTTTTGATGAAGTATGAATGGTTTGTAATAATATTTTGAATAATAATTACTATAATATCACTTACATACTGTATTTGGGAAAATTAAAAAAATAACTTGAACACAGCTTAAACAGATGTGAACAACAGTCCAGGTAGACGCATGCCTTTCATGGAATATGTTCATGTTCGACATTCCTTTTGAGGATTAAACGTTTTCATGTTACGGTTATGAGTTAGCTGATGAAAGCCACAGTTTCCCAGTGTTTTTTTTTATATGGCCATGGCTCAAATTGCATCTCCTCCCTTAACACTCAACACGATGTCTTCACATTAGCATGTTCTGTATCAAACACGGCATCTTGGTAAGGGATCAGCTAATTATCTTTTTTTTGCTTTTTTTCTAAAACACCTCTTTGTTGTGCTAATGCACTCTCTGTGATAGCATCTCCATCCATAACCTTCTCCATGTGTACAGATAACCTGGAGGGGGTGGAGTGCTGTATGTAGGGCGCTGGGAGTGGGTGAGTGGGGGTGGGCTGTTGTTGCAGTATGTCCTGCAGCTGTGCCTACGATGACAAGCCTGTCCTCAACCTGCCCTCCGCCAGACTAAACACAACACACAACTTTACCTGCAGGGCTTCCTGCTTGCCTTCCTAGCTGCAGTTCCACTTGTCTTGTGACTTTGGCGAGGATGCGGTGCTGTTTTGGGATCTCAGCGGGATGTCTCTGCATTGCAAGCTGTAGTTAAAACAGTGACGGCTCTCTGTTGAAGTGTGATTGGTAGGTTGGCTGCTCGCCAATGTGCACTGGCCTGACTGAATGCACTGAACCAGGTTTTTGTGCCCATAGCAATTCTGAGGAAGTCATGCTTGATCTTTCTGGGCCACGTGGAAACTAGGTCACTGTGCTGTGCTGTCAGTTGTGTCTCTCTCTCTTGTTGTGTGTGTGTGTGTGTGTAGAATAAAACGGTAAAATAGGGCTTTTACATAAGGATGGGATGGGTTCCACAGATATGCAGTATTGCTGTTGCAGAGATTCTCTCAAACTGCAGCACAACCCCCCCACCCCAACCACCATCCCCCATCCCCTCCGTGCAATGCCATACTGGGAGACACCAAGATAGAAAGAAACAGAAAGGGAGAGAGAGATGAAATTCTTGGTTCAGATCCCTAAGAACGCTTGGGAAGGCAGGATCTTATTATCACAGTAAATTTGCAATGTGCAGAGTTGAGGAGATTAGATGCGTCTTGCCTTTGAAGTGTATTTTTTCAACCATTGTGCGATGGCAAATTCCATCAAGTGTTGGAGGGAGCTATGATAAGAGGCATGGGTTATGAATGCTGCAGCATTAAAAGCCGTCATTTGAGCAATAAGATGAAACATTCACAAACTCCTGCTAAATGAAAAATATTTCCCCTCATTTCAGCACTGTCATTCATAACTATGTTGTGGAAAAGCCACACATACAAAAATAACAAGGTGCCTTGGATGGCTTGAATAAATACGTCAAAATGTGTGGAATATGGATTATACTTCATGTAAATGATGAGGTATTGGCCTTTGAAAAGGGGACTCCCATTTATTTTTCTTTCCTTTTATCATAATTGTCTTCCCATCGACATTATTTAATTCAGCTCTGAATCCAATGATTGCTGGATTAGAATGTTTATGTCCTTCCTCTTATACACATTCTCCTCTACAGAAATTAAGAACACTGGATCTTCTAAGAGAACTCAGATTTCCACAGCAGATATGAAGGTGCTGCTGGACTTTGATCAGGTCTCTGTGTGTTCTCCTCAGCTCTTTGACCTTCACTTTGAAGTGCTGTGGCTTCTCAGGGGTTGGGTGTCATGATGGGGCCAGTGAGGGGTAATGCCAGGATGAGCAGGAACATCACTTGAGTGACCCCACCGCTCCCAGTCCATCCCCCCTGAGGGTTCCTCAGGGGCTGGAGAGCTGCAGGGTGGGACATCCCAGGGGACACAGCTGAGGAGTGACATCCCCAGCCTGGGCCTCAGATCCTGTTGCAGCTTCAGACCAAACAAACAGTGCAGAGTGGCTGAAGTTGTCTCAACACCGCAGGACACATACTGCTTCTGTATTTCTATTCCTGTAATGCTCATACAGTATATAGATCCCATTAAATCTATATCCACTTGAGTGACATTTATCTACAGAGTTCTGTTCAAACATAAGATTCTTATCATGCCCACCCTCCAAATGTATATGTTCTAGCCCATCAACTGTACAAAAGCACACATGCATGTTTCTTTACAATGCTGTTTTATTAGATTGCTGACCCGATTAGATTAGATTGTTGTTCTTGTTTGAATTTATTGATAGTGTTCCATTAAGAAAAACAGCAGTGTAGTAGACCTATGCCTGTAGCATGTCATTAACGTTATGAAGCCTTTATAAAGATAGGTGACAAATTGGAGGAAAAAACAATATTAAATGTCTTAGTCAGGTGTTGGACCACCATGTGCCACCAGAACAGCAGGGGATGCTTCTTCCAAGCAATATTCCCTTAATTAGTGTTTAGTGACGTTGTGTTGATGTGCTGTAGAGCAGTGTGTAATACTACTCTACTAGGCTGAGATTTGGTGAGTGTGTAAGCCATACCCCTAAAACCATTCAATTACCTCTTGTGCCCTATGGATGAGGGCCTTGCCATCCAAGAAGAGACCACTCTTATCAGGATAGAAATGTTTAATCAGAGGATAAAGGTGATCACTCAGAATCTGCAGTGAATTGAAGCAGATCCAAACCATGCCAGTAGAATGCACCCCCAGCATGACAGATACAGGCCTCTACCGTTCTCTCAGTGTACGCCACATGTGCACTCACCTACTTGTCGTGCATATGGTACAGGATGACTCATCTGATCACATCACTTTTCTCCACATCTCTGTAGAGCAGTGCTTATGGTCTTTGCACCACTGAACTCTCATATGTGCCCCCATCTTCGCAAAGAGGGGTTTATGCACTGCAGCCCTGCTATAATGTCCCTCTCTGTGTAATTGTCAACGGACACTGACAGACACAGCATTGACATTCTCAGTCACTTGAGGAAGAGTTGCTCTTCTGTTTTTCCGTGCATATTGCACTAATGCATGAGCATCGCGGTCTTCAACTATGCAGGGGCGACTACAATTTCCAGCCCTATTTGCTATCGCCCCATAGATCTTAATGCAGATGTCATTTTAGTCACTGTTCCTATTGAAACACTAGCCAGTTGAGCAGTGTTTGTGACTGAAGCTCTTGCCATCTGCACCTGAACTATGAACCCTCTTTCAGAGTCACTGATAGAAAATCAGTAACAGCTGGGCCTGCTTTATGCATGCAGAGCATGATTGGATGCTAACTTCTTGATTGTGCTATACAGTGCACCTGTGTGGAAGCATTTACATTTGTTATGTTTCTCCTTTCGTTTATTACAGCTTTTACTTTAATTTGCAACCAGTCTGGAAGAGGTGCTCGATCAATGGATTGAACTAACAGCAACTTGCATCATTGTTGAAGTCTGTTTCAGTCAAGGAAACCCTAACCCTCAACCCCCTGAACATGCAGTACCTGTCTTTAATGCTCTATTCATATGGACTCAGGCCGATGGTAACTGGCAAGCTGGATATTATTTTAGTTTACATGACCAGGATGGTAAAGCAGGTTGGACCTGCATATTTTGTGACTTCAGTCCAACAGCAACCTAACGTTTCTAGATTGACTGTGACGTTAACATGGGAGACAAAAAATGCATTTAGTTTATTTTATTCCTCAAAATCCTCATGTAATATTTAAGCTGTTTAGGTAGAAGTTAGTATTATCTACCTTGCATGCACAGAGCCCAGTCTGACTGTGAGAATAGGCCCAATATCAAACAATATCAGTCAGTCACCTGCTGTGAAAAAAGTAGGCTACACTAGTTAATGTTTTTACTCCTAATGTTTCTACAGCTTCGGATTGGGAACAAAAGCAGTGTCACTGTTGACTGCTATTTAAAGAACCCATTGACTCTTTGTGTCACGTACTTTCACAAAGTAATTTCACTTGTTAGCAAAATGCTAGTGGAACCCAATAGAAGCCTTATTTTCATTATCTTAATGATTTAAGATAACCTTTAACCTTTATTGCCTGTTACATCAGTGACAGAAATTCATCTTTGGCATTTGCCCTTTTAAGTAACTAGCAAGAACTTGCAAGCATAACCAGCACAAAACTTGGCGTTGCATTGTTCTGTTGCTTTGCTTTAGCTGCAGCGACCAAATACAGATTAGAAGTTGGGGGTTATAAAACTACGACAGCAACACAAAACACTGCCGTATCTCAATCGTTTGTACAGTATTTTGAAAAATGTGAAAATCAACACAAGAGTAAGCAGGGCCAAACAATCTTTACTTCCAGATAATATATTTCCTTGGTTGCTTGATCCCTTGAAAACTTTTTGTGTGTGACATTCAGCTCTGACCTTGGTCAAAATAACTGCATTTTAAGAAGAAACTTTGTATGTATGGCTGGCCTTGTGTGTCAGGAATTGAAGACTCAGACAAGACTGTTGTAATATGGTGATTGGGTCTTCAGTCAGATACTCTTTCTAAGATGCTCCCTACATGCTGCTGGTGAAATATTGAGTTTGTTTTGGGGGAAGCCTTCCCACAGAGCTTGGTTGGGGTATTTTTAGACTGCGGTCTCAGTGGAGGTCTGAGAAACAACACTTATGAGGGCGACACTCCCTC